>CM026566.1:12757221-13292221 GCA_015143295.1 Tetracentron sinense
TTTATGATAGAATACTCTCAAGTCAACTTATGAATGGTTTTCATGTCCGAAGCTTCCGTCAGAGTCCCTTGTTCAACGTGATCCCACCACTTGAGCAAGAAATTATCCACAACGAGTCTGAACCACGGTGACAGCTTCAGATCCTCTTCACCGGCATCTGCTTTCTTCAAAAGCTCTTTCAACTGGTCCCGGTTAACGTATTTTACTTCAGTGACTTCATCGTTATTTGGATGCAGATTATTAACATCTCGAACAATGAAAAGTAGGTAATCCACTGCAAATTAAACAAGAGATCAAAGTGGCAGTTCAAGTATCACAAAATAGAATAATATTACTCCAGACAAACCAAGCTGTGAGATCGATCAAGTTAGAATTATTACATTCATGCTCCCCCCACTTGCCATCAGATGGTGCCTTGTACAGCATGCGGCCAAGAGGAATGAATTGATCAACTGGCACATCTTCGGCAGGAATACCTAGTTCATCCTGAAGCTTCCTTTGTGCAGCATTCTTAACTCCTGCTCAGAGATACAAATCCAAACCCATTGAGAAACAAATAGGCAAAATAGAAAGTCAGTGGTCCTTCAATGGGGAAAGAAGAATGAAATACCAAGGTAGTTCTCATTGATAAGCTCGGATTCACGATATAGCGGATGGCTGCAGCAGGTGTTTGTCCACACCAGGGGGAATGTGACCTTTGTTGCAGACCGTTGCTGTCCAGAAAACCGAGAGACTAGAACAGGTTACTCTCAAAGTTCTATAAACGAGCACACAATAGCTTAACCAAAAAAATGTGGAAAATGATGCAAGCATAAGCAAACTAAAAGTAATATGCTATCTAGATTTTGGAAGTTATAACATTGTTTGTCTTTCATTTTCTTGATAGTGGTAGTAAATGTATGGAAAGAATATAGTATTTCCAATGGACATTAAAGAAAATGAATATAGTACTACCACGAGTAAATGCCAATACAGAATGCATGAAATCATTAAAAATGAAGCTGATTTAGGATGTCTGTGTTGTGGTGAAGCTTCTAGCCTCTAATAAACGAGAATATTGTATTTTACAGTGATATAAGAAGATAGATCCTTCCGGTAAGTGAGGTATACCGTTGGTAAGAAACAGCTAAACTATGTCAGCGACGAGATTGTGTAAATGCCAGCAACTCTTGCTTTGTTAGACAAGGGTACGACCAAGGTCATTAAATCATAATCAAAGCACAAAATCATTTTCGGACTGGTATGATTCAAATCATAAATCATAGGATTCAATCTGATTTTTAAAAAAAAACCATATTACTCGTACAAGAAAGAAACATGCCTCATGCGACATGGCAAAGGATTACTAGGTTGAAACTAGACTCATGGGAAAGAATGAATTAATGAAACACATGGACCCCTTCAGGCCCCTTACTTCCACTTCCAGAAAAAACACGTTTTATTGCCACATTGTTTAGAAAGCAATCTCATCCATTAACATTACTGCACTCATTTATTCCCTAGTATTGTAGGTAGAGAATACAATTCATAAGCTATCCCATTGTATAATCCAATATAATGCTTATTACTGTATGATAGTTATTATTTCTCTTCAAATCCATTTACATATACTGTCGAGTCCATGAATCCTATTACACGGTTGGCCAAATTTCGCACTATGTATTTGTGTCAGATTCTGGCATTCGTACCCATATCAAAGCAGGATAGCCCAATATTTTTCCATTAAAGCATAGGAATTATTGACATACCTGAAGGAGCAATTCATATTTTGAGTTAAAGAGAAAAACACTAAAAGCTCTGTGTAGCAAATTCTCAGATTCTATCTTTTCCATCAAGTGACCTGCAAAAGGCATTTTGGGTTGGACAATGAAGAAACCATGAATAACGTCGACCATCAAGACTAAACATATCAATGTTATCTCCATGAATATGAAAGTGAAAATTATCGAAGAAATTATAGATGAAAGAATTTTGAAAAAAAAAAGAAGAAATATATATTAAAATCTTATGATTTATTATTTGAATCCCCTAATTCAAAATCGAATCCTAAGCCAAACAATATGAACACTAAGCATGAATCCCTTTCAAGAAAAATCCAACGGTTCTTGTTTGAATCTTATATGATGCTATTTACTCCCTTCAACCATTGTTATTAAAATCTTATTATATATTGTTTGAATCCTACAATTCAAATCGAATCTTAAGCCGAACAATATGAACACTAGGTCTGAATACCTTTCAAGAAGAATCCAGCGATACTTTTTTGAATTATGATTTTTGTCTTATGATTGACAATTTAAATCTTAAGTTTTATCAAAACCAACAATTTGAATTGAGAACAAGTAGTCCATGTTTAGGTAAAATAATGTGCACTCCTTTTCCACATGCCTTGCATACACTTTTGAAACCGAGAAGCTGATATCATTTTGGGAGCACTAGCCCTAAACACATCTCAATTGTAATTTATAAATAAATCTATGTAGTGATAGCTTACCAGCAACAAATCAATTTCAGGTTTGGTTAAACCAAGGAAAAAAGGGTTATACAGTTGGAAGTATAAAGTTCTTAATAAAATCTAACTCCAATATATTTTCTTAGTGTCAAATAGATACTCAAACAATGCAAGACTTTCATATATGCAGCATATTTAGGCTTTTGAACCCTCCATATATCTATGCATCATTGGATCATTTTGCTATGGTTAGCCCATACAGTTGCATTTGTTATGGTACTGTAAATCCTTCAAGTAAATTTAAATAGTAAAGTTGTACAGCATTACAAGATGACATCAGCCTCAAAGAAACAGTTTACAGTATGTATAAGTATCCTTTTGATATGAAAGAAAAGATTATAATGATCACAAATGGTTCAATTGATTTTGCAAACATAAAAAATATCCCCTAACAAATTGCAGCATTAAACTCACTTACAATTGTATTTAGAATCATGACCAATAACGTTATCATTTTCATCCACTAAAATACATCTGCATGAATCAGAGAATAAGACATGTTATTGATCCCAGGCAATCTAATGATGTCAATAAAGAATATACAGAAACTGATTCTGCAAAGCCATTCAACAGGACCTACACTCTACAAATGACTAATGCCATTTGGAATCAAGAGACCCTGTTAAAAAATTAGAGATAAAAATATGATACTCAAAATCCGAATACAGTCTCTTTTACATAAACTGACAATCTTTGTCACATTAATATATGTAAGCCCTATAAATGTAAAGGAATGCCTTTTCTGCGATGCCATTAAACAATACCTACACTCTATAAATGACTAATTTCATTTGGAATCAAGAGATACTGTTAAAAAAAATTACAAGAAAAAAAATATGTACGTGTGTGCATGTATATTTGAATATTTATATATACATGATACTCAAAATCCATAGACAGTCTCTCAGTCTCTTCTGCCACAGGGTTTGTGCAGCGACCTTGTCATATACAAGGTTCCAATTTCATGAGAAATTTGGAAAGCTGAAGCAGAAAATGAAGAGGAAGTGCAATTTTAAACAACAAGGCATTATGTGAAGAGCAGGAATGCATGATTAATTATTTACTCATGATGGAAAAGATCAAACTACTTCAATTAACAGGATAAGTGTAAGAAATACTATATTTGGTGTAGGAATAAAGATCAAATACATGTTTCAGCAGTAAGGCGGCACAAATCTAGCTTACAAGTTTAATCAATATATATAATGGCAGGAGATAGAAACTTAGTAATATTTACATAACAAAATTGTTCTACAGGTATTTATCTCACTCTGTATAGAGTGTCCTCTTTCCAGTTCATCTTCATGTAATTCTTTTCCGAAGATGAGTAAATTTCACATCTCCACGAAGGAAGTCAATTATTCCTACTAACAGTTCTTTACTGCATGCAAAGTGTCCAAATATCTTATCCGTATTCTTACACAACATAATATTTTAGAAGGGGTGCCCTAAAATTTCCGATCATTACACTCTACATCACAATATTTAAAACATATATGAATTCCCAAACCTAGTATATTGTAGATATAAATGCTTCTCAGCAATAATTAATGACCAGATTGGCAGCCGCTCACCATTGAAGCTAGATCTTTACATTCATGGTAGTGACATCCCATTAAATGACCAAAACAACACCTCGAAAAAGTTAACTAACATGTCTTCTATGGTGAAAATAAACAAGAGTTAAGCCTTATGTCAACATGGTTATGACCCCTACATGTTTTACCTTACACAGATAAACTCAACACCCTGTGATTAAAACTCATAAATACACCATGTCACTGAATGACTGAATCCAATGACATGCTAAGTTCTAGGGCATAAAAAGAAGGGGCTGATATTTTGGTCAGAGGGTATAACTTTTCTCAACCTACTAATCATTTACTTAAATTACTTAATCATCATTTTGGTCACACCCACTTCAGTTAAAGGTTAAAACTAGAAAGGTTAATAGTCAGGCTTGACTAATATACCATTATGACTTATTGTATGTTAAATTAGTACACCAAGGTTCATCAGTTGCCGCCCCAAAAATTATCTGAACTATGGGTCAACTAGAAGGTGGCTCATCACAGCCACCAAAAGTGGAACCTTACTAGTACTGCCTTTTCATGGAAAAGATGAATGACACCATTGTGAGTGCTGCTAAATTTGCTACAGTTGTTGTAACCTCATTAGTTTCACTTTGATGGAGAACATAAGAGGCCCCACTTCTTTTCCTAAAAAGAATGTTCATTGTGCGAGCAACAAGGCCTCCTTCTACTATGATACAAAATTTTAAACGTTACCTCTCGAAGCACAAAACATCTTAACAATTAATATCAAATGACAAAGAACTACTGTGGGTAGAACTTGAGTCAAAAGGGAAGCTTAATTTTTATCCACATGTTGATTTTTTGAGCTGTATAAATTTAGGAAAAAACCTATCTGCACCTTTAAATTGAAAAACAGGGAAGAACATCAACACAAAGCACCAGTTGCAGCACCATATAGGAATTAATAGGAAAGCTTGTTGCATAATGAAATGGTCACCGCTCAATGTAGAAACATCAGTATACTCAGGACAGAGTGATTGCTAAGATTTACAAAAAAAAATGAGAAGTCATAATGTCATTCACCACTCAAAGTAGTGTTAGCTTTACTCAGTAAGACAGTATTGTTCGGTCTTCCCTTATAGCATTGATGAAATCTTCCGACAGATAACTAGAGATGAAAACCTTCACAAAAGGTCTAATGAATGGTAGGATATTCATCCTTACTAGCAGTCTGTACTTGATTATAAATCAGATGAAGGATCAAGGATACTAATCGTGATCCGATTCGTAGGCTAAGATAGTGAAAAGGAGACAATAGGATCCTTTACTCTTTGCAAGGATTATCAAACAATATTTACAAAGGATGACTAATTCTAAAAGGATATGGAAGTAGTTAACCATTAACCTAAGAAGTATGCTTCAAAATATAAATATCACTTGATCTACATTTTAGTGACTACCAAACCTGTATGCAACTACCATACTCAAACACAGTCTTTTCATCACTCCTAAGGGTATAGAATAATGTGTGAGAGGAAGTGCATGACGCCTCGTGTCCATAAACACAATAGTATTTCCTTTTTTCTTGTGCGACGCTAATGAAATAACAACCGCATAAGATTTTCACTACCTCAGCCATTGGAAGTTTGTAATTATACTAATTAATGAAAACAGTGCCCATGCAATTCTACTTCTAAGAACAAATCATAATCTAAAAAAAGGAGTTCATGTGCTCCTAAATTCTAGATAATCGGATAAATAATATTGCAAATCAAATTGCCATCATTTGAGAACAAAAGATCCCAGTAAAAGCAAATACCGACTTTTCTTTGATGCATAATTAGAGATCATAAATAAATAAAAGAGGCATTACTTAGTGTTTTTTATGCTTAAAAGAGGAATCTTATTCCGGCATCAACAACTACATATTTGTTATGATTGTGTTTTGTATTTTGGTTGATTGCCAGTTTGGACTGTACCCTAGTAAATTAGTGACAGGCAAGGGTGGAGCCAGGATTTTTTTGTAGGGGGGGCTAGCAATGGGGTGTGAGGGTTCGGGGCACACCCTCAAAAATTTTTTTGTTTGAGGGCCATCTCGTCGGTTTGTGTCAGTTTGCCAAGAATATATTTTTTTAAAGTTAGGGACCGCTACTCCCTTTGCCCGTGGCTATGCTATCTTCAATTAAACAATATAAGTATAAAACTTAATTCTTTTTTTAAAAAAAAGATCAGGAGCTACTTGCCCCGTGCCTATGCCCTCTAAAATTAAATAATATAAGTAAAACTTAAGTTTTTTTTTTCTCCTCAAGATTTCAGAGTCCCAAGCTACGCCTCCTGTATGATATTACAGAATATTTTATTTCAAAATTTGAGGGGGGCTTCAGCTCCCCCTGCCCCCTGTGGCTCCGCCCGTGGTGGCAGGATCTCTCTGCGGTCCTAGGCACCTTGCCAAACCACACAAATCTGTGTCGCCATCTTTACTATTTTTGTTTCTATTTTTTCATTAATTTTCTATAATATTATATTAAAGCTATGAATTCCTAAAATATAAACCTTGAATGCTCACAACAGAGACACATGCAGTGCACACAAGCACGGACGTACACATGACACGGGCACGGACACGGACACGGACAGACACATGAACACGCAGACACTCAAATCCAGGGAAGCGAACACACGCAAACACAATACAGAAGAAGAAAATAGATGGAAGAAAAGAGAGATAAAAAAAATCACGAAAATAGATCCGCAAACATAGAAACGAATTTAGATTTTCCTATGCACATTCTCATATATACAAATCAGAACATTTGAATAATCGGATCCTAAAATTCACCTCTGTAACAAAAAAAAAAACAATTGTAAAGAAATGAATTTTAGAGAGATAACAAAGCAATAGAAATCATCTGTAGATTCTCTTAAGATTACAAGCAAATTAGAGAAGGGGGAGATGAACTGACTCGTCGTCGAACATGAGACGCCTCTGGACAGCGTCCATGCCAGAATCAGGAGCGTCCTTTATAGAATCAGGAGCGTCCATGCCAGAATCAGGAGCGTCCTTACTAGAATCAGGAGCGTCCGTGCTAGAATCAGGAACTTCCGTGCTAGAATCAGGAACGACGGTGCCAGAATCAGGAGCGCCCATGCCAGAATCAGGAGCGTCGCCCATGATATGATAGCAGATGGCTTGTTGGGGATGGATGAGGAAAAGGAGGATGAGAGAGTTTCTAATGAGAGGATAATATATAGAAGTTTGTCTGCGTCTGCTGCTCCCACCAAAATTACAGGAGAGTTCCTCGCCTCAACGTTGTTTTGTTTTGGTCTATTTTAGTGTTACTACTATATATATATTATGATTATCTCGTGTGCCACATTATTCGGGTTTGTCTTTTCAACCCGTTTCTAAGCTTGTGTACCACGTTATTTGGGTTTTCATTTCAACCCGTTTCTTATCCTCACATATAACCATGTTTTTCTTTAGTAAGGAGGAACCCAAGCCCACCCTTCGGGTAGACGGGTAAACCACAGTCGCATACAGCACCGCGCAACCCACATGAACCATAAGAACTGTGGAACCTTATGTAGGTGACCCCAAGAGGACCTCCACTTTCGGAGGCGTTGTCCCTTGCTAACTGAGCTACCCCTTGAGATTATTGTGTATCATGTTATTCGGGTAACTATAGGAAGAAGGGGCATGTGCCCACTGAACTTTTTAATAAAAGAAAAGTACTATGTTATTTAATTATTTATAGTGCCTAGTCATGGGCAATGGACAGTGCCCCCAAACTGTAATGAAAGAAATTATTAAATTATTTTAAAATATTAAAAAAGGAAAATAAAAACCTCCTCGGGCCGAGGAGGTGATTTCCCATCTCACCCCCTTTTTTTGCCACGTCTCTTTTTTACTCATTTTAAATGTGGTTAAGATCCACTAACTCATCTAACTTTAATTTTTATAAAACAAAGTTTATCACAAAAGTTAAAACTTGTTAATAGTTCAAAGGAAAGGGGCTTTGTCAGGGCAAAGAGGAGGAGTCAGACTAATAGTCTTTAAATTAAAATAATAACCATAAAAGGGGACAGCTGCCAGCCCCTAAAAAGGGGAAATAATGATCGTATAATTTTTTACGGACGAGATGGCCTACAGACTTGATATTACAAAAATCTTTAAAAAAATCGGAGACTTCGAACACGCAGAGGGTTGGAACCCCTATTTCCAGACCCGAAACATTTTGAGTCAGGTCTTTTCCAACCCATGTTTTTTATTCCAAAACTTATTTTCTATTTTACTTTCACTAATATTTAACATATTTATTATGAGGCCATCTTATTCGGGTTGGTATTTTCAACCCGTTTCTAAGTACTAAAAAATATTTTATATTTTACTATCACTAATTATTTAACATATATTACCACGTGTGCCACGTTATTCGGGTTGGTATTTCAACCCGACTTTACACCTAAAATTATTTTCTATTTTACTATCATATTCCTCGTGTGCCACGTTATTCGGGTTGGAATTTTAACCCGTTTCACCGTTGAGGTTCACTTTATCATACTTGACCATTTTACCCCTCATATGATTAAGCTCTCGAAATGTGCAGGTTTTTTTGGTCATTATAAGAGAAGTTTTTAATCCACTTCATTGAATTTTGAAAAAAATTACTAAAGACCTTCATAATAACAATATGTCCTTTGATAATTGGAACCAAATCTTCTTTGGTTATAATCGGATTCAGAATCCAATTATGCCCCTAGGTCGTCATGTGTCCCTTTTGACACCCCTTGTCACGCCCCAAACCATACACAATAATATTCATATTTTCACTAATATCGAGACGTGAATCGAAAACAAATTCTAAAATATAATGGAAATTAAAACATTTAATATTTCATTAGACAAATATAAAATATCTAGCACAACTAAAGACTCAACAACATGAGTTCTCCTATAAATAAACTATCAAAAGGTTCAACATAGTTACCTCATTACAATTCTCTCACTCTCAAATAGAAAAGAAAAATCTAGAACTTGTCCCGCTGGCTCAAGCAAGAATGACCCATATATTTCTCAATCACCACCTGAAAAAAGATAATCAACAATGGGCTCACGGTTCAACAAGATAATACAACTATAGCTTAGATGCATTAACAATTCATATGATGAAATGACTTATGCATATTATTTGAGTAAGTCTTTACTTATGTTTTCTATCTTGCCAATTGGGGTCTCACATAGGTTACCCTATCTCTTGGGTTTCACACAATTCACTCATCGAATGAGAATCTTACACAACTCCACTCAATTATCTATTTCTCAGTAAGTACTATATACCACCCTAAAACTATTAGTGGGTTGTACATACAATTTCACCCTAGGGTCCATTCATGGAGGTCTTACACAACTCACTCCTGAATGACCCTTACCCAAGGTTTATCACATTGATCATTACAATAACATTATATTAAATCATGGATTCAATATATGGATACCAGATCCCATAATGTATTCTGAAATCAATAATTACATTAATAAAGTAACTTGTTCGAAAACCGTTTAGGAATTGCATTCACTTTGATATTATATTCCAACAAGCATACTAAGAATTTAAGTTACTATTGATTCGCATGAAATCTAATGGAAACTTACATGACAATTTTCACTATTCATTCTAGCTTTGAATCCATCTTTGTATATTGAATTTGACCCAACATTAGGATTATAGAATTTTATCTATATCCCTGGACATCCACCAATCACAATAATGTCTATTAACACAATGTGACTAACCTTTAGAAATAAGAGAATTGCTTGTAAGTACCACCTCACAATATATTTACAAATAAATCATTCCGCATTCCGATATCACTTGTAAGCTTCCGGGATTTGAACAATTCCACTGTCTAGTCCCTAGCTTATGAATAAAACCCTTTCTCATGATTACTTTTTCATTGAACTGAACTTTCAAAACACTTTTGAAGAAACATTAGAAAAGAACTAGCATATATATATTTATATATACTTTTCCATATTGAAAATATCAACTTCGATAAACACCATTTTACCGAAAAGCACTAGTACAAGATTTAACAGTTCAGTTCAACAAGTATCACCTTGATATCATTATCTCCAATTAAGGAGTTTTGGATTCCTTATTGAGTATTTACACACTTCTCCAAACATTGTGTACATGACCCAACGTACCCGGAGTTAGTCCTGTGCATTGGACATTGCCGATTCGCACATCAAAGTCATATAGACAAAGATTTGAGAAGATGTTAACCTCTCAGGTCTAAGGACAATTTGTCGAATGGATAACCCTAATACAATCCGACAGTGTATTCCATAGGGTATCCACTAGTGACCCCGTTTAGTATTATGTACTTGCTACATTTACTCACATGTTAGTCAAGAGTCACCACTCTCTGTGAATGAGATTCATCACACTATCTCATAGAATTACACATGTGCAAGCCATGATGAAGTACGACGCCCAACCAGTACTGTAGAGGCTTTGAACAATATTAGGTTTACAAGGAACCGGAAAATCATATCTCCTCATAACCTTTGCATGATTTTCCTACAATGTTACTTATGGAACTTATGTCTTCATCATATGAGACAGTAATTAATATAAATACCCTTTATAATTAGTTGTGTGAATATGATGATTGTTTAATCAACATATAAAAGTCTCTTATTGGCTTTCGAGGGCATATATGTCCAACAATCTCTCATTTACACTCTAAGCCAATTAGATGTAATGTTCATCTTCTTAGTGATGTTTCTCAAATACCAGCTGAAGCATAACTTAATATACATGAGTCTGTCATGTCTGCTTTACCACAACTATTGTAGTGGTGCAATAACACTTGCAACTCTTGTAACTCTTGCAAATTTATTATCAATAACCACAGTTTTAAAAGACTAAACAAAAAATGATGCTGTCCAACAGTCATTTTCAGAAGTTAACTTGTTTGTGCATTACTATTGTATAATGCTCAAGACTAATTTGACCAATATCTTATCACATCAACATGTGATGAATATCCGGTCTAGTACAATATACACTTTCTCTTAATATCACATATCTAAGAGAAACAACTTTCATTTCATAAAGGTAAAAACTCTTTTCTTGAAATCTTATTTGCACAAAAACATGATTGTTATTAAGAGAATAACAATATCATTTTCCTTTTGTCTCTAAACCATTTAGGACTAAGAAAACATGTTGTCAAAGTTTTTGTCCTTCATTGTAAAATTGTAAAATCAAATCTAAGAGAAGAATAATATTCATACTTCATTTACAATGAAAATAATATTATCTTTGCATAGAGTCAGGAAAGTAATTATACTCCTACTAACCAATTTGTACACAAAGGATACTTTCATTCTTAGATTAAAATCAAACAGTTTGATTACTTCATCAGAATAAAAGTTAGTCCAAGTACAGATTCTAGGACATGTGGGTTCTAGTGTACTATTTAGGTATTGTGAGAGTAGAGAGTTGATCTCTATCAATTCTCATAGTTATCAGTCTACTGGGCTTCCGCTTCTAGAACAATTCTAGATTCAGTTTCTCTCCTAGGAAACTTACATTCCTGTTTATAAATATCCTTTGTTATCCAGGAATAGAGACTAAATGTCTCTAATGCGAATCTCAAGCTCATCTTCCATCAAATCATATCCAATATAATTCGATTTAACAACACCATCATGCTATGGTTTGTTATGGGAATTATCTGAGACAAGATGCAATGAGAGTAAATTATGAAATTTCTATTAAGAAGTACTCTTCTCAATCATGGAAGACTTACCTAACTGTTTCTTTATTTCATTGCAGAATTCCTTGAACTTTTCAAAGAATGTGAAATAAAGTTAGCTACCTCTCTTAATGGAAGATTCATATGGTTACGATTATCTAACTTTTGTCATATTCCCATGTAGAAGTTTTATCTACTCAGATTTCTCCTTCTCCTAAACAAACATGCAACTAATGCACATATGCAAGGTCATACCAAGCATTAGGAGCTTGAGGTTCCAACAATTAAGTTGGACTTGATGAGTATACAAGATGGACAATCCTTCCAAAGGTTTGTCCTACATCCAATGACCAATTGCTTCACTATGAAGCACAATCCTTATACTTTCATTTTTTCTTAGAAGAGCCCTTGTCCATACTACCAAAATATATTTCCAATGGAAAAACTTGAATTTCTTTCCTTTGCATAAATGCTCGGGATTTGAAAATCCAACTCTTTTGAACATCTTTGTAAGTAACATTGAACTCTTCAAAGGTTCTTAGCCATATGGAACATGTGGGATTTCAGACAATCTGATTTCCTACTTGTTCAACATAACCATATTCAAGGACTCCGGGAGTTTGTCGAAGATCATATCCTCTAATCACATAAATTTATCTCAATTATCTCAGCACCAAGAATTGGGATTTATGAATCCAATGATCTCTATCATATTCGTTGTGACTAGGTTTCCCTAGTCAACTTGGTGTCTACTTGTCCTTTTAAATATCGTAAGCTACCTAGCAGCCCTATTGTATTCTGTAAACATCTCAAATGAGATTTAACATTAGTAGTGAGAACTTGGGCATTTCTTTAGATAGTAAGCACAAACTTGAGATTTTTTTTCCATTCCAAACACTTTAAATTGGTCAAGAGATTTTCATAAAAGTATTGGTAAGATGGTTATAGAATGACATAGCAATAAAACATACATCATAATATTTCACACATTATAATATCATTAGATTAGGGCTTTCAATCTTTAATGATATTGCTCATCATTCAGTCAAATTTCATAGACCCCTCAATCTATAAAATTAGGAAATAAGTTACTTCATATTTCTGATGAGCATTAGGTGTCTTATAATACACATGCAATCTTCCATTTTAGGATAGTACCACACATGCACTATAAGGTGGATAGTAACTATCCATTACTGAGCATCTCATGCATAACTCCTTATGTAAATCAGTGATTACCAATTTTCTTGCGACCTCCAAGGACAACATGACTGTCACTATTTCAGCCATCATGTTCCTTGGTTAAGTGAAACCCATCATTCTGGTTCGTCATATGATCAAGTAGGGCTGTGCCCCCATTTTAGTTGACACTCCCTATCAGGTCATACACAAACCTATCTACTATAGAAATAAGGCTATAGGACTTTAATTCAGACTGAATTATGTCAATACCTTTTGTCAAGATAAGACTCAGACTAATTAATTCCTAGTCTTATTGATAATGGAAGGTCATAGGGCAACATTATCCCGTAGGATAAATTAGCCCATTTAATTCACTTAATATTTTTCTTGAGGGAAAACAGAATATTATGAATAAATTATACCTCTAATGCATATATCAAAAACATTCACAATATTTATCATTGCATCATATGCATAGAATAATATACAAAATCATCATATGATAATAAATCAAATTTCGTGTAATTAGATCAAACTAATTCCAATGAATTCGAATTAGCCTCGAAAATCTTAATGGATCTAATCCAAGGGTACAAAGGTCATTTTTAACATCAGTGAGCTTTACATGGTTCATTCATCCAAATGATGGACCATTGGTTATACCAAGCATCATGGGCTCAAGATAACAATTATAAATTATCCATGTACATCATTAAAGCACATAAGTCAAAATAGACTATATAACCCTTTAATTCTCTACGAATTAATTTCAGCACATTAGGGTTCACCAACCCTAAGTCTAAAAGAAAATTATGAGAGTTTTTAAATAACTCTCTAAGATCTCTACAATGGTCTATAAGTGTTACTCAAGCACTTCCCATAATCATGAATATTGTTAGCTTACATTTATGTCAATTAAGGCACAATTATCTCATAATCATGCAAGTAACATATTCCACGTAAAAATTTCAACATGGACTACATGCATCACGTCCAAAAGGGTTATAATAATGTGTTTTATTTAAACATAAACTTTTAATGTTTCAACAAAACACATATTGTAGGGTTTGATCCAATTATCCAAAATTTGCACAAAAACGATAATTACATTATCACAAGGGTTATGGACTTTTCTAAGCAATTAAAAGCTATAACAAATCATCATATGAAATACATAATATAGCGACACAATGGGTCCACGTGATTATGATATCTTAGAAATCCTACAACTACTCTTGTAGAATACCTTCCAAGATTTATTCTCTATGTGATCACCATCATCTTCTATCTTCAATACGATTTATCCATAGAGAAAAAACAGCAACTCCTAATACTAAGATTACATCATATTCAAAATAAGAAACCTTGAGAAATCACCCAAAATAGGGTGCTCAAGGGGAGTACAACCCACAAGAAGAAAAAGAAGAGAATAGAGTGAGAAGAAGAAGGCATGATCATGGAACCCATCCACCATTCAATAAGAATATATCTTAACTATTCATCAACTATGAATAATAATATGACATGACAAATTACTAATAAAATCTATAACCTCAACAAGGGTTTTGCTAACCTTAGGGAAACTCTTTCTCATATGGTTAAGGCCTCTATTAACATTTAATAGAAAAATCCTAGAGCAAAGAAAGCAAGCATGTTAAGAATGAGATCTTAGGGCTTTTAGATCATCACTAAAAGAAAACTATTTTCCTTTAATGCTTGGAAAATCTTTGAGAGAAACAATTTCTCTAAGATATAATCTAATCCAAAAATTCATCCTCACATTCCTCATTTGATAAACAAATTGAAAACACCATATTAAATTTGGCTAGTCTAGGGATCTAATCACTTCCATATTATTTTGATCTAATAACTATTAAAGACCAAAATAAAAATCAGTAAATTACTAATTTTTAATATCACTTTAAATTGATTCCAAAAATAAATTCAAAATCAATAATAGGTGAATTCAAAATTTTCCATAAGGGCTAATTGCTTTAGGGATTATTTGATTTAATAATTAAATAAAACAATACCCTAAGCAATAGTATTAAATGTCCATAAAATAATTGATCTCTATCAATTAAAATTCACTTGAGATAAAACCCGGTATCTCAACCAATAGCATTTATGTAATTACTTGATTAACTATTAATCAAATAAAAACTTATAAATACTATGTAGCCGATAATTCTGAGCACATGTAATTGATCAAAATCAACTATAATAATTATGGTATTATTCTCATAAACTTTTTAAGGAACCACAAAGGATATCATAATTAACATTTAATTAAATGATAGCCTGTGGACTCGAAGTAGATAATTAAACAATTTAATTAAATCTCAGTCTGTGCTTTCGAATCAAATAATTAAACTATTTAATTAATTGACAGTCCATTAAACGATTTAATAGCATCCCATGTTCTCAAATCAAATAATGGAATTTAGGAAAAATTTGAAAGCCTCTTGGAAAATTAATTTAGAAAACTCATTTTCCCGTTTTAGATTTTCGACTCAAGTTTTGACCCTCAAAACGGTTGATTTTGAAAAAACTTTCTTCACGAAAGTTGTAGATCTTTTCGACGGCTTTGAAACGATGTACTGACAGACCTAAATCGGACTTACGGTCATAAAGTTATGGCCGAAATACCGAAACTGTATCAATTTTTTTAATCAAATACAAATCCAAAAATCCATGAATCAATTCAAATCGAAATAAGCTTTAATCTCTAAGAATGATTAAGCAAGGGTGTCAAACACCATGGGATTTATTAATTAACAACTAATAAATAAAATCTCATCATTATATGCTAGCCAAAATATCAATGGGTATCTAAGTGGTCTATATCAAGGGGAAAACTTGCTCGGGGCTCTCAAAAGGATCTCTAAATCCTTAGGGGCTATAACCAAATTTAGATATCTTTAAATACCTATCCCTATTAAATTTTGAGAGGTTTTGGACTCATCCAAAACTGAAATTATATCACACTAATTTCTAAGGGCTTAATTACTCCCTCAAAAACTAGAGGGGGATCGCTTAACCCTATTAATGATTATCCAATAATCAAGAATCTAAAAGATTGATTCATTAGGGTAACCAAAATTCATAAGGGAGGCAATCTTGATATAATAAAATTTTGATTATACAATAAAATCAAAGAGAAGCATAGCCAAGGCTCTGATACCACTAAAAATATGCCTTTTTTTAATCTTAGAAAGACAGTTCTTGGGAGGCATATATCGAATCCCAAGATCTGACTAAGATTCTAATTGATTTTATTCAATAAAGGTAGGAATAACATTCACCTTTGCGACTTTGAAATTGTTAAGTCAAATCCACGTTAAAATAGTACTCGCAAAACTTCACAAGTGTCAAGTCTCCTGTCGATTCACACGAACTTTTTTTTCCTTTAAAGCTTTCTCTAATGGAAACTAATAGCCCTTCTAAATTTCTAGCTCTAGGATCTTGAAATAAAGATCCAATCTTTATTGATCAAAAACCTTTCTTGATTAACAAGATCCCTAATATTCTTCTTCTATTTCCAAACTAGAAAAACAAGAGAACAAAGGGAAGGGGAGTTGTGACCGTACACCTTGGGAGAAGAGAGAGGGGGGCGTGAGATTGAGGGAGGAGACGATTTCCAAAAATCTGGAAATTAATTATATGCCCAACACCTTGGACGTCCACTCCTTATATAGAGATCCTTCTTGGATCTCATCCTTATCCTAATCCAATTAGGATTCCCTCAATTGTTTCTTTTATTGATTTCTCCTTAATTAATTATCCATTAGTAATCAACTAATCATATCCTTATCCTAATCCAATTAGGATTCCTTGATTAGCAAGAAACTAATAGAATCTTTGTCTAACAAAGAATCTTTAATTAGTAACTAACTAACTAACCTTATCCAATAAGGATATAGTTATTAGAAACTAATTAAATAATAACATTTATTATTTCCTCCTTGAAGTGGGCGTCCCACCCTAGGTGGGCCCCACTCCACACGCCCAAAGGGTTTCCAAAACCCTCTTGGTCACTTGAATTATTCTTTTATAATAATTCTCAATGGGTCCTACTCATTTGGTTTTTCACATCTAATGTGATTCCACCTTTTAGAGCTTCATTATACCATATAGTGATTACTTAGAAAATTTTATTAATTTAATTAATAATTAGATTAAATACTTTAAGAAGACCCTTGTGTGTGGGATCTAAAGAGATCTCCTATTTCCAATTGTGGGACCAAGTATTCAACCTTTTGGTTAAAGCATTGTTACTAGGAAACACCTTTCCTATCACTCCATTAAGATTATAAAATTTCATCTATATCCCTGGACTTCCACCAATCACAATAATGTCTATTAACACAATGTGACTAACCTCCAAAAATTAGAGAATTGCTTGTAAGTACCATCTCACAATATATTTACAAATAAATCCTTCCACATTCCGATATCACTTGTAAGTTTCCGGGATTGGAACAATTCCATTGTCTATACCCTAGCTTTTGAATAGAACCCTTTCTCATGATTACTTTGTCATTGAACTGAACCTCCAAAACACTTTTGAAGAAACATTAGAAAAGAACTGACATATATATATTTATATATACTTTTCCATATTGAAAATATCAACTTCAATAAAGACCATTTTACCGAAAAGCACCAGTACTGGATTTAACAAATCAGTTCAACAAGTATCACCTTGATATCATTATCTCCAATTAAGGAGTTGTGAATTCCTTATTGAGTGTTTACACACTTCTCCAAACATTGTGTACATGACCCAACGTACCCAGAGTTAGTCTTGTGTATTGAACATTGCCGATTGGCACATCAAAGCCATATAGACAAATATTTGAGAAGATGTTAACCTCTCAGGTTTAAGGACATTTGTCGAATGGATAACCCTAATACAATCTGACAGTGTATTCCATAGGGTATCCACTAGTGACCCCGTTCAGTATTATGTATTTGCTACATATACTCACATGTTAGTCAAGAATCACCACTCTCTGTAAATGAGATTCATCACACTATCTCATAGAATTACACATGTGCAAGCTATGATGAAGTACGGCGCCCAACCAATACTCTAGAGGCTTCGAAAAATATTAGGTTTACAAGGAACCAGAAAATCATATCTCATCGCAATCTTTGCATGATTTTCCTATAATGTTACTTATGGAACTTTATGTCTTCATTATATGAGACAGTAATTAATATAAATACCCTTTATAGTTCGTTGTGTGAATATGATGATTGTCTAATCAACATAGAAAAGTCTCTTATTGGCTTTCAAGGGCATATATGTCCAACAATAGCATTTTCAGAACTCTACGATCATTCGTAGTTACGATCGTTCTTAACTTTTACAAAAACTTTTCAGATTTTTTCCCTTTTTTGTATTTCGCCCATAACTTTTAACTCGCTTATTGGATTTTGACAATTCAACTTGCATTGGACTCGTCATTTGAAGAGGAGAAACTTTGATGTTTTCCACAAATCCCAATTCTTCTTTATTCATAGTCCAAATTGCCCCTAAAGCTGACTGGTCTTGAGATGGGTTTCAGTAGCCTAGATTTTTAGCAGATCCGGTTTCCGAAATCCAACATTTAACTTATCCTTAATCAAAATCTTGAAAAATGATAACCATGAACATCGAAGAGGGTTCCAATACCTTTCCAAAAATTCAAGATTCACACGATTCCGATAAGATGTGACTAAACTAGAGTTCCCCAACGTTGAGGGATATTAAGACATTCCTCTTGATACTTAGGGTATTTTCATACCCCATCTACCTTGATTCCAACCCCTACCCTATTCTCATAACTCACGACCCTAGGTTCTTAAACCAACCAAGGTAACCCTTTGGGCACAACCCATATGCATGGGAGGCCCCGGCCACTACAAAATCCCTTAAATTGACACTATTCACTTAACACTTAGAGTATGTTTTTATACTCTTTGCATGTTTTCCCAAAACACCTTACACCTCTTGATTCCTACACTAAACTCATATCACACTCAGGCCATGAGGAGCCCTCACTATAAAGGCCTTTGGCCTTTCCAATACTAGTGACATCGGCACTATTCACAGTGCATGTGAACTTGGTTTTCACCTCTAAGGCTCACAACACCCCAAATCCTCAACTCATACCACATATATCACATGTTTTACACAAAATTTATTCCCCTTAGCATTAACCAAGTGCCAAGATCACAGGGAAGACCTTGGCTTGAATACACCTAGTGCAAAGCACCATTCACTCACATGATCCGTGTTTGCAAAAAATCCGGGGCTCTACATCCTCCCCCCTTATAGAAATTTCTTCCTCGAAATTAGGTAGCTATGCAAACAAGCGAGGATACTTTCCCACTCTTCATTTAGCTCAAACAATCCATCATACTAGTAATGCTAAACAGGTCCACCGTCAAGCAAGTACATAAATCATATATATTATATAGATAGTATTTTATATATATAGGTGACACATCACACTTCATCGAAATAGGATATAGTATACATATGAGTATTTATATGCATACTAGTAAGTATACATAAAGTTCTTCGCGAAGCTAAGACACTAGGTTTGGTTGGAACCTCAATCGGCTTAAGACTAAGACTAATGATTAGTTTGTACATTTGAGTTCTTTAAACTCAATTGGGGCCATCCTATACAGCGCCCTTGAAATCGGAGCTGTGCCAGGAGCAAGTTCTATTGCGAACTCGATCTCCCGATATGGAGGTAATCCAGGAAATTCCTCAGGAAATACATCCATGAACACACTAGACTATGTAGTTTTGATGTAGTATTTACCTATATAGCTTTGCAGCCAATCGTCAAGGTCTAACACACCGGACTAAATACGGGCTTGTTGGGTTATGTACGCTATATTAGAAGAAGTGTGTGTATGCTCAACAAGGATTCCACTACTCTACAAGAGTAATAAATATTGAGTTGATACTTGTCAAAACCAGACTTGAAAAACCCAGTGCTGGTATTTATTGATGAAATGGTTTTATCGAGAAGTTTATTTTCTGTATAAAAAGAATATAATATTTATTATTATTTCTTTTAAAGAATTTTTAAAATGTTTTTGAAAGTCCAAGTTTGACTAAAAGTTTCAAAGAGAATTAGTTCTCAATATAAGCTAGGGATTAAAGACAATATAAAATATTGTCCCGTAAGCTTATAACAATATTGGAAGTGGAGGGACGCATCTGTAATTAAATCTTGTGATAGAAATACCTACAAGTAATTCTCTATTTTCTGGAGGTTAATCACATTGTGTTAGTGGACATTAATGTGATTAGTGGAAGTCCAGGGATATAGATAAAATTCTATAATCCTAATGGAGTTATAGGAAATGGTTTCCTAGCAATAATGCTTTAACCAAATGGTTAAGCACTTGGTCCCACAATTGAAAATAGGAGATCCATTTAGATCCTACACACCTAGGACCTTCTTAAAGCTTTTAATTTAATGATTAATTATATTAATTAATTTCTCTAAGTAATCACTATATGGTATAGTGAAGCTCTAATAGGTGGAATCACATTAGATGTGATAAACCAAATGGGTAGGACCCATTGGGGATTTTAATAAAAGATCAAAGGTGACCTTTAGGGTTTAGGGAACCTTAAGGGGCGTGTGGAAGTGGGGCTCACCTAGGGTGGGTTCGCCCACTTCAAGGAAGAGTCCTTGCTTTAATTAGTTTCTAACTAATGACTCCTTATTGGATAAAGTTAGTTAGTTAGTTACTAATTAAAGATTCCCTAATTTAATGGGATTCCATTAGTTTGTTACTAATCATTAATTAGTTAATTACTAATTAAAGAATCCTTATTAGATAAGGATAAGATTAGTTGGTTACTAATGAATAAAGATAATCATTGAGGAAACCTAATTGGATTAGGATTAGGAGTCTTGGGTTGCAAGCAACCCAAGCTTGCCTATATATATGAGTGGACGCCCACCTTGGAGAGTGAGATCCATACGGCCAGCTCTCTCTCTCCTTCCTCAAATCTCACGCCCTCCCCTGTTCTCTCTCTTGAAGTGTACAGTCACTCTTTCCCACCTTTCTTCTCTTGTCTTCTAGTTTGAATATCAAGAAGAAGAAGATCAAGCGATCTTGATCATCAAAATAGGATCTTTAATTCAAGATCCAAGAGCTGGAATTTTTGGAAGGGTCATTAGCTTCCATTAGAGAAAGATTTAAAGGAAAAGAAGAAGGTTCGTGTGAATCGCAAAGGAGACTTGAGGCTTGTGAAGTTTTGCCGATCTATCATTCTATCGTGGATTTGAATTAACAATTTCAAAGTTGCAAAGGTGAATGTTATTTCAACCTTCTTTGAATAAAATCAATTAGAATCTTTGTCAGATCTTGAGATTCGATGTATGCCCCCCAAGAACTGTTTTTCTAAACTTAAAAAGAGGCATACTTTCAAAGTTTGGGCCATAACAGCTAAATCCGAAGGGTTGTGGGTGCAGTGGTGTTATGCCCGAATCATCAAAAGGTCCAATTTTTGAACCATGAAAGTTCCATATGACTGTTCCTAGGTCGGCGCAAGATTCCTAAAGTGAGGAACTTGGCTTTTGAGCTTATAAGTCATTCAATAGCAATAGGGGCTACATCTTCTCTTTGGTATGATCCATGGCACCCTCTTGGCATTCTAGATCACTCTTACGGTCGTCTTCAATACAACTAGGGGCTCCCTCGAGCTGCTACAATCTCCAATATTATCCTCACTAACAAGTGGGACCCTCCTCCAACCATTTTGACTGATCTTATTGAAGTCTAGAGCAAGCTTCCTCAGGTTGAGATTAATACTACTCTTGACTTTGATGAGGTAATCTGGAAACCCCATAGCTCAGGCCGCTACCTCCAGTGGCATTCACTAATCTGGTTCACCAATCACATCCCCAGTCACTCATTCATTTCATGGCTAGCGCTGTCCAACAGGCTTCAGACCCAAGATAGACTCCTCCAGCATAACATTCTTCAAAGATCTAAATGCCTCTTCTGCCGGGCCTCATCTATAAGTATATACCATTTGTTCTTTGAATGTAACTACATTCATCTCATTTGGACTCATATCTTGGAGCTGAACAAGTATTGTAATCATACCATTTTAGATTCGGACAATGAAACAAATTGGGTCTCTGCTGAATTCAAAGGAAAATCGCTCATAGCCAGTATCAAGAAGGTTTCTTTCTATGCCACCATTTATCACATCTGGAAAGTGCGAAACAACAGGGTATTCTGCAACCTCTTCAAAACCTATTACCTCATTATTCATGAGATCGTCAATGACACAAGGCTTAAATTCCTCAGAGCTGATCTCTGAGTCGAAGATTCTAATCCCAATAGAGATTAATTTCCTTTACCATTGGCATATTCAAGCAAACTTCATTCACTCTACTCCTCTTTGGTGCAGTTGGATCCCGCCTCCTTTTGGCGCTGGGCTCTGAACTACGATGGTTCTGTTAAAGCAAATGGTGCTACCTTCGGAGGAATTTTCAGAGATAATTCCGGAAACTCTTGTGTTGGATATGCATCATGGGCTCCAATAGAGGACATTTTGAAATTGGAGATTCTAGCCATCTCAACTGGTCTGGACATAGCCAAGGATCGTGGTCTTCACATTTCCAAGATTGATTCTGATTCTATTCAGGCTTCTTATTGTCTCTCCCTTATAGAGGAGCCTCCCTGGCAGCTTAAGAACCTGGTTTAATCTACTATTCTCAAAATGACTGAGCACAACATTAGCACAGTCAACCATGTTTGGCACGAGGCGAACAACGTAACAAATGTTTTAGCCAAATTTAGTATGGTCAGATTTTCGTAGTCCCCTCTTGTTTCCATAGTTGACAAAGACAAATCAGGTTATAATTATACTCAAAATGTAATTTCTTTCTTATATTCCATCTGGTACGGGTTCGCCTAACCCTAGTTTACTCTCCAAAAAAATATTTTATAATGTCTAGTGTTGTTGATATTCCTTCTTAAAGACATTCTATATTCTCTAACGAGAAATATAAGTAAATGTTCTACAAAGAACATTTAAAAGTGTTTTAGTTGCCTCAGTGTTGTTGATACACTATTTGAGTGCGTTCTAAATTCTGAGAATGGTCAAAATAGTCTTAATTCTTACCTTTTTTGTTATTTACAAAAATGTCATCGAAGCATTATTAGGTAATCTTTTTTAAACTGAGCACAAAATAATAAATAAAATCAATTTGAAGCATTGCATGGTCACTCATCCACAAAATAAAATTGCTAACTGAACTCTTCAATTTGGAGGGGGGGGAGGATGAAATTTCAAGAAAGCATTGTGAAGCCTCAAATCAACAGAACATACTTACATTTTTGTCAAATTTAAATTTTTCCAAGATAATTACATGTTTAAGATGTGCATCCTTCCTTTTTGGCATTTTCATGCTCTTCCAGCATCCATAAAAGGAAGACCCTTCTTCTTTTGGATATGAGCCCATTGGCCCAGCCTGAAAATAAAATAGGCTTTTTCGATTCAGGATTTTCCTCCTTCAGAATTTCCTATTTATGTCCTCTACATTGTATAAGGTCTGCTTGAGATGGAAGTTCGTAACCTGGCTTTGTGCCATCCACCATCTCTATATCATTATCCTCACCTACTTCCTTAAAAGGAATCTGGATCTTGTCCAATTGCAGAACCCGCTTTCAACTTTGGTTAAGAACTTTTAACCCTTAAGATTAATTTCTTGTTAATATTTTTTTCTAAAAACTAAGGTTAGATTATAAGACCTAAGGTAAATTACACTGACCTCCCCTAAGGTTTGGTGAAATTTCACAAACCTCCCCTCTAGTTTATGAAATTACAGTACCCCTTCCATTAACTTCAATTGTTAGTAACACATACCCTCTTCCATTAGTTGACCATTACTTACATAGATGGATTTTGATGATGTCATCATTTAAATATTTTAAAATGTCTAAATTACCGTTCTTAAAAACAAATCAGTTAATACACTAAAATAAATGATAATTGGGTTTGGTATACTTAAGGTTAGCATATATTTCCTTTTCGAACAGGGCTTAGCGGACCCATGGGTCCATTTCATATCTTACTCCCTTGCCCACTTTGTTAGCCTCAAGGTTACAACTCTAAGGACCCTTAATAGTTTTGATGATAACACAATACTGAAACGATCATTATGATGCTAATGTTTCCATTTAGCTTGTATACTTTTAAGAATATCTAGGACCATGTAAAGTCCTCAAGATCTTGGAACTTGATTGCTCAAAAATACCTAGATAGACCTTAGGATACTTAGAATAGGTTGGTTCTAAGGCCCTAAAAATGATTAAAATAATGAAATTATGAATACCTAAAGACCAAGACTTCTCTCCTATCTTTTTGGTCTCTGTTAGATGGGTTCTCTGTAGTATTTCAGAGAACTCATCGATAAGTGGAAGAGACTCATCGACGAGTGGCATGACAGTAAACTAAAATTAGCTATTGTTTTCACTTGGCGACGACTCTAATGTTTTTCCAGTCTCACTCGTCGACGAGTGCTTGCGGGAACTGAGTATAATGGCTATTTTTTCAACGGCTATTTCACATTAAATGTTCCCACAACGGCCATATTGATTGCTCAATTATAAATAGAGCTTATTTATAAACTAAATACAAGGATCTTACACTATTCATTCACTCATTGATCATTCAATCTGTTCTTGCAATCAATACTCTATTTTTCATTGAAAACCTAGAATCCAAATCCCTCTATATTAGAGCATTCAATACCAATCATCTTTGAGAGATTATTAGATTTTTTTTCACTCATATCTAGCTCATCAAGAAGCTTTCAATTTCGGATTCCATATCCACCTACTCTTTGTAAAAAGCTAAGTCAAGAATCAAGGATTCTTGCACCAGTGAAGATAAGTTCTTCTTGTAGCCAAGAGAGGCATTCTCTTGAAAAGGTTTTATCCTAAGCATGAGAAAATGATTGTAAAGGCTTGCTCTCTGCCCGTAAAGAAGAGTACGATTAGTGGAATTGTGGAAAAATCCTTAAAGCAGGAAACTTAAAGGCAGGGATGTAGGCAAGTTGCTGAACCCCGATATCAATCTTGTGTGTGGTATCTTTTATCTCTCCCTCTCTCTGTTTATCTTTTTATTACTTGTAGCATTTTTTGTCAATTAATTTCAATTCCGCATAAATCGTTAGAAAAGATTTTTAATTGTCATCAACCCTAATCACCCCCCATGTAGGGACCACTAGCTGGGCAACAATTGGTATCAGAGCCTAGTACTCTAGCTATTCAGATTTAATCATCTTAGAGGTAACGATTTTAAATGGCAAACATTTTTGTTACTACCTTAGGAGAGGGCACCACCCGTCCTCCATTGTTTAATGGAGAAAACTACAACTATTGGAAAATCCAATGATATACTACATTTAAGCTCTTGACTATGAATGCTGGAAAGTCATAGTCAAAGGTCCACATCTTCCCACAAAAGTAGTTAATGATGTTGTAATTCCTAAAGTTGAGGAAGAGTAAAATGAGGCTGATATTAAACTCATTCAGATAAATGGTAAGGCTATTAGCAATTTATACTGTGCTCGTAGCCCATAAGAGTTTAATAGAGTCTCTGGATTTGATTCAGCAAAAGAAATATGGGATAAACTTCAAGTTACATATGAAGGAACCAACCAACTTAAGGAAGAAAAAATCAGTATGTTGGTTCACAAATATGAACTTTCCAAGATAGAAAAAGATGAATCAATTAGTGAAATGTTCACTAGGTTTACTAACATTTTGAACGGACTAAAGGCACTTGGTAAAGTTTATTCTAGTGCAGAAAATGTTAGAAAAGTACTTCCTTCATTGCCAAAGGAATGGTCTCCCAAAGTGACAGTCATTTAAGAAGCAAAAGACTTGACCAAGGTCCAAATGGATGAGCTTCTTGGGTCATTGATGACTCATGAAGTGATCATGAAGGGACATCAAGAAGATGAGCCCAAGCTCAAGAAAGGACTTGCTCTAAAGTCGTCTCATCAAAATCATCAAGAAGAAAGTGAAGAAGAAGAAAGCGATGAGGATGAAGACATTGCCCTCATGGCTAGAAAATTCAAGAGGTTCCTTAAAAACAAAAGGAACTTCAAGAAGAAGTCTTACAAGAGAGAATTCGCCAAGGAGGTATCCAAAGGTGAATCAAGTAAAAAAGAACCGATCATTTGCTATGAGTGCAAAAAGCCGGGATACAACAAGACAGAGTGTCCTCAACTCAAGAAGAGCAAAAGGTTCTGAAAAAATGCTATGAAAGCTACATGGGACAATTCCAAGGAAAGCGGCTCGGAAGCTTCTAGCGATGAAGAAATGGCCAACTTGTGCCTCATGGCCAATGAGGATCTTCACTTAATGAATCTCTTTCTTATGATGAAATTAGGGATGTTTTTGATGAGTTATACATAGAATTCAAAAGAATTGCTTCAATGAATAAATCTTTCAAAAAGATTATCATACTCTTACAAATTCTTGTGAAGTTTTACAAAATGAAAAGACTTCCTTAGCAAATGAAAATGAAATTTTAAATGAAAAGTTAAAAGAATTTCAAAATTCATCCCATGACTCATCTTGTGAGTGTGAAGAACTTCAAGCTAGAGTCAAAGATTTGACTAAAATAGCTCATACCTTATCTATGGGTGAAAAGAACCTAGAGAGACTATTGGGCCAACAAAGATGCATCTTTGGTAAGGTCGGACTTGGGTATAATCCCTATGGCAAACAAAAGGAGTATCAAAACTTTTTTACTAAATCAACTAGTACTTTAAACCCATCATCTAATGCATTTTTTACTTTTAATGGAAAAAAGATGGTTAAGAAAGTTTGGGTCCCAAAGGGATCATTCACTCCCAAGACCAATCATAAAGGACCAAACATGGCTTGGGTTCTAAAATGAACTATTCCTCCCAAGAACAATCATAAATCAATTTAGGTACCAACTAAAACAGTATAGGTAATGGGGGGAACATATATTGATGTTACTTAAACTTATCTCGTAGGTATGTTTGAAGTCTAGCTCCTATAAGTCAAGATGGTTCTTGGATAGTGGATGCTCAAAGCACATGTCGGGGAATAAAAAGCTTTTCATCTCAATCACTCCTAAGGATGGAGGGCATGTGACCTTCGGGGACAATGCGAAGGGGAAGATCATCGGTATATGTAATGTTGGTAAGGACAATTCTACTTTTATTGAAAATGTTTTATTAGTAGATGGTCTTAAACATAATCTTATAAGCATTAGTCAATTATGTGACAAAGGTCTAAATGTGTCTTTTAAATCAAATGTTTGCATAATTAAAGACAGAGATAACACTAATACTATGTTTATTGCTCATAGATATGAAAATGTGTATACCATTGACTTTGATGAATTAACCTCTCAAAACTTAATGTGCTTTTAGGTTATAAATGAAACTAGTTGGTTATGGCATAGAAGGTTAGGCCATATAAATATGGATCTTCTATCTAAATTGTCTAAAAATGAACTTGTGAAAGGTTTGCCCAAAACCAAGTTTTTAAAAGACAAAATTTGTGATGCTTACTAACTAAGAAAACAAATTAAGTCATCTTTAAAAAAGAAACTAGAAATATCAACTTGTAGGCCTTTAGAATTATTACATATGGACTTGTTTGGGCAAAATGATGTAGCAAGGTTAGGTGGTAAACTTTATGCATTTGCCATTGTTGATGATTACTCTAGATTCACTTGGGTGCTATTTTTATCTCATAAAAATGAAGTGTATGTTTTGTTTGAAAAATTTTGTAAAAGAGTTCAAAATGAGAAAGGCTACTTCATCAATAATATTAGAAGTGATAGAGGTGGAGAATTCAAGAATAAAGAACTTAAATCTTTTTGTGAAAAATGGTTTCAACCATAACTTCTTCACCCCTAGAACTCTTCAACAAAATAGAGTAGTTAAAGAAATAATAAATATTTACAAGAAATTGGTATAACAATGCTAAATGAACATAAACTACCTAGTTATTTTTGGACTGAGACCATTAATACTTCTTAATATATAATCAATAGGGTTGTTATTAGAAACAAATTAAATAAAACCCCATATAAGCTTTGGAATGGAGATCACCAAATATTGGTTACTTTAAAGTGTTTGGATGCAAATGTTTTATTCTAAATAAGAAACACAATTTAAAGAAATTTGAACCAAAATCTAGTGAAAGAATATTCTTTGGTTATTCTTCAAATAGCAAAGCCTAGGGTGTTTAACAAAACTTCCCTAATTGTAGAATAATTTATGCATGTAATATTTGATGAATCTAATCCATTTGAATCCAAGAAAATTATTGAAGATGATCCAAATGACAAAATAGAAAACATATCTAAAGACATAGCAAATTTAGAAATCAATAAAGATAAAAATGAAATTCAAGAGAATGATGTTGATAAAAACCTTATAAGTTGAAAACTTAGATAAAAATGAAAAAGAAAATGAAACTTATCTTCCTAAGGCATGAAGATTAATAAAAGATCATCATAAAGATCTCATACTTGGAAACATGGAATAAGGTGTAAGAACAAGAAGAAATATTTGTAATAACCTTGCATTCCTCTTACAAATTGAACCTAAGAATGCACTTGAAGCAATTAATGATGAATCTTAGGGAATTGCAATGCAAGAGGAACTTAATCAATTTGAAAGAAACTAAGTGTGAGACTCAATACCTAGACCTAAAAGTAAATCCATAATTAGTACCAAGTGGATTTTTAGAAACAAAAATGATGAAAGTAGAAACATCATTGAAAATAAAGCTAGAACAGTAGCTCAAGGATACAACCAAGAAGATGGAATAGATTATGATGAAACATTTGCCCTAGTTGCTAGACTTGAAGTTATTAGAATACTTCTTGCATATGTTAGTTATAAAGATTTTAAACTTTATCAAATGGATGTTAAAAAAAAAATTTTAATGGTTTTATTTCGGAAGAAGTATATGTTGAACAACCTCCTTGTTTTGAAAATCAAAATATGCTTAACCATGTCTTTAAACTCACTAAAGCCCTATATGGTTTAAAGCAAGCTCCTAGAGCTTGGTATGATAGATTAAGTGGCTTCCTACTTGAAAATGATTTCATTAGAGGAAAAATTGATACTACATTATTCATAAAATCCAAAAATGATGATATGCTTATAATGCAAATCTATGTAGATGATATTATTTTTTGTTCTACTAATGAAACTATTTGCCAAAAATTTGCTAAAACCATACAAGATGAGTTCGAAATGAACATAATGAGAGAGTTGAACTTCTTCCTCGAGGCTTCAAATCAAGCAAACAAAAGAATGTACCTTCATCAATCAAACCACGTACACTAGAGTGCTTCTCAAGAAATTTGTGATGAACAACTCAAAGGAAGCTGACACTCCCATGAGTCCATTTACAATGTTGGATAAAGATGAAAATGACATAAGTGTGGAAGAAACTAAGTATCAAGGTATGATTAGTAGTTTATTATACTTGACTGTTAGTAGACCTGATATCATGTTTAGTGTATGCATATGTGCTAGATTTCAAGCTAACCTAAAGAATATCATATGATTGCTGTAAAACGAATTTTTAAATATTTACATGGAACAATTGAAATTGGATTATAGTACCCTAAGAACACTTCACTAGAACTAGTTAGTTATTTTGATGCTGACTTTGCTGGATGCAAAGTTGATCGGAAGAACACTAGTGGCACATGTCACTTCTTAGGACACTCACTAATTTTATGGTCTTACAAGAAACAAAACTCAGTTGCTCTATCTACAGCTGAAACTGAATATATTGTAGTTGGGAGTTGTTGTGTTCAAACTCTTTACATGAAACAACAATTATATGATTTTAAATTATTCTATGATAAAATCTCAATTAAATGTAATAATACGATTGCAATATATATGTCCAAAAGTCCTATTCAACATTCAAGAACTAAGTACATTGAAATTAGATATCATTTTATAAGGGATCATATTTAAAATGGGGATGTAATGTTGGAATTTGTTCAAACAAATAACCAACTTGTTGACATATTTACTAAACCACTCCCTTGTGATAGATTCAGTATCTTAAGAAGAGAATTAGGCATGGCTAGACTATGTGACATTAAATGAAAATATGCGTAAACAGTAAAAATGAATAATCTTGGTTGACTGTACTATATGATGATATGTGTTGAATGATGGATTGAGTTTAAGGTGTATATCCATTTAAATTGAGGTTTTGAATGTTAGAAATAATCTCTTAATTAATAAAAAGTAGATTTAAAGCATGAAAAATTCGAATTCAATTTGAAAAATCAAAAATTTCATAGTTTCTGTCTGGACTCGGCGATGAGTCACAATTCTTAGTTGAACTCATCGACGAATGGCATTACAGTAGCTCAAGTCTAAGCACTGTCTCTCCACTCGGCAAGTGATGAGTGACATTAAAATTTGGATTTTGTTTAGCCACTCGGTGACGAGTCCACCCTACTCTTCGACGAGTGACTGCTGGACTATAAATTGAAACCTAATTTCAGAAAAATCCCAAATCATTCACTATTCCTCTCTTTTAAATCCAAGTTTCCCTCGCTTTCCAAAACCCTCAAAACCTCTTCTATTGTTCTCCAAACTCATTCTATCTCATCCAAAACCCTCAAAACTAGTCCAAGACAATGGCTCCACGCATGAAGATTCCAAAACCCTCAAATCCTCTTCTATTGTTCTCCAAACTCATTCTATCTCATCCAAAACCCTCAAAACCATTCCAAGACAATGGCTCCACGCATGAAGAACCCTTCAGTACTGCCAACAAAGAAGAAGGCAACAAGAGCCGAAAAAGGCAAGGAAAAGGTAGCTGAGCCATCTCAGAAGGAAGCACCAAGTCTGTTCCAATCCAAAAAGGCTGAAGAGAATTACCTAAGGATATTCATCAAGAGAGTATCGATATTGGGTAAGGTCCTTAATTTCACTTTGTTCAAAGACATTGGTTTAGATATTCTGGCCTCCAAATTCCAAGCCCTTAAGTGGGATCGTTTCTTTGAATTCAAAGAACCTATGTACCCTGACCTAATCAAACAGTTTTATTCTCATCTCACTTATGAAAAATCTACCAAAAATCTACTTCTTATGGTCAAGCTAAACTTATTTCCTTTACTCATGCTGAGCTCCAATCCATACTCAAATTACCTAATGGGGAATTCCTTATTATTACCAATCCTCAATCCATCACAGCTCCAGATGCCTTTGGACTTCTTGTGGAGAAAAGTCTCCCCAGTATTATGAGCTTCCAGATTACCTTTCATTGGAGCAAAAAGAAGCTGAATAGCCCAAAAGGAGTAAAGATCATGTTGAACTAGTGATAGGGTGAACCAGGCTTTTAGCATCAGATACCAAGAGGGCCTCTGAAATATACCATTATTTTGCTACAATTATCCCCCCCCCCAAACAAAGTGGTCCGGGCTCCAGCAGTATAGCTGGAACTACCGAATGCTATCCACAACCCATTGTATCGATTTCTTTTGCAAATGCTGGATTCGGATGAGAACGAGGCTAGGTAGAGGCCGCTCTTACCAGATAACAATAAAAAAAAATTTAATAATAATAAAACAACGACAAGATATTGAAGCTGCTCTTACAAATAGAACGGATTTCGTCTCCTTCCATATCCGCCAAGCATAATTTGAAAACGATGTAAAAATAGGACATTCAATCTTCCACCTCTTGCCATAATCTCGGCCATCTTGTAAACCACTATGAGGAGAAAGGTGATGTTTAATAGAATTACTATATATATATAAATATATATATATATAACGGGAGAAGGAAGATTGGACTGATTTTTTTTTTTTTTAAGAGACTATAAAAACATCTGACTTTTTTATTATCTTCTCTATGCACTAATTTTGTTTCAAGGGTATTATAGTAATTGGATATATAACTACCCGGATTCCTATAATTATCCCTCATTTGCACGATCTCCACAAATCCCTCAAAGTTCAGTTCTTCACTTACGCCAACAATCTGTGCACTCTCCATTTAGGTCTCTTCTATTGTCATCTGCAACTCACGCTTGCATCCACAAATTGATAACTCCAGCTGCTATCACCGCTTGATTTCGCCTGTTGATGCATTCCCTGCTGATTTGCGCCACTACTTCCGAATTGCCGTATAATTCTGGAGCTACGGGTATGTGTGTTTTTAAATTTTCCTAATCCTATGTCTTACTTCTCCTTCTCTGCCAAATCTCTAAAATTGATGGTATCATTGGCATTGAAATATCACTTTAAATCAACCAGTCTTTGAAATTCACGGATCATCAAAATCTTTAATTATGTTTCCTCTTTTTTTTGGTTTTCCTATCAATATGGAACACTTGAATTCACAGACAGAAGAAGATGCTCTCTTATTTGATTTTTTTGGGTAAGTGAGTTGATTGCCTATTCCATAGTGGTTTGGACGATTCATGTTTTGAAGATGTTTTCTACCAAATGGTTACCATTTATTAAATGATCTGTTGTGTTTTTTCAAAAACTAATCAACAATTTAAAGAAAAACAGAAAAAATTGTAGTAGCCTCTACGTTAGTATAGGATTTGAGATGATGAGGACATGTTTGGAAATTTCCGCTTTGTTTTGGTAATTTTTGACAAAAAGCTAACAATGTTTACAAGATATAAAAATTGAAACCAAATCCCATACGGTTATAATGGTGAATTTGGTTATGCCCCTAAGGTCGCCACATGTCCCTTTTGATACCCCTTAACTGTAGTTAAGATTCACCCACCCATAGGGTTCACCTACCCATCCTTGGATTTTAGAAAAAATGGATGAACCCCAGGTGTACGTGAATTTTAATCATAGTTAGTGGGTCATAAAATGGGGTGGGTTGTCGAAAAACTTCCATGGTAAATCTAAACCACCATTAGGGTCTAATTTTTCTTAAACAATAACTATAGTTAAATGGATGCACCGTAGATGTACGTGAATTTTAAACATTAGTTTGCTGAATAACTTTCATGGTTAATCTTAACCACCATAATTGTATAATTTTTTTAACACAATAACTATAGTGAAATGGATGAACCGGGTAAGTGAATTTTTAACATAGTTAGTGGTCGTAAAATTGGGGTTGGTTGCCTACTAACTTCATGGTTAATCTTAACCACCATATGGTTATGCTTTTTCTTAAGCAATAACTATAGTGGAATGGATGAACCCTATGGGTAAGTGAATTTTAAACATAGTTAGTGGGTCGTAAAATTGGATAGGTTGCCCACTAACTTTCATGGTCCATTTAACCACCAAAAGGGTATATTTTTTTCTTAAACAATAACTAAAGTGAAATGGATGAACCCTAGGGGTAATTGAATTTTAAACACACTTAATGGGTCTTAACATGGGGTAGGTTGCCAACTAACTTCCATGGTTACTCTTAACCACCATAGGGGTATAATTTTTCTCAAATAATAACTAGTGTTTAATGTATTAACCCTGGGGATAAGTGAATTTTAAACACATTTAGTGGGTCATATATGTAGGTTGTGGAATGACCTTCATGATTAATCTTAACCAAAATGATATAATTTTTCTTAAACAATAACTAGTTAAATGGATGAATCCTATAGGAAAGTGAATTTTAAACACACTTAATGGGTGGTACAATGTGGGTAGGTTGTCGAATAACTTCCATGGTTATTCTTAACCACCATAAGGATATTCTTATTTTTTTGACAACAACTCGAGCAAAATAGATGAAGGGTGAAGTGAAATTTAAACATAGTTAGTAGGTAGTAAAATGGGGGTAAGTCACCGAATAAGTTCCATTGTTAATCTTTAACCACTATTAGGGCATAATTTTTCTTAAACAACTATATTTAAATGGATGTACCCTTGGGTTAATTGAATTTTAAATACATTTAGTAGATCATAAAACGGGGGTAGGTTCTACATTTGCAACACAGACTTTTGTCCATCATTCTATTTTGGCTATTAATCAACTGAATATGATTAAGCTTCTCCAATTCTAATATGCCCATTCATCAAATTAAACATGTTTGTTTTTAGGTTATCAAAATTGATATTAAATGTTTGTTTTTAGGTTATCAAAATTGATATACTTACATCGATGACATCAGAAGTCAGTATACCCACTTTCTAATAATAAGTTTAGATAATATTAGTTACATTGAACTAATAATTTATTACTATATTGGACACTAGGATTGATGATCAAAACACTATTTGAAATCCAATTCTAATATGCCCATTGTCAAATTAAATATGTTTGTTTTTAGGTTATCAAAATTGATATACTTACATCGATGACATCAGAAGTCAGTATACCCACTTTCTAATAATAAGTTTAGATAATATTAGTTACATTGAACTAATAATTTATTACTATATTGGACACTAGGATTTATGATCAAAACACTATTTGAAATCATATGTTGTATTTCATTAGAACTGTTCACTTACGTGAATGCCCGTGCATTCCACTATATATATAACTTAACTAGTAAATAAGAATAACTAATATTTCAAGGATATAGCATATAAAGGATGCTGCACCATCTTTATATGCCCAAGTCAACCACACTGCTTGAAAACCAACCTGTAAGAAAGATTTTTTGAACTGACCATTCAATTAAAATAAACTGATCAGTCATTTTTGGTCAAAACCTTCTTTGCAGTAGTAACATCAGCCATGCCGGCCTATTTCAATAAAAGCACAAGTTACAACCCCTTGCTAGGGGTGTCCTTCCTGATACTTTCTCACATAAAATCTTAAGAATTCAAGCCTAGAAATGTGAGGATGCTTTTCTAGAAATATAACTAATTAATTGAAGACAACTTTCACCATCCAATACCTAGAAATGCAACTAATCAGAATTTGATCCCTCTCCCATTTCCTAGAAACCAAACACCCCTCAAAGCAACATTTTCAACCGCATATATACACGTAATAAAATTTGGTTCTAATACCTCTTAGTACACAAAGCAATATGTGTTCTGATTTTATGTGTATTTCGTGCATTCATCTGTGTGTGTGAAGGAGAGTCAAAATAGTTTATTGCTAGTAGAAAACCATTAACAATTTACATCATCATAGATGACCATTAACAATTTACGTCCTCGACACACAAGTTAGAAATATGAAAGTTGATATTTCAGGAATAGATACTACTGGATTCAGGGAGGAGGTGGTACAATTATTCTTCTTCTTCAGCTTCCTCCAGCCATTTAACAAAGGCCTCCAAAGCCTTCACAAAGGTTTGCCTGCAGCATTGTCCAACAGCAAAATAATGAATTTCGAAGCTGGCACTAAAGAGAAGTCAAATATTTCTTAATAAATCATTTCCCTTATCCGCAAAGAATTTAACGAGGAAAAAGCTCATCATTTGGTTCCCGGGCATTTCTAAGATAATAAAGTGACCAAGCACAAAACCATACATGCATTTGTCATTTCCACAGGAGAACCCAATTTGAGTAGAAAGTAAATTGTATATAAATTTCTCTTTCCTATGGTTGTCCCTTGAAGCTGTTTCTAAACTAAATGAACATATTTTCTTCAAACCTGTGGAATCTTCTACTTTTTAACCAAGAGAAAAGAGGACCAGCTAACACAGTTAGACAGAAGAGGACCAGCTAACACAGTTAGACAGAAGAGGACCAGCTAACACAGTTAGACATCAAACAATCTTTACCATGAAAAACAAAGAATCAACAGTGCTGTTGTACAATGATTACGGTTTTAATAAACTTCCATACCTGCCCTTTGGGTTTGATCCTTTCTGGAACCAGAGGAGAATGGTATCTTCAGCAAGCACATTCTCATCATAGAGAGACCTCACAATTTCTGGGAACAACTTCATTAGCTTAGCATCCTCATAACATTGGATCTGAACTTTGTACAAGAGTTCCAGCTCCAGCTTTCCATTTGTACAAAAAGCGTTCAGAAGTTCCGCCCATGTTTTCACCTGCAAAAAGATACATCGTGGTCAGCAAATTGAAACCTGAATCTCATAGAATGATGAGTTGACCGCCCATCTCTCTCTATTTACTCTATTCCTACAACATAAGAGATGGAACATCCACTTGTTACAAAATAACTTCAAAAGCACATACATCAATAACTGCTTTCTCATACATACAGCTTGAACCCTAAAAACAAATTACATTGCAGCTGATATATAGGGAGCCATTCACTATGTGACATGGTTTGGGCCATGTGACAAAAAAAATGGGGCCCATTGACCCATAATGTTTGATCCCTCTATGGTCAAAAGAGCCTGATCGGTGATTTCTATTGATTTCAGGGGTTTTTTTTTTATTTAGAAGAGTCGATTTAATTGCTTAATTTTATTAAATTAAATCAACATAGCCAAAATTTGGGTTTAGATCAAAATCCAGAATTTTGAAGCCCTAAAACCATTAGGGTATGTTTTGATTGCTTTGTTATTGCTACAATTGATATTAGTTTGATTTAGCTTGGATTATTGGGAATAATCTAGTATTTGATTGAGACCATTATGTCTGGGAATTTGTTCCCTAGAGCTAAATTGGTCCATTTAATTTGTTTGAGAACATTTATTGAGATTAATTTTTTCTCTAGAACAAAACCATTACATAACTGAATTACAAAAGGTTTGGTTTATTTTGTATGTTAAATAACCATGATTATTACTTTTCAAGTTAATACATCAAAACATAAATATAAAAAAGTATATTGACGGGAAAAATATATAAGAACTATTTGTATGTTTTGATTTTGTAATTACATATTTTTTAATAATGTACTAGGTTTAATAAAACAATATATTTTTAAAAATTAATTTAATAAAACAATATATTGTTAAAAACATAGATTAACAAGAACATATTCTAATGTATACTAGCATTAATTCATAGGCACATTAGCACAATTCTTGTTTTACATTTTGCAACTGTGTATAGTATTGATACATACTTGGTAGGATGTTAAGCGGAGAAAACCTGACATTGGGTGGTAGGAAATGGTGTCATATCCAGGCAGCAAGCAGAAGTCAATCTGTTCTTACAGTGGGAATGTTACACATAGCGGCAAGATGACCTGCCTGAAGGAGTGCTACTTGAGGGTTAAGTTGTGTATCAGCAAATCTTTCCTCACTAAATTCATCCACATTGTTGGCCTTCCTCTCCCATTTTACAGCCTTCAACTTGAATCAATTCACTTGTTCTTACTAAAATTCTTAGTGGTCTTCTATGAACATTTCCAAACCATCTCAACTGACTCTTCCTTATTTTATCACCTACAAGCTACTCTCAAACTATCTCGAATTCGCTCATTTCTGATCTTATCTTCCTTTATTTTCTCATCATCCGTCTCAACATCCTCATATTGGCTATTCTAAGTTTAATAATGTCTTAATTCTTAGTAACTCAACATTCTACTCCCCAAAGAAGAGTTGGTCTTATCGTTGTCCTACAAATTTTCTTTTATTTTCATCAGAATGCGTTAATCACATTGCACTCTGGAAGCACTTCTCCACTTTAGCTAACCAGATCTAATTCTATGAGCAACATCCACTACAATTTCTACATCACTATGAATAATTAAGCCAAGATACCGGAACTGGTCATTTTAGGGTATCTCTTGGTCCACTTTTGCACCCTATTTGTGTTCTTACTAAAGTTGCATTCTATATATTTTTCTAGGTTGGACTTATTTTGAAACCCTTACATTCTAAGGTATTCCACCAAAATTCTAGTTTTGTATTTACCCACTCTTTAATTTCATTCATTCATACCACACATGCAAATAATGATTTTATCAAGGGACGTCTTCAAAATAAGTTGTCAATTCATCCATAACTAACGTAAAAAGATAGGGACTCATAGTTGATGTTTGATGTAACCCTAATATCAAAAGAAACTCATTTATCTCACCACAAATTGTTCTCATGGTAGTCAATTACTGCTCCGTCATATACATGACGTAGGACCATGCAACTAACCTAAAATGATGTGTTTGTGAGATCAAAATTCAAATTTCAGCAATAATAATAAATATAAAATTATCTGAACTCCACAATCACCATAAAGAACTCCAAAAAGGAGATTAGCAATGTCCTAAGGTAAATCACAATCCTGTAGTAAAGGATTTCCCAACCTGAATTGGGTGATCTTAATGGAAGTGGGAACTTCCACTAGCTTAGGGATTAAGAACAATTGTCAATTGAATTTCCTTGTCAATCGAGGATTTCAAGATAAGTTCTTTAAGCTCAACAATGGCTAATGATTGTAGATATGCACGTGAATTGGGTTTTTAAATAACATGGAATGGGATCACTCACAAGTCACAACAAACCAACAAAGCAAGAACTATCGAGAATATTAACAATTAGGGATTTGGTGTATATAAGGTGCTTGTAGTTTAGGTTTGCAATTGAATTAGGGTTTGGGACTAATTTAGGGACTGGGGCCAATAGGGAAAGGGGCTGTAGGGACTGTAGACTATAGGGAAAGGCTGTAGGGACTGTAGGTATAGGATGTGGCTGTATGTGCAGACCCAACAAAAGTGGTATGGCAAGCACTTATTAGAGCAGGGGTGTGGCAGTTTGTATAGGGGGGTAAGGGAAAGGTGCGGCAGCCTTTATAGAGGTAAGAGAGTGGTGCAGCTGCACCGCTGCAATGGGGAATGGCTAGAGAAGGTGTGGCCGCAAGAGGAATGGCTAGAGGGGCAAGGGTTTGGTTGGATAGAGTTTCTCGAATGGGAAAATAGGAAAATCAATCTAGAATTATGGGAAAAATAAATCTAGGGTTTTGATTGATTTGGGTTTACAAAGTAAACAAGAAAATAAAGAAAAGCAATGTAGAAGAAGAAAGAAACAAAAGAGGAGATCTAGGTTACTTGGCTTCACACCAAACCTTCCACATGAAAAAAATCAAAAGCATTATTTGTTCATTTAAAATTCTGGAAATTCTCTACTCCTAAAAAAGTGTATTTAAAGTTTAAACAATCATAAAAACCCTACTTAAAGGAAAAATATCAAACTACCCATTTTATGTTCTCTCATAATAAAGTAACTACAAGGAACAAAAAAGTAAAACAAACTAGATAAAATAAAAAATTACATAACTAAAGGTGTGGGCCCCGGCCACAATGGTTGCCATGCCCATCTATGGGCTAATCTCGGCACTCCGATCGCCATCTCTCAACCAACGGTAGATCCTCGAAATAGAGATCCAATAGTAGATCCCCATTACAAGGAACAAAAAAGTAAAACAAACTAGATAAAATAAAAAATTACATAACTAAAGGTGTGGGGCCCGGCCACAATGGTTGCCATGCCCATCTATGGGCTAATCTCGGCACTCCGATCGCCATCTCTCAACCAACGGTAGATCCTCGAAATAGAGATCCAATAGTAGATCCCCATCATATAACAAAATCCAACAGTCAGATGTCCGCATCAGCACATGTCATTAATGACACCAATATATTATTTTGAAAAAATTTTCTTCCCCAATGCTCACCAGATTAATTCTACAAGGGCTCTATTATATTATTTTGAAAATTCTTTATATGCAAGAAATTGTAAAACAAACCTTACATTCAATGAATTAAATAAAAATGTAATGAATTACAACCATAAATTATAAGCTTGAATGCAAATCATTTTATGCTGAATTGTTACACAAGACTTTTTGCTGGACTTTTAGGGTTTGGTAATGTTTTGATATAGTAAAATTTGTGAAATTTTAATATTTGAAAAATATCTTACCATTTAAAAGTTGAAAATTTGATATCTATAACCTATATAAAAGAGCATAAGTCCACTAAAATCCAAAACTTTTCGTTGAACTCTTTATACCGTAAATACCCACCGAGTTCCGCCAGCTTTCCACATCCTTCTCTCCTTGTCCATTTCTATAACATACGTGGCAGCTTCTGTAGACTCAAGCTTAGTCTACAATTGTGGGGCCCACCATTGAGACACCTACCTGCTGTTGTTGTATAGCAGCTGCCGAACAAATAAATCTCAAAACTACCGTTACAGCCACCCATAACGACTCTCCTTAGTCCACATATATGTTTGTTTTACAATTTCTTAACATCTGCCACTGAAACACCTTTCTCTCTCTCTCTCCTTACCTATTCTTTCCTTAGTGCTGATTTTCTGTTTGATTTTTCTATTAGTTTGTCTAATTTGGGAGTTTTTTATATATTAAAAAATGGGGAGGTGATACTGGTAAAATGCTCGGGACTAAGATTCTGGTCGTCCTTTGTTTGGAAGTGCGATATCCACAGCTAGATTCCAGGCAGTAAGAGCGTCCAATAGGTGTTCCATGGTGTTCCATTCCCATAACATCCAATGTTTTTTTTGTTCTTTGTCGCTATTAAAAGACAACTCTTGTCCATATCTTAAAGTGACATTCCCATGGCACAGTTCACAATACGCATCTTGGATAGCACTCACACGTTCCATTACCAAGTTCAGAGACCAGAATTCCTACGAGGCACTCCCAAGTTCAAAGACCAGAATTCCTACAAGAAGCTTACCTGATCCACATGTCCCAGCTTAAATGTACTGTGCATGCCTTGCACATGCAGTCTCAACTAGTAATCCCTAAAATGCAATAAAAATAAGAATTTGTTCTTGAACCAAAAAGTTGACTTTTTATTCTTCAGGAACTTGAGTCCATGATAATTTTTATTGAATTTAAATAAGGGGTATAACCTTATTTACATATAAATATCTTAAGTAAATGAAAGTAAAATTAATTTAAAACTATTTACTTAAATAATAATATTTATATGTAAAGAAGTTGTGTATCGGATTTGTACTATGGATCATAGTGTAATGGAATTAGAGAAAAAAATTAATTGAAAAATCCCCCGTATCGGCTCTATACGGGTCGATATTGGAGAGTTTTTTTCAGCATACTAATGTACCACTACCAGGTAGCTCCAAACAGAATACGTATCGGCCAATTCGTATCGGAATATTAAACAATGCCCATGATAGTTAGTACAACTTTGAACATTACCTTTATTCTTAAATATAGGTACCACAACACTTCTTCATGCTACTGTATTTTCCTAGTCTTTAAAATATTATTGAACAATTTTGTAAGGGTATGCCAATTTCTCCTATACATTTCTGCACTTAAATTTGAATATTATTTGGTCCCAAGGCTTTTCATATCTTCACCCTAGTTAGAACTTCTTTTACATCTATTACTGTAACAATATTACTAATTATGAAGAGTTATAAACAAATTCATTCTCATAGTTGTCTAGGCGACTTGAGGTGATAAACCTCATGGATGACTGAGTCAGTGGCCTGGGCACCTAAAGTGCCGCCTGATGAACTCTTTGCATCAAAAATCCCTCTTAATATGAGATCTATGAAAGCTACAATTTCCTGAATAAGGAGTGCTATAATTCATATAAATTGCAAAATCTCCATTATCAAGATGCACTCTGATATAAATATCCTTGGAGACAGTTCTAGGAATAATAAAGGGGGATTCCAAGCATTAAGAATAAAAAAAATGAAACAAAAAATGCCTACAATGATTGTCGAAAGGGGAGAGAGGGGCTACGGAGGATTTTTTATTTTTTAAAAAAAAAAATTCTATGCAATGATAGACAAACATGAAAGAGAAAGGAGAGGGAGAGGAGGGAGAGTGTAGGACTGAATAAAAAAATAGAAAATAGAAAAATAGTCTAACCGTCAATGTGATTGCCGAACAAGGGAGAGAGAGAGAGAGAGAAGAGAGGGGGGAGAGAGGGAGAGGCCATAGCTTACTCTCTTTTCTTCTCGATTATGCCAAAGAAATGTAATAAAAACTCATATAAAAAGTAAAATATATATAATAATGGATCCCGGCACTTATTTAAATTATTAAAGACCCCTTTAAAGATGGGTTCATGAGGCTTTGGAGACCCTAGAGGGGATTTAGGGCATTTAAGTGTGATTGCCGAACAAGAGAGAGAGAGAGAGAAGAGAGGGGGGAGAGAGGGAGAGGCCATAACTTACTCTCTATTCTTCTCGATTATGCCAAAGAAATGTAATAAAAACTCATATAATAAGTAAAATATATATAATGATGGATCTCACACTTATTTAAATTATTAAAGACTCCTTTAAAGATGGGTTTATGAGAGCTTTGGAGACCCTAGAGGGGATTTAGGGCATTTAAAAGGCTTTTTTGTTATTTGGTCACCTAAGCCCAGCTATATGCCTGGCCTCCTATACGACACCTTTAACAACTATGCAAAAAACAGAGGAACGATATGACCCAACCACAAATAGAGGGAGAGAAAGAGAGACCAATTGATCCTCCCATCGAGTGAGACTGTGAGAGGACTGGTTAACATGAGGGAAATATACTTGACATCATTCCTCTATTCTTTCTTCTATTTGTGAACTCTTTTTTTTTTTGGATATATAAACTCTTAACATATTATATGGCAAAAGATTTGAGAAGCATATAAAATAACATGTTTTTTTGTTGATTAAACTATCGTATTCAAATAACATAAATTTTTATACTTTAAACAATAACAATCTTATATATATCAAATTTTTAATAATGAAAGGCGGCCAATCGCCTGAGCCCAGTAGAGCACCTAGTCGCCTAGACGACCACTTGAAGCGCCTAAGGCGACGCCTTTAACAACTATGTTCATTCCATATATTTGATATTTATTCACAAATTTTTAGAATATCATGAATAATTTTTGTTTAATTCGCAAAACTTAGGATGTCTCAGGAAAATAGCAATTATTCCATGTGGGTAATACTTCGTGAACTAATCGTTTGTCGAAAAAATCAAGACTTATCTAAAACTATTCCAAAATTTTGGAGAACTTTGTTAATATGTCGTTGTAGAGATCAGGTGTTGCTTCTGGGTTTATAACATCATAGGTTGAGTGCAACTCACAATTGAGGATGATCCTGTTTTCCAGCATATTGATGAGTATATTCATCTCCATATAGCTACTAGATAGAGCATGGAGACTTTTGAGATGGAATAAGCATCCCAACGTTTCTCTACTTCTACTGGGACCATAGTAACAAGGTTAGGGTTCAGGAATAATTCGATAGGGGGGTCTAGTTCGGAAAAATCAGCAAAGCCGGAAAAACTTCAAGAGAAAAATGGAAACAATAAAATATAAATTTAATAGTTATAAAGAAAAAGTAACATGATAACAACCATAGTTACCAAGTTAGAGTTCGAAAATATTTCGTCTAAGATATTTTTAGGAAAATTGGCAAAATTTAAAAATAAATTGGTAAAACATCAAGATATGAAAACTATTAAATAAGATTACTAATCATTAAATTATAAACAAACATATTTTATATATTTTAATATTTATTTGGGAATTTTACAAAAGTCGTAAATAATTCGTGTTCAATTCATAAAATTCGCGAATTTTTCTAAAAGTCAAGCTTTTTTCAAAAAGTCATGAATTGTTCGGGAATTAATTGTTAAGCAAAAAAATCACGTATTATTCGGGAATGTTTGAAAAAATCAGCGACTTTGTTAATATGACTGGGACAACTGATGTAGTATCTATTCAGGCGAGGATCATGTTTTCTAGGAGATTGATTTCTAGATTGCTGTAAGACAAAGAATGGAGCCTCTCTAGAAGAAAGAAAAGTGGCATATGCCTCGTAGGAGATAGTTACAGTAGGTTATTATCATCTTAAAGGTCTAATTAGATATTTAATTACTAAATATTGGGTTTTAAAGTTTTAATTTATTTGCTATACTTATATTTTATACATGTATGAAATACGATACACTGCCATCAGGGAGTGTATTTCCTCCACTCTAAATACCTCTCTTAAATAACTTCTTTAAGCATTTTTTATCCCCTAGTTTGTATTTATGTTTGCTTTAGTATTTCCTAAAGTTTCAAAGAAAATTCTACATTTTTCTTAATTGTATCTTCTTTTTTTGAATTTTGCAAATTATCAATGGAAAAAAATCCCAAACTTTGACTCGAAACTTCGATAACCAGCCGTAATTTCCTTATTCCTGACCCCACAAAACTTCCCACGAATTTGAATTTTAAACCTTGCTCATACAATCCCAAGAAAAAAGTTCATGATGAATCAGTTCTACAATAAATAACATATGGGAAAACAAAATGCATGATTGAAGAAACTGGAAAATTGTTCATCGACAAGTGTTTCATGAAGAAATACAAACATTGTACCATGTCATAATGCAAAAGAACAAATTGATCACAATTAAGTTTGTCTATAGTCAATACTATCAATCACTTTACAAAGCAAAGTGCAAATAGAAATAAATATATAACATATAATATGGTAGAATTAATTATTGTCCTCTTTTTAAATAGGAAATCATGGTTCATGCATGTATCTTCATTTACAGTGTCCAAATAATACAATGCACTACTGGAGCCATTAGAAAATAACACGTCCAGGTCGATCTTTAGTCAATACTCTATAAAATATATATATATATATGGTTTGGCAAAAGAAACAAATAGAAAATGTGCCCAATTTATACCTGGCGTAGTGCTGCATTAGCATTCTGCTGCTGATTTTTCCCAGACCATTGAACAGCATCCATTATTACATCCCACAAAATGCGCACAACCTCAATGTCAGGTAAAGTAGCACCCTTAATACGCTGCTTCACAGTTTCTATCACTTCGGATATATCAGTCTTCTCCGCTATCTGGGTTGTCAATGCAGATTTCATCTCCTTCAGCTTCACCTCAAATATCTTCTTCTCATTGTATTCGACCAAAGCTACCAGTCCTTCCTTGCTGACCAAAGGACAACAATCAGATAGACATTACTCAGTTCTAACTTATTATAAAGAGAAACTCAAAGAAACAAAATTGGGCATTAGCATTGACACTAAGAATCGGAAGATAGCGCTTGTTATGCTTTCTTATATTTCACTACAAAGTAAAATACACTGATATCAAAAAGGAGAATTTCAAATGGAAAAGTTGTATTTTATGTTTAATGGTATACGGATACCTACTAATCAAAAAAAATTATATATTGAAACTTGTGAACCTTAATTTTTTTTAAGACACCTTTTCTTACGAGTAACAAAGTATATTTCATTATCATGTGAAATTATGTTCAGAAGGAAATAAAAGCATTCCTAAAAACAAAACAAAATATACAGTCAAAATATAAGATTATCCATCCCAAATAGCCCCCCACCCCACCCCAAAATAATTAATATAATCCCATTTTTTAAAGATATCAGATGGTGTTCTAATATTAAACAAGAATCTCTGAATTACTAAGCATATAGTTTAAAAAAATATATAGTCCAAATTTTGAATAAATGTTGAGCTGCCTCAGAACAAAATAAACCTTAGTTTCACGAAAAAAGCCACAGAGCATTTGTAACCCAAATACCCTGTTTAAATAGTAGCTACTCTTTTCTTTTTTATTGTAAAGGATTTAAATACCAAATACAAACATAACAACCTCTATTCTACGAAAAAGATAACAAATTTTATCAGTATCCACAGGAAAAAAATTGTATGGTGTATTTTCAGCAATCATTTTCTATGTTCCAAGACATCCAAGGATCATAATTCCTCATTATGGTAATGTTCATGTGTATTTTCAGCAATTTAGACAGATCAACTATGTAATAAACTGCATAATCCTTGAAAGGAAGCCACCCACGTGAAATGCTCGGAGAAACTTTCAGCAGATCGCTTTGAGGACGGGAAAAGGTTGAGGAGATTGTCCTCCATTTTACCCCGCTTCAGTATCGAAATCAGATCATCAAGGCTATTATCAATCAGATATTCCTTGAAAAAATCTGTCATGAATGAAAGCACTAGCCCCTTAGCCACAAGATTATCCTTGAGAAGTGGTTGGAAAACTGACTCTGGCTGAAGCCCCGACAGTTTCTGGGAAAATGTGAGGGCTGTGAAAATCGCGAGCTTCTTCCTCTCATTCTCCTCAAAAAGCTCCAGAGACTGCAAAAATCTTCGCATAACATTTTCGAGATTCTTTATCAGGAAAGGCCTCCTGCGCAGGATCTTCTGAATATAGAGAACAGATGGCAAAATAGCTTCACGTTTTGGCTCACAATCTATAATAGAGTAAGTGTGGCGCTCCCCTTCATCAGACTTCGTTGTGCCAGGTTGAGTACGCCCTCCTGTGAAGACCACCTGCAGTAATAAAATAAATTAGTTCCTTCGACCACAATTGATATCTATTAGGATTGAAAGATAATTGGCAAGAAATAAAGTAAAAACAATAAATTAGTTCATCATACGACCACAAATGATATCTATTAGGATCGGAAGATAATTGGCAAGAAATAAAGTAGAAAAGATAAAGTTCATTTATGTGACAGTCGTTTAACTTTTTAAACTTTATGCAGCTACTTGATATACATGAAATGACAGAAAAGTAGGTTCATTTGTCTGGAATGAGCAAGATTTATATTTGTACATACTTCAATCTATAAATGAAAATTATTCGAAAGAAAGCACTAGGGTATCCATATTACTAGATGATTCGATGAGATTTAAATCTTAAAAGAGCTTTCATTTATTGTAACTAGCGGATGGCAAGTGCGATGCACGTGAGAGCGAGGGGAAGGAGTTAACCATAGTTAATAGGAGTTAAAAGGGACATGTGTTAACCCTCGGGTGCAATTGAATTGAACTCTCCCCGAGTTCAATAGCAATTGGCTGTAATTCTATTTTTTAAATAGATAGATGAGCAAGGGGTAGTTTGGGAATTAAAATAAAAGATTAAATCAAAGTTTTGTGTTATATGAGGGTAGTTTAGGAATTTTGGAAAAATCAGGCTATGCCTGCCTCTCTCATTATAATAGTAAAGATATATAGTAGTAAACATGAGGCAATTTGTGATAGACTGTTGATCTTCGGAATCTATGGCTGATCATCTTGGCTCCAACCAGGAAGTTGCAGCATGGAGAAGGTGGACCTGGTTTCAGTCAAGTGAGGATTAATAATGTCGTAGGGTATGGTGGTACTCGTCAGTCCCCAAGGTGGAGAAGAGAGATTAGCTTCCTCTGCTGCTGATAGGTAGAGAACTTCCTCAAAGGTAAAGTGGAGAGTGGAGACAGAGCAGTTGGTAATGTGGGTTTTGAAAAGCAGTATGGAGTGGCTTGCTGCTTTCTTTTTCCTTCTGAGATAGAAACCAGAAAGGCCCTCCATGGAGGAAGAAGGTTTTTTAAGGGTGGATGTTTAAGATCGGACGTCTGGCACTGGAGTGCCGGGACAACAAGATAGATGACTACAATATCCCTCTGGTGGATTAGGATCTATGGGCACCCTTCAAACTTCTGGACTGGAGTCTGGAGCTACTTTCACAGTTATCAAAAATCGTGGTGGGTTTACAGTCAATGTTGACCTAGACACTATTGAGTTGGAGTAGCGGTCAGAAATGAGGATTTCCAGCTCAATCTTTTTCACACTTTTTTTCTTAGTGTTAATCCATTCATTTCATCTAGCTGGTAGCATTGTACTTTTGTATTCTGATTGAAATCTTTGAATGAGACTTTCAAAATTCAACCCTCTACTCAAATAGCAAAGGTGTAAAGCTGATATAGATATGATACTTCAGCATTCAGAGCTGGGTGAATGAAACCGGTAATCTATGCACGACATCAATTTTATTAGAAAAAAAAATGATAATTATAACTTCCACAACAACGAGAATTCACAGTCCGACAGAGTTCAGATGAAAATAGAAGAATATCTCAATGAATCAATATTTCTTGCCTCAAAGAAGGTGTCACCGTATCTTGAGAAGTTAAGATCTGAAGATTCGATGCTTTTGGCAACAAGTTCCTGTTCACAGCAAATGCTTGGTCAGGCATATCAAAGTAACTGAATTAGAGATTAGAGAATGTGAACAATCAATTAAATTTACAGACAAAGACATTCCATAATGACTATTTTCAAACCCTGTTTAGTCTAGAATACAAAGGACTTGGGCACATTTTCTGCAGCATAGCCACTTAATAATTAATTTCATTCCGAAAACACAGGAAAACTTACCAGATCACCAGCATTATCCAGATATATCTGGACCACTGCATCTGCAAATGTTGCAGGGTCCAGAGGAGCTGCTATATTCCGTTTGCGGGTCTTAATCCGTGTACCACTGTACTTATAGAAAAGAAAAGAAAAAGTTATCAACAAGTTAAGAAAATAAATTTGACAAGAAAAACAGAAACCAATGACATATGTCATACATAGTTTATCTCCATATAATATATGATGTCATACATAGTTAATCTCCATATAATATATGCGCATTGTATCGAACAAAACAACATCAGCATTTTTTTTTTTTGGATTGATAACAAAAAACATCAGCATTTAACTTGATCCAAGTCAAATGAGCTTTATTTATAACATTATCCGGATAAACTGTGAGAAACACTCAATTTGTCAAAATGTCCAAGCGACGCCTACGTGTTAGGGTTCCCTAGGTGAGGCATTGCTTAGGCATGCTTAGCCGACCAAAATTTATTTATTTATTCTATTTAAAAAAATTAAATCTATATTATAGAAAATAAAGATAAACAAATTAAAAATAAAGACTGGTTAAGCTTTGAATGTCACACAAAAATTAAAAATTAAAATGCGTAATTTGCTACCAAGTAATGCATGCCAGATAAACATTTAAAGGCAAAATACTTTAGTGGCTTATTGCCAAAGGGGGAAAAAATAGCAGAAAGGAGAGAGAGAGAGAGGGAGGGAGAGAGAGAGAATTTGCAGTTCGCATGCTTCTTCAGCAAAAAAGAACCAGCTGTGGCTATCCAAAGTTCCTCAAAACCCTCAACACTTTTTTCCACTGTTCTTTCCATTTAAGGAAACCTTCTATGCCCTTTTAAGTAAAATCTGTTTTATATTATTTATTTATCTATTTTCTTAGCAATTGGGTGAGTGGATTTGGTCAAGCCTCATTTCCATGAACACAAGTGCAGCCCAAATCAAACCAATTATAGAATGGTTAAAGGTATGCCATCCCTAACCCAGAGAAAATACCGCAAGGGTCTGGGAAGCTTGGCTGGTCAGGTCAATGACTACCAGCAACTCATATTAATGGTGGGCCTAGTGGCCCAAGGCAATGACATTTGAGGTGGTGCTACTGATGGCCAGCAGTGAAAATGATGGTGGCAGTAGGTAAATAACAGTGGTCAAATTTTAAAGCAGAGCATGCCCAACTTTTCCTTCTCTTCTGATTACTTTTACTTTTGGTAGTTTTAAATTATATCTGGATACTCACTCTCAACTGGTTTTGCTTAAATCTGATTTTGGAAGATGTTTTAAAATAAGTTGTGTTTCACACAGTTTCTTTGGAGGACATGACATGCTTCGCATGCACTGACCAAACTTGATTCCCATAATTGTGTAAGCACCTAATTAAGATATGAGGTTCGGCCAAAGAGGCCCTTAAAGGTGGACTTTGATTGTAAAATGATTCGTACATGAGATAATAGTCTAAAACATAGTTATCACTTACCAGAGCGAGAAGCAGGAGGTGAGGCTCAAAAGATCCTTGAAAAATGACAAGCGAGAAATGAGATATGGGCACTTCACTCCCATTATTAGTACAAGCAGTCGAACATTAATTTTGCTTTATATGAGATAGATGCGGAGAACTAGGTGTCCTAGGTTCCAATACAACAATACTTGCTCAAGATCTACACCTTAGGCTGTAGACTGGGGTCTATTCCCACATACATATCCCTCATTTACCAATTACCACTAAATGGGACGTAATGGAAGCGAGCCTAGGAAACGAGATTCCTTGGAATCAATCTTCTCATTCTATGCATAGCTTCCCCACAACTATGGTCCAAAAATCGAGCAGTCATACGAAAAAATAATTTGGCCAATAGACTACCAAATCAGTAACTGAATGTACTTTTGGTGTCCAATTCGTAAGAACAAGGCATAAAAAAAATTTTGATTCAAATTTGTCTGATTTAGACTGCTTTCTACAAACCTTTAGTAAATTTTTTTTTATCAAAGTTATTTTACTTGGTTCAAAGAAAGTATTCCTCAATTTCATGATTGAATGTCCATACATATTGAAAAGAGACCACCGGATACCTATGTTCTGTTGGGTATGGATATGAGGCTGAGCGCAAAGTTGGTAACAAGGTCAGAACGTAGATGAGACAGCTAAGACCAGATTGAGACACAATTATCTCATCCATGACGATGTTAAATTTATATATAAGCTAATGAACTTAGGTCTGAGATGCCACTCTGACCAAGACGGGAGACTGAGATTCTAAAACCTAATTGTCGGCATTGAATCAATAAACTCAAAACTATTCAGTATAGAACTAACAATAAAACTATACATTGACAAATATAACCTTAGATTATGGGTACCACGCAGTTGGCTGCATGTCTTTATAAGGGGAAAAATATCACGAATAAATCACATGCATAAGCATTTATGATGGAATTGTGAACATGTTGTAAGACACAATATCCAAAAAAGACGAGGTACCCAAAGCAGTACCGGAGAAAAAGTACCTACTATGTGTCTGGCTCAGCCAGGATATGAGATGAAGCAACCAAAAACATATCCCACTACAGGGTCGCCAGTGCAACAATTGACAATACACCTCAGACACTAAATTTCTTACATGTGCAGAGATAATCAACGTCAATTTTCAGCCACTTTTGAGAAACAATAAACAAAAAAATGTCTTTATGGATCGAGAAAAATCGCTTTCTTTTTGGCAGCTTTAATGCCTAATTATATTCCGTTTTAAATATAGAGAGATGTTGATATCGAGGTTTTACACTTTGGTTTCAGCAATAATATGTCACCTAGGAAGTGGAAACATTTGTGAAAGTTTATAGAAGTCTATGGAGATATAAGATATTGTAAGAATCTTGGAAAACATGGAAACATTATAGAAACATGCATTGAAATTTTAGGGAACGATAAATAAGTGTCAATACATATTCAAACTCATTGTGTAGCAAAAAAGAACCATTCAAAAAAGAAAATTTGAGAAAAATGACAGGTGGCACAAGCTAGTGCACATGTCTGAATCTTTAAATCAATTTTTTGATTGGTTGAATCTTTAAATCAATTAGATATAGTTTCAAACTAAGGAATTACGATTAAAGGTATAAGATAATGCATGCATTTGTTAAGCTCAAAAATTCATTCATTTGTTTTAATTTTGTTTAAAACCAAAATTTAAGTAAATAATAAGTTTTAAATTAGAACAGAAATAATTTGATATTTTAATTACATAAATAGTTCAATAATTGTAACTAACCCATTAGAGCCCTTAACCACTAATTATTGATAGTTATGTACTTTTTGATTAATTAATAGTCAATATATTGTGAATATTCTAAATGTTATAAATGTATATCACTAAAAATTCACAAAGGAGTGGTTGGTTTTCAAGATAACAACTTAATAAATGGGATCAAAGATGAAAATAGGAGAACAAGGAATTTCTCACACATGGGTATCGAGATGTTATTGTCCAGTCAAGATTTCCATACATAAATCAAAGCACTGTATTTCTATATCTAAGCAAATTATATTATGTATGAATGACAAAAAATGTACTGGAACGTTAAGGAAATTCTTCATGAGATATTATAAATTTTATGTCGCAAGAAGGTTTCATGCCAATATCCATGGAAACAAACGCATACCTTTGGAAACATTATGAAATTTTTTATTTTTTAAAACCATGATTGATAAAGGGACAAATTGGTAGATAAAGGACTTTTATTTTACAAATCAATAAAATTAATTTTAAGTGAATTCATCTACCCATGAGAAATTTTCTAAAGACTTGTAGATTGGCACCTAAAAATTTGACTTTTCTCACTGACTTAAGTGAACTCAATCAAGCTAACAATAATTCTTTTTATCCTTCAAGTTAAAGAACCATGACCAAAAAGTCAAAAATTATGAGCATGCTTACATGAAAGATCAAATGACGCCATCTAACAAGAGAAGCAAAATAAGCGAAAACAACAAGGAACAAAACAAATGATGAATCACCATACCATATGCTATTAACTACAGCCATACTTTCAAGAGCAAACTCAAAGCATGCATATTTAATTTAAAGAGGAAGGAAACAAAAAATAAATAAATAAGACCAAAAAAAATTCAAAAAGAATGATTGCCCAGAAAAAGAAAAAACAGGATATCAACATGTCCAAATTTAGAAATGCTTATGTCAATGCTTATGCATGTGGCATGTCCTTAAAAGCAAACATATTTTAAAAGGAGATGGGAAAGGTGATGATGATGATGAAAAAGGGGAAAGGTGGTAAAACATGCATCAAAGATCTTACAACAAATTGTCCAATCTACACATACTTTGTCAAGAAAGAAACTTATTCGCTGAATATCACTAACTTGATCTAGATTTGAAATGTTCAAAACTTTGCAATGATTTTTCCTGGATATAAGGCTAGTACCGTGACCAAGGATAGCACAAAATTTGGTAAATACACAGTATTTTTTTTATCGGTAACTTGGCAAATACACAGTTAACGGCAGGTATATAGCTTGGACTTGGACAACTCAACCAAGTCTTAGTAATTTTGGTCTTGACCTATCTACTTATTTCGACTTAATTAAAACCAATGTTTTCAAACGTGAAAACCTGAGGCAAGGCGTTAGGACCTCAAGATGTGTGAGGCTTAAGCCTCACAGTAAAGCTTAATGCTCACTCATTTTAACAAATAAGCAGTTACTTTCCATTTTGAGTCATGAACTAAGCCGGTGGCTCCAAATTTTTGTAATGCCTACTAGGGGAATATTTTAAATTAGAACTCAAAAGAGTTTTAAAAGCCTAAATAAATTAAGTGTTATTTGAAACCAATATCACCATCATCATTTTCAATATCTTATCTGAAATAAATAAAATGTTATTTATTATTAATTGAAACAAATAACAAAAAAATCGTAATTTAAGTCTTTGCTGTGTCTAGATCCCTAATTTTAGTTAATGTATACGGCGTACGCCATAGACATAAAGCGAGCTTCAAAGAGTGAGGCGTGTGCCTCACACTTTGAGGCGTGTGCCTCACACTTTGAGGTGTGAGCCTCATGTGTTTTAAGTCTCTTGGTTGAGCCTCAAAGCGTTTTCCTTAAGCCTTGCCCTCGAGGTGAGCCTTGACTTCTGACTGCATTTTAGAAACAAATGCCATAATTTCAATAAAATCAATCAAAATGGATCAAAATCAACTTATAGATGATCAAAGAAGGCATGAATTCATCAGCAATGACTAAAAATCCCCAAAGAACAACAAACTGAATATTTCCACCATCACATTGAGTATTTTGTCAAAGATCAGATGCAACATCAGAACATATGGCGAAAATAACAAGGAGAAATCAATTAAGCGCCGAATAACACAACATACCCGAGAGTGGGTTTCTCCTTCGAGCTGCTGGGAGGAGCAAAAAGGAGATAAAATCATCAATAACCACTAAAAGTCTAAAATTCTAATTACCATTTACAGAAATATATCCAAACAAATAAGTAGAAAATACATTTTTGATACCAAAGTAAAATTTCAAAATTAAGATCCAACACAGACTCTCTTTTTTAGCTTAAACAAAAAACCCAGTTCAAAAAAGAATATGCAAGAAATAGCAAATTTAAAAATAAAACTTAAAAATTAAATTTTTTTAAAAAAAGGAATAGCTTCTCATACGTTCATATATTCAAATATTTCACACAACAATAATAAATTAAAATAAGGAGATCCAGTGAACTAATCCAAGAACCCTACCCAACAAAATCATCAACTAAAGAGAGATCTAAATAACAAAAAATCTCTTATTTTTTCAAAACCCACTCGAAAAGTAAAGATCTGCCAATATATTCTCTGAAAATCTAGAAAAAAAAAATTAAAACGAGAATCAGATCACAGTGTGTACGGAAAGAGAGATCCATAAAAGGAGATTAATGGAAATCGATTATTACAGATAAACCCTAACTCAAAAAAATCAGCAACTAAAGATAAGTATAAAAAAAAAACGTCTTAGATCAGAAGTAAAGCAATATTTCTCCATTAAAAAGAGAAATCATTCAACAAAACCTGGAAAAAAAAAGTTTTTTTCAAAACCCATCAAGAAAAACAGATCTGAAAACATGTTCTCTGAAAATACAGAAAAGAATTAAGACGAGAATACGATAATTGGGAGTATTTTAGAAATGAGAAACATCTGTAGAGGAGATTAAATGGAAATCGAGTATTATTACCTCATAAACCAAGACCGAGAGGAATCAAACGAGAAAGCTTTTGCGTTGGGTGGCGAAGGAGATGAGAGCTTCGATCGGGTCCAGACTGCAGACTAAGATATTTATCAACGAGTGTGTTACTGTGCTTGGCAGAGCAACATTTGACTTCTACACCCTGGTCTAAAAACCAAGGCTGGATTGCTTAACCCTAAGGATGAGAGTGAATCTTAACCACAGTTAGTTGTTAGTTGTGAGGGTTTAAAAATGGGGCGTGGACCAATGACGACAGGTGATTCCGTTACATAATGGAAACCATGAGTACGTTGAGGTGGCGTTTGGATCGGATATTTTTGACCAAAAATCAATTCTTATAAAATTGATTGTGTAGAGATCAAATAATCATTTTTTTCAAATAATAGTTTTAAGAGAATACGAAGTTGAGAGGCTCACATTGGTATTCTTTGAACACTATTGTTTAAAAAAATGATTATTTGACCATTAATTTCTACACAATCAATTTTACCAGAATTGATTTTTGGTCAAAAAAATCCAATCCAAACGCCCATAAGCAGTTTGTGCTATAGAAATCGATTATTACACCATTACATGCGCGCGTGCACCTCGTGTAGCATAACACAAACTACCGCAACCACATAACCCTCTCAAAAAGGATATTGAGAATTCAATCACCGTTGAGTGGCAAAGAATATAATTTGAATTAAGGGAGAGTTCAATCGCACGGCCAACACGTGTCCCTCTTATCCACGATTAATAAGGGTTAGAAAGGACACGTGTTGACATGTGGTTGCGATTGAACTCTCCTTGAATTCAATCGCAATTGGTTGTGATTCGGTCTCCTCAAAAAAAGAGGGAGGTAACTCATGATGTAGGACTAGGTTTTTTTTAATTAGAAGTAAACATAACACACCCTATAGCACAAGCTACTGCAACCACACAACCCATAAGGATACCCAAGGAAACCTAACCCACCGTTGTGGGACTGGTTTTTTTTTTATTATAAGTAAACATAATGCACACCATCACAAGCGCGCGCACACACCCTATAGCACAAGCTACGGCAACCAAGCAACCCTCTCAAAAAGAGAGGGAGATAGTACTACTTGAATGAAGTACTAATCATTCGTGCACAAATGATGAGTACTACATTCAAATCAAGATTGAATCACAATTAATTAATTGTGATTCAACTCAGGGAGAGTTCAATTGCACCCACAGGTCAACACGTGTCATTTTTAATCCTTACTAACTGTGGTTAATATTCCTTAATCTATTTAGGGTTCAACAATCTAACCTTGGTTTTTAGAAAAGAAAATTTTAAAATTAACCTTAGGATTAAGAAATTTTAACCCCCTAAGGTTAATTTTTTTTATAAAAATAGAATTTTTAAAAACCAAGATTAGATGGTTGGACCCTAAGGGTTAGTAAATCTTAACCGTGGTTAATAGGACTTAAAAGGGCACATCTTAATCTGTGGATGTGATTGAACTCTCCCTGAGTTCAATCACTATTGGTTGTGATTCGATCTCTTCAAGTCAAGCTCACTCTCTTCAAACTAGCATCTCAAGATCAAATGACCAAGCCAAACTTTTAATGGAGCTCAGATTTTTAAATAAGTCAAGCTTGAGCTAGGGTTCAAACTAGCATCTCAAGATCAAATGACCAAGCCAAACTTTTAATGGAGCTCAGATTTTTAAATAAGTCAAGCTTGAGCTAGACCCTATTTGATTTGGCTTGGTACAAAGCTTGGCTCATTTAAGACTTCATCAGCTCGCATTAATAAATAGGGTATTGTTAACGTTCACCTAGTGAGTGAGAACTTGATAACCTTCACAAATATATTTTTACCCTTATATTAATTATCAAATTCACTAAAGTTAATAATAGTTTAGTAGAAACTGGTCATAAAATATTAGAAATGAGAAGTATAGTTTGACTTTTCTTGTATTTATTGTCTCTCCTATTTAACATATTGTTTCAAAAGAAAAGACAAAAATATCCTTGTTAAATAAAATAGTGTTCAATACAAAGGGTAAAAGATTAGTGACGGTTAACAACTTCACTAGTCTCGGTGAAGGATAGCATTTCTCATTATACTATATACTAAATAAATATAGGGTTGATGTGGCATAACTCATAACTCTCTATTTCTTTCTTTTTATGCCACATCATCTTATTTTATTAGGTAAAACATCTTAGAAGTTGGAGCGTCTTCTCCCCTTCCTATGTTATCATTGCATTTTACTTAGCTCTCTATTTGGAGAAACCTAGCAATGAGTGCAAAAGATAGGGTTTTTCTTGGGTTCTACTTCTGAGATGAGTCCTACTGTTTACTAGGTCCATCACAGTGTTAGTTGATCTCTTCAAAATCCACCTTTCTTTAGCATACTCTACTTTGTGTTATTTCTTTGGAAAAGGCTCCATTCTGCTAGAATTCAATGACTTGACAGTCTATTAAACAAGAAACTAGACTTTTCAAGGTCTCTTCTTCTAATAAGAGACTCGGTTGTTATTCAATCGACCTTGGCATCGGTTGACCCTTTTCAGGTTGGCTTGTTTTTTAGCAGAATCCTCTTTCAGGATTTTTGAATCAAGTCCTCTTTTGTTGGAATTTCATGGCTTATAGTTGATTCCAGTTTTCGGGCCGGGATCGAGTTCGAATTCTAAGTTTCAATTCTTGAATTCCCCTTTTGGAGATAACACCTAAACCAAGGTCATTGTCAGAGGATTGGCCTGGGAGGCATAAAATAATGTATCGTTATTTTTAGTAGTTCAAAGATATCCACGAGGCAGTCGTGATCACTTATAAGAATACATGAGATCAAAAGTGTAGAGACCCAAATTTATTATTATATCATAATTAATGAGGGTAAAATGGTTAAATCAATTATGCATTGTGTGTTTGATGTTAATTAATAGGTATGAAGTGTTTAAAAAGTATAAATTAAAAGACTAAACAAATGAAGAACCGAGGGAAAAATGTGAAAAACAAGGGAAAACAGGGGCGGATTGTTTAAACGATCCCCAGACCGTTCAAACGGTGCCATTAAAAATGGAATCTTAAATGCTCAACCATAATGGAACCCGAAAGTGGGGTTCCCGGATGTTTGACAGTTCAAATGATCCCAGTGCAAAATCACAAAACAAAAAGAATAGTAGGCAAAACCGTTCAAACGAACCAAGACCGTATGAACGATGCCTTGACCATTCGAACAATCTGTAGACCATTCAAATGGTTATGCGCGGTTATGTCGGGAAAAACCCTAAGTTTTGGGATTTTAGGGTTTTAAAATTCCTATCACTATAAACAGGCCACTATTATAAGGTTTTAGGGTTTCTAAGTGTTCTAAGCTTATTTTGAAGGAGAGAGGAGGAAAACCTAAGATTTTCAAGAGATTTTGCTTGGAGAATGGAGGAAAAGCTTGTAGATCGCCTCAAATGGTATCCTCAAACAATTGGATCGTAGGAAGACGATCCCAAAGGTCGATATATTGTCTAACAAAACTCTATTATGGTGTTTGTATATTTAAATAAGATTGGATATGGATTATTATGTGTTTTATAAGATTATGCATGGATTATTAACTATTGAGCTTGAAATGAAATTTTGCATGTGTGATTTTGGGTTCTTGCATGATCTGGGTATTATGGGGTATTATTTGATGTTTAACCCTATTTATGCTAAAATGGTGGATGGGAAATGATGGTGGATGTATGTGGGTGTATATGGTTTGCGAATGATTGTGAATGGAGAATGAGTTGACATAATGGAGGAATGACAAAAAGGGTGGATTAAATGTGTTGATAGGGGTGAATAATTATGATGAATGCTTATAAATCATGTCATGGAAATTGTGAATTTAAGATAAAGTATTATTTATGATTCCTTTGATAAATTATGGACTATGTATCTTTTATCATAATTGAAATTCAGGTAAGCAAAGACTTAGAAGAAAGTCTTTCAGACCAGGAACTCTCTAACTGTGTGGAATGAGAAGCTTTGGTGGAGATTCCATGGTGGAAGACTGGAATCTAACGAATAACCTAATTGAATGTTAATTATGACACTCATGCACAAGTCACAAGTCTAATTGCATGGTAAGTTTATAAGTCTCATAAGTACACATGTCTTACAAGCATGCATGCATTATCTGTTGCAACCCAGAATCCCCCTTAGAAGTTTAGGAGACTTTGGCTCGTAACTTGACTTGTCATATCAATCATCCTGCACAATAACAAAGCATGCTACAGCGGAAGCTAACAAAATTTTTCTTTTTATATAATATGATTGTATTCCAAGAGTTTTATACAATAACCAAATCCAAAGCAAGAGTGGACATGACTACTCATCAAAATGTATATACATATCACTTGCTTTCATTACTCAATAATATGCCTCGTAAGTCCACATGTCCAAATCATTTCCCTCCTCGGGAAGGTTGTCCACTGGCTCCTCAATATACTCATTTTTGACCCATGGCTCTGGTGCGCAAATATCAAAAGAAATACTTGTTGAATACTTGCTGACATCAAAATGTACGGCTAAGCATGAAATACTCAGCGTGTACAAGCTACTAGCTAACAGTAATATAATATACATTATGACATGCTTGCAATTTAAAACAATATACTACATGCATGTATAAATCCAAGTGTGAAATCCATTCTTAAAATCATGTGTGCATGTTTATTAATAATACTTTTAGTACTTGTTTTTTATGTTTTCAAATATGTTTTTCGTTTTTAAAACACAGTTCTTGTTTTTTCTTGTCGTGTGAGAATCATGTTTGTCTTGTTTTGTCTTATCTTGCGATAATCATGTTTGACTTGTAATACATGTTTGAAGACAGATGTTAGTGCCCTTGAAAATGACTTGAAGCCGGGTATGTAAATACTCCTCATTGAAAGTATTTGAAATAACTTGAAGCCGGGTATATAAATACCCTTCATTGAACATGCTTGAAATTGGCACACTAACATTTTTTATCAACCCAAAGTTTGGCATTATCATTCTTACTTGTCTTTTCTTGAAGCCAGATATGACATATCTTTGGATATGCCCTATCCTTAACAAACCCTTATATTTTGGCTTTATCATAGTGTTCTTGAATCATAAGTTGCCTCAATTGTTTTTATTGTGAACTTGAAAAATCATTGCTTGACTCATTTGAAAATCTTGAAACTTACAACTTAAAGAAAACTCCGGTCATACAATGCCTACATGTGCATCGTGCTTTTTTTTTTTTTAATAAAGCCACTCAGAAGGAGTGGGGGGTTTGGCAGACCCCTACTTGTTTTATTAAAATCAGAAGAAAAATTGGGGGGACATAAACCTTACCCCTACAAGACAACCAAAACTGAGAAGGGGGACATAAAACCAAAACCCCTCCCAAGAACAAACCGACTCAGGGAAGGCAAAACCAACCCAGACCAAACAACCAAACTAAATGGAAGAAGGAGGGGGGGGGGGGGGGGGGGGGGGGACATAAAACCTTACCCCTCCCATCCAACGACCAATCAAACCCAAAAAAGAATGCTGGGGAGAACAGCCCCAACACTAACCACAACCTAAAATCTAACATTAACAAGAGCCGAAGAGTCCATACGGAGCAGACCTTGTAAATAATTAGGACAATCGATAATCTCTCTGAAAATTTTCATATATTTCTTCAGACAAGCCAATTTTGAAAGAAATTCCGCAGGATGATTATTCTCTTGAAAAGTATGTTTGAATATCCAATTGCATGAAGACTTTAATCTAATAATCTCTTTCCACTAATTCCAAACTTTCCACTGAGGGTCCAGAATACCACATCAATCACTATTTTAGAATCACTTTCCACCACCACATTATTTAAACAAAGATTTTCACAAAGCACACACCCATCATAAACTGCCCTAGATTCAGCAATCATATTGGTATTCAAACCATAGAATTTATAAAATCCTATAACCAATTTACCTTGAGCATCGCGAATAATACCGCCACCTCCACTTTCACCTGAGTTATCCTTAGCAGCCCCATTTGTATTAAGTTTAAACCAACCCGGAGATGGGCAAACCCATTTGGTGATGATAGGCCTCTTATTTGTGGAACTAGTAACTTGGATATCAAAATAGGAGCCTAATTCTCTGTCATTAGCTCTGAAATTGTTTGAGAAATTCTAGTTACTAGCAGAACCTTTCACCCATTCATTTATTCTATTCAATATGACTTTGAGAGGCCTTTTGACATTATCATACCTTGATTTATTTCGAAAAGTCCAAAGTTCCCAACACACAAATATTGGAAGAACATTGCAAAGAAATCCTCTAACTGAACCACTTAGACTTTTCTGAAAAAATCTCATAAGTCTAGTTTGAACAGTGTCTTCTTCAAAAAATCGAATATTTAGAGCAAAACCCACTTTTTTCCATATCTTAGTAGCCAACTCTCCCTTACAAAAAGATGGGACAATGACTCATTGTTTGAGCATCATGATATACTTAAAAAGTTCTTAAATACTCAAACATATTCTTATAATTTCAATTTACACCTTAGTACTTGCATACATAGGCCACACGATCCATTTACATAAATAAACATGATTTTCATTTTTTTTTTTCATATTTAAAGCATAATAATGTAAAATAGTGGAGGGTATATGTTGGCCAGGTAATGACCCTAAAGGGGGGTGAATAGGGTCTATAGCAGATTTAAAAATTTAGACTTTAAGTCTATTATGTGGAATCAAAAATTATTTGCAATAAGAGATGATAAAGGAATTGCTGAATGTAAAAGAGAAGAGTAAGATGAACAAACACAGAATTTGTTCACGAGGTTCAGCAATTCCAGCCTACTCCCCTCCTCAAGCTTCCAGCTAGAGGATTCACCATAATTCCTTAATCGTACAGGCTCCTTCACTGGTGAAGCCCAAACCTTTACAATCTCTCTTTAGGTCGAGATATTACCTTTACAAACTCTCCTTTAGGCCGAGTTGAAACCTCACAAGAGCACCTCACTCTCTTGATAAAACTGAAGCAGCAACTTCAATGCAAGAATCCTAGATTCTTGTCTAACTTCAATAAATGAATTTGGATTTGTGAATCTGAAATAAAAGCTCCTTAATTGAGCTGAATAAGAGTTGAGTACAAGCTCTGATAAAATCTCTCAAAATAAATTGGAGTTGAATAAGCTCAAGAAAGATTTTGGGGATTTCTAAGTATGTGAGTGAGTGAGAAATCAATAACAGTGAATGAGTAGGTAATAGAAGTTATTGCACTAATCAAAGGTTGTTCTTAGTTCATAAATGAACTCCTTTTATAGCACTTGATCTAGTAAAGCCGTTGATGAAACATTAAATGCGTTTTAACCCATTGAAAACTAGCCGTTATAACTATTTTTCTGTTTCAGGCCTCAATTTGTCGACGAAGTAAAGTTCTCACTTGAATTCGTCGCCGAATGCTAAGATAGTAACCTATTGTTTTAAATTCTATAACCAATTCGTCACCGAATTCAGATGACTCTAGGAATTCGTCGACGACTTCAGAACATATTTTTTGAATTATGTCTTGGATCAAACCAAAATGATGGGATTGATTTTCTAGGTCATTTTGCTATCTTTTAACATGATTTTATAAATCCTTAGGACTTTAGAATGATGATCAAAAAGTGTCCTAGGCTTCTATGGTCAACCTATGAACTTGAGAATTTAACTTACCAAATTTTGAGGACTTTTTACATAAGTCCTAGGTACAAAAACAAAATAAAATTACATTTGAGGCTTCTTGAGAGTTGATCTTGATTGCACTTGGGTCTTGATGATTTGTCTTTGACTTCAATGGACCCGACTTGGACTATGGTCTAACCTTGGATCTTCAATTTGTTTTATACTTGGGTTGAACTTTCTCTTGGATAATTTCCATCATTTTGCCATGATAGGAGTGCTTGCTTCCTTAAAATTTGCGATGATCAAGCACTTAATAGATTTATTAGTACCATTATTTTCATTTCATTATTGAGTCATTATTAAAATTAGTAGGGGTACCCATGGTTGTAATCCTGAGGCTAATAGTATACACTCATGCAATATCATACTCATCTACATCATCCAAACTAAACCTTTAATCATAACGACATTAACTAGTAGGGTGCACCTACAATTTCTATTCAAAAATCATATATAGAATCCTACTTTTTTTAATATTTGTATCATAACAAAGCTAGGTAGTAGAAGGTACCTACCTTGTAAGGATTGAATTCCTTCAATATAGAGCTTGAGAAAGGAGGAGGTTGGCTCTATACGATCCAATGCTTTAGAACACCTTGGAAGAGATATCCAAACTAGAGAAATGGAAATCCAAGCTCCAATCTTGATCACACAAGAAATCTCCCTTTGAAACCCTAACTTTTCTTCCATTTTCTCTCCAAAACTCTCCCTTAGGTTTGTGAACCCTAAAACCCACAAAATCGGTTAGTAATTTATAGGTCAAGGGTGTTTAAAACTCTAATCTATCCTTTAAATTGGCAGAAAAGGGAAAAAAAAAACCAAATCACTAAAGGACTATGGCCCATTTTGGCCACATTCGAGATAGTTGGTCAATTGGCCATGAGGGGCGATCGACTGGCCAAGGACCAAACTCTGCTGTGGTCCATTTTGGGCCACATTTAAGACAGTCGATCGACTGGCCAGGAGGGATAGTCGGCCGACCACTTGCAGACTTGGCCATTTTCTTTATTTTTCTCCATTTTTCACACTTAGATTGTTTCCACTCTTCAATTAACTCACTTAGAGTGTTTTTCTACTCTTTACTTTGGCTTTAACACCCACACACATATATACTTTGGTTCGAACTCCTTTTATTCATAAATCAGACACCAGAATACATAGAAGGCCCTTTTGGCCTAAGAATCACTATTCATCAACACTATTCATAGATACTGTTCACCAACTATGTAAATGAGTTTCAGGTTTCTACATCCTCCACCCCTTACAGAAATTTCATCATCGAAATTGGAACGAACCACAAAACATGAAAAATAAACTAGGAAAACAAATGAGTGTATTTTTCCCTCACTTTGGCCTCGCACTCCCATATTGCCTCTTTTGGAGAATGATGCTGCCATCTCAAAAGAATCAATGGGATAGTCTTATTGCGCAAAACCTAATCTCGCTTATCCAAAATCTGTACCAAATGTTCCACTAAGGTGAGATCCTCATGGATTTCCAACGGATCGAGATCGATAACATGTGATGGATCCAAGTTATATTTCCGAAGCATGAAAACGTGAAACACATTATGAATTGCCACCGTATGAGTAGGTAGAGCGACTCGGTAAGCCACCTCATCGACTCTTGTAATGATCTCAAATGACCCCACATACCTAAGGCTGAGCTTGCCCCTTTTTCTAAACCTCATAATACCATTTTTCGGCAAAATCTTGACACACACATAATCACCAACACGAAACTCAAGGTCTCTCTTACGGGTATCGGTATAGCTCTTCTATCGACTTTGGGCAATTTTCAACCTCTCCCTGATGATCTTGACCACGTCTGTGGTCTGCTCAATCAACTCAAGACCCAACACTTTCCTCTCACAACTTCATCCCAATATAGAATAGACCTGCAATTTCTCCTATAAAGGCTTTGAAGGGTGCCATCTGGATGCTCGCCTGATAACTGTTATTGTAGGCGAACTTAACCAATGACATATGATCTTCTCAATTGCCCTTGAAGTCCAACATGCAAGCTCGGAGCATGTCCTCTATAATCTGGTTCACCCTCTCAGTCTGCTCATCAGTTTGAGGAAGAAGGGATGTGCTAAAGTCCAGATGAGAACCCATAGCACTCTGAAAAGTTTTTCAGAACCTGGAAGTAAACCTTGGATCCCTATCTGATACAATACTCACTAGTACCCGTGCAACTGAACCACTTCTTTGATGTACAAAGAAATCAATTGATTTTCATTGCACGTAGTCTGATAGGGTAGAAAATGTGCAGACTTTATCAACCTGTCAACCACAACCCAAATGGCATTGGAGTTCTTTGCCGTCTGTGGTAAACCAACTATGAATTCCATGGAAATATTCTCTCATTTCCCCAAATTTCGACCGCCTCACTTGTGTGTGAGCGCTTGAACTTCGGTGTCAAATAAACTCGGTTAATGGATTTTATTATTTTGTGTGGGGGACATCCCTTCTGGCCTAGATGAATCTAGACCGTTAATTACACCCTCTTGGAAGAGGAACACCTCCGATAAAGAAGAAGGGAGAAAGAGAGATTTCAAAGTAATTTTCATTCATTGAATGGGGGTACCTAATACCTCATTTAGGCTTTTACAAATTCCTCAATGGAGGTCTTTCAAAGTAAAAGAGAAAGAGAGGGGGAGAGATAAGGGTAGGCATTTTGGCTTACCTTGCTGCTTCCATAACTTAGAGCTCTTACTTTGGCTTGAGTTCTTCTCTTTTGTGAAGAGGGAAAACCTTTGTGGCTTTCATCTTCAGATCTCTGGCTTTGGCTTGAGGTCTTTACTTCTGAGATTTCCTTTCTCTGGTTGCCGACCCTTTCTTCAAAGAATAACTCCCACTTTTATACTGTGTGAGTTATAGGAGGGAGTGGTTTGATAACCACTTCTTCTAAGTGTCTTCTTTCTTGTAAAGAGGACATATGTCCTTTTAGTTGGAGAGTGGTGGAGTTATTCTCCACCCTCTTGTTGTAGATCATGGGTGAAGAGGAGGTAGTGGGTTTTATACCTATTACTGGATTGCCAAATGGCAGTGAAGATAACCTCTGGTCATCTTTAAATTTAGGTGGCAAGGCTTAACCCTTGTTGCCAGAGTGGGGTCTATTAAAGACCCCGTTTAACTTAATTTTAAATTGGGCCAGAAAGGATGCTCCTTACTGCCATGGTGGGGTCTGTTAAAGATCCCTTTGTTTTAATTTCAAATTAGGGCAGAAAAGATGCTCCTTGCTGCCATGATAGGGTCTATTAAAGACCCCTTTGTTTTTGGGGCAGCAAGGGTGTTCCTTGCTTTCATAGTGGGGTCTATTAAAGTTCTCATTGATTTAATTTAGATTTAGGGCAATAAGGGTATTCCTTGCTTCCATAGTAGGATCTATTAAAGATCCATTTGATTTAATTTAGATTTGAGGCAGCAAGGGTACTCCTTGTTGCCATGGTGGGGTCTATTAGAGACCCCTTTAATTTAATTTAGATTTAGGGTAGCAAGGGTACTCCTTGCTGCTATAGTGGGGTCTATTAAAGATCCTATTTGATTTCGTTTTACTTTGTGGCAGCAAGGTACTCCTTGCTGTCATGGTGGGGTCTATTAATGACCCCATTTGACTTGATTTTAATTTGGGACAACAAGGGTATTTCTTGCTGCCACAGTGGGGTCTATTAGAGACCCCTTTAATTCAATTTCAATTTGGGGCAGCAAGGGTGCTCCTTGCTGCCATGGTAGAGTCTATTAAAGACCCCACTTGATTTGATTTTACTTTGGGGCTGCAAGAGTACTCCTTGCTGCCATGGTGGGATCTATTAAAGACCCCATTTGATTTCATTTTACTTTGGCCGGGGTGGCAAATGTACTCCTTGCTGCCATGATAGGGCTTATTAAAGACCTCATTTGACTTGATTTTAATTTGGGGCAACAATGATGTTCCTTGCTGCTATGGTGGAGTCTATTAGACACCTTAGTTGACTTGATTTTACTTTAGGGCAGCAAGGGTGCTCCTTGCAACAATGGCGGGGTCTATTAGAGACCCCTTTGATTTAATTTTACTTTGGGGAAGTAAGGGTACTCCTTGCTTCCATGGTGGAGTCTATTATAGACCTCATTTGATTTAATTTCAATTTGGGGTAACAATGATGCTCTTTGCTGCTATAGTGGTGTTGGACATTTATGTCCTCAAAAGTCAATAAAAGACTTTTCTAATGTTGATTAGAGAAGCATCATATTCACACAACCAATAATAAATGGTATTTATAGTAATTAATGTCTCATTTGATGATGACATAAAGTTCCATAAGTAAAATTGTAGGAAAATCATGCAAATGTTGTGAGGAGATATGATTTTCCAGTTCCTTATAAACCTAATATTGTTTGAAGCCTCTAGAGTACCGGTAAGCTAGAGTTAGGCCCGGTAGGCCAAGGTTGGATTTAACCAAGGTTAGGGTTACTAACTGGGGAGAGTCAATGAACCATGATTAGGGTTGCTAATCATAGTTGAAGGTAACAAGGTTAGGCCTGGTAGGCTAGGGTAAGCCTGATAGGCTAAGAGATTAGGCCTGGTAGGACAAAAGAGGGTTAATCGGAGTTAGGGTTGCTAACCGGGATTAAAGGAGAAGTTAACCATGGTTAGGGCTGCTAACCATGGTAAAAAGTTCAAAAGTCTACATTTTTGGTCTTTTTGTATTTTTTGAATATTTTTATCATTTTTTGGGATTTTCCAAAGGTTAATAGGGTTTAACCATGGTTAAATGTTAATTGGGGTTAGATTAACCCCAGTTAAAAGGTCCAGACAGGTCAGGGTGGGCCTAGATAGCATGGCAGAGCCTAGAATGACCTCCTACCTAGTCTAGGTCTTGTGCAAAGCTTACATAACAGAATACCAGTATTGGCGGTAAACTCCTTACCGCCAATCCCAACACTATGCAAATTTGAAATGGCGGTAGAGAGTCTACCGCTATTGTCAACACTCTCTGTATTGAACTTTGCAGGTCTAGGAGGCAGGTTAAGGGTGAACCCAAGGGGTAATGGACCCGTAGGGTTGAAGAAGGGAGTGTCCTGAGTGTCCTGGGCCTTTGGTGGGCCCAGAGGATGGTTTAAAATACAGAATGACGGTAGACTATCTAGCACCATTCTGGACAGTCTCTAGTTAGGGATAGTTTAACCATAGTTAAGCAAGATTGAGGATCCTGGAAGGACCTGGGTGGATAGATAAGGGTCCTAGGGACCAAACCTTGGCCTTAGAATGGACCAAGGCCCACACAAGATGGTGCAAACTTTAAGCCTTAGATACTGTTTACAACACTATTCACCATGCCATGCCATCAAGATCTGAGGTTCTACAGAAATAGGGTAAGTGGTTCGAACCATTCTTAACAGTTTGCGATCAAGAGTTCATCCATTCCTTTTTATCCGTGTTTTCGGTAAATAATGATTCATTCTCAAGCGGTCGGTCATAGGAAAACGATCTACAAAGGTTTGATATATTGTTTTATGATAATGGTTTCATAATAATTCCTTTAAGAATGCAAGTATGATTTTAGAATCTAGATTATGTAAGCGAACATGTTTAAGGGATTACGATTTCAGGAAAGAACTAGAATGGCTCAATATTAATTAAGAATAAACGATTAAGGTTTCAAGTAAGAATAAAAATAAATAATGAATTTGTATGTAGATTTAATCTTTTGTGCTAGAAATTTTATAATTTTTAATGCTAAGATAATAAAAGTATGAATAATCATGGATGAGATCAAAATCAGGAATTATGGTTATGATTTAAATTTAAGTAAGATCGAATATGGAGGAATGGATGTCTTCTTGGGTTGTGATAATGATTTAGAGTTTCAATGCAAGATTATTGAAATTCTATGCAAATAGGGATTTAGGCTAATTATCTCTATGTGTTTAGGTATGAAATTAATGTAAAAGAAAATTATTACATTAGCCCTTTTGGTTGCACTTCCATTATCTGGTTTATGTTTTTAAAAATAAAAATTTGGAAATTTTACACAAAACATCTTTGGGAAACATGTTTCCGTTTTTAAAAATTAGTAACAAAATTTTTGAAAATCAAGGTAATAGAAAATTTTTGTTACCTTTGTTGTTGGAAAAAAAAACAAAAATGGGAAACACGGACCCACCACCATCCACCCACCCACCCACCATCACTACCACCACCCACTATCCACCACCACCACCCACTATCCACCACCACCACTACCACCACCAGCACCACCCACTCCCACCACCCACCACCATCGCTACCACCACACCACCACACCACCACCACACCACACCACACCACCACCAACCACCACCACAACACCACCAACCACCACTGTAAGCGCAAAATTTGTTCTTATCAAATTTCCTCCATTATTGTATGGAGTTTATTATTTGTGTGGGGGACTATCCTTCCAATCTGAGTAATCTCAGATTGTTAAATTACCTTCCCTATTTTAGAGAAGAACCTCTGATTAAGAAGAAGAATTAAAGAAGAACAAAATAATTGAATAAAATTATTTTTATTTATTCAATGGGGTTGCCTAGATCCCATGTAGGTGTTACAAGTGCCTCATTGAGGTCTTTGTATTTGCAGAAAAGAAAAGAACATGGTGGTAGCCATTTTTATGAGGCTCACCTGATGTTCTCCATAGCAGGGGAGAGCTTCTTCTTCCTTGCTTGCTTACTGCTATACTCGCTGTTGCTTGAAGGGGAGGAGAGAGTTTTTCTCTTTCTTCTCTTTTTGAGTCTTCCTTCGTGTATCTTCACGTGGGTTTCTTATTAGAAACTCTCATTTTATAGGTTTGAGAGAGTCATCTTTTGGTCAGGAAGTCAAGACGGGCTCTCCTCTTAGAGGATGCCAGCTCACAGGTCTCCCTTATCTGGGAGAGTCCTCAAGCTCAAGAGAATCCTCTTCTTTTGAGGACTTTTGTACCAGGCTTTTCCCTTTTTGGGGGGAATCTTAGTACCTTTTGAAAAGGAGGATGTTTAATCACATCCTTTCCTAGGATATAGGACATAGTCCCAATCCTATCATAATTATGGGGTGCCATGTGGCATCCCATGAGATTTTTAAAAGAGGGGATCCTTATCTTGGGATCCCCCACAGCTTGACAGAGAATCCTTTTTATCATGGATTCTCAGCTCTATGACAGTCAGTTGGGGATAGACTGATCTAGGTCAGTCCATGAACTAAAGGGTGAGACCATAGGTCTTTTCCATAGACCAAACGGTGAGACCATAGGTTTTGCCCATGGTTCGGGTTAGGTCCAGGATATGTTGTTTGATCTGTGAGGATTTATCCTTATGGATCGGACACATGTCAGTCTCTCGAAGACTGGCACCAAATTTTATCTATGGGGGTTTATCCTCACGGATGGGATATGTGTCAGTCTTTCAGAGGCTGGTACTCAAAGTTGGATTCGTGACATTTTGGTCCTCACAGATTGAACACGTGTCGGCCTCTCAGAGACTGGAATGCAAGGTTGATCGTGGAGTTTATCCTCACGGATTGGACATGTGTCAGCCTCCTGAAGGCTGACACTCAGGTTTTGGTTTCCACGGATTGAACATGTGTCAGCCTTTCAGAGGCTGGCACTCAAAGGCTATCCGTGAGGTTTTGGCACTCATGGATTGACGTGTGTAGCTTCATGGAAGCTGACACTTAGGGTTAGATCCGTGAGGTTTATCCTCACGGATCAAACCCTCTTTGCTTTGCTAGGTGGCATGATGGCTAGCTATCATCATTTAATACTGACAGCTAAAGGTACTGCACATGCCACAGGCATGCGCAAACCTAAACCATCTCTCCGAGAGACAGTGATCAGGTATGTGCCATTGCACACACATCTGGGCAATGGACGGTGAATTTTCACTACCCACAAATGCCCCTCAGAATCTCGATGATTGGAAATGATCCATCCATCTGGTAGTGACAGTGAAGAGGCTTAACCGCCCTCCACTTACGGTGTTAGTGGGAAACCCACGGTGGGTTTCCCTAATCGAGGTGTCCTCATGATGAGGTCACCTCTGCTATTAAGGCGAAAACAACGGGGAACATTCCTATCATCTGGACTGTCCATTTCGAAATGGATGATTAAGATCAGCTAAAAGACAACTTTTATAAGGATGCCTTAGGCTTGGGGAAGACACTTTGTCTTCCCCAACCTTCCGAACCTAGAAAAGTTCTGAGTTCAGAGCCCTTTTCTTCCAAGAAAGCATGAAGATCTTTTCTCTTTTTTTTTCTTCCCTCTTCATTTTGAGGTGAGGCTTGACCCTAATCTGGCCTAAAGGAATACGTTGTATTCTATCCATCGATCCTGATGAAGCTAGCATGGGTTGCTGAACAACCACCTCACTAATGTCAAGGGGCCTGCCTTTCAAGGTATTGCTTATTCAGCTTTGCAGCTTGCCGCGGTTGACAACACTGAGAGATAATTCCCGGCTCTGCTTCCAGATGTCACCTCTACTACTGTTGATGGGCTAGAATCCTCCCTGGAGATGGATCAGCACCAAAGATGATGGTGAAGAAGTCAGACACGAGAAGAATTCTACTCTGAATAGCATCCATCAATACGGTATTCGGACCTTAGACCTTATATTCAAGGCCGTATTTGTTGGATCTGAGAGCTTATTGAACCTAACAATATATTCTCAAGATACTGCTTGTTTAACTCAGTAACTTGTTGGAGCTGATAACATTTTCTCAAGATACTGCTTGTTTAACTTGAGTGAGTTCTCTCATTTATGTGGATTTTCCTCATTTTGTTATCTATGAATAAAAGACTTTATTGTTAATCTTATACTCTTCTCCATTTTTATATGATGACTTCCCCTTTGTATCTTGAGAAATTGACGTTCTTTTAAAAGAACAGGCTGAACCTATTTTTATGCTGCCTACGTACCCAATGATAGGATCAAGCCAAACATAGTTCAGAGGGGGGCGATTTTAGACTCATAGTTTACGAGTAGATAGTTTCCATTCGTATCTAGGAGGGTTTGAACTTGTAGATTGAGAACAAGTAGCTAGTTTCCGTTCATACCTAGGAAGGTTTAGACTTGTAATTTAGGGGCAAGCCTTTTTGAGAAATGATGAATCTTTTTAGCTCGTATTCAAGAGCCTATGAAATCGCTCTAATTTTTACCTAAACTAACTCTTGGAGCGTTAGTTTAGCGAGCTTTTTGTTGCCCTAATATTTGCCTAGACCTTCTTCTTGAAGTTTTGGTCTAGCGGGCATTTTGTTTTGACTCATTTTTTGTCTAAGTCGTCCTTTCGGATTTTCAACTTAGCGAGCCATGTTACCTTAACTTTTGCCTAAGCTGTCCTTTCAGATTTTCAACTTAGCAGGTATTTTGGTGCCTAATTTTTACCTAAACCATCTCCTTGAAGTTTTAGTCTAGCGTGCTTTCAGAATCTTACATTGGTTGGGGGAGATACTCCCTTATCCGTCCATTATAATCAACAGATATGCTTCTGATAGTAAGAAGTCATTCCTTAGAATTGTGGTTTCTTCTTCGTGCACAAGATAGGTTTTCTTCGTTTCACCCATATTGAGGGGTAATAACGATGATTTTGTATCCTAGGGGGATGGTGTTCTTTTAGAAGAACTGACTGAACCCAAGTTAATTTTCTTAGGCTGCCGACATACCTATGATATATGATCAAGTCAAACGTAATTCAGAAGGGGCATTCGCATTTTGAGAGCGAATAGGTAGTTTCCATTCGTACCTAGGAAATTTCTGACTTCGGCTTTGAATTTAGGGCTTTTGAAGCTTCGACTCGCAATTTAGTAGCAAATGGGCAGTTCCATTCGTGCTTAGGAAGGTTTTGGACTTTGGTCTTAGTATTCTGGAGACTTTTGAAGCACCGTGAACCTTTTTAGCTCGTATCCAGGAGCCTGTCAAATCGCTTTAATTTTTGCCCAACTGACTCTTGGAGTGTTAGTCTAGCAAGCTATTTGTTACCCTAATTTTTGCCTAGACCCTCTCCTTGAAGTTTTGGTCTAGCGGGCATTTTGTTTTGACTCAATTTTGTTTAAGCCGCCCCTTAGGGTTTTCAACTTAGCGAGCATGATTTTGACTCTGATTTTTGCCTAAGCCGCCCCTTGGGGTTTTCAACTTAGCGAGTCATTTTTTGCTCTAAATTTTGTTTAGATCATCTTTTTAAATTTTTGGTCTAGCGAGCGTTTCGATTCCTAAGAGTAGTATCGCTTCAGGAATCTTGCATTGGTTGGAGGGATAATTCGCTCTCCATCTATTGAAGTCAGCAGGCATGCTCCATTAGCATATACTCTCTCAATGACGTAAGACCCTTCCCACTTTAGTTCGAGCTTCCCCGTGGTTCGTCGAGTGACGATGATTGGAGTCCTGACCATTAAGACCAAATCTCCTGTTTTGAAAGACCTTAGTCTTACTCTTTTGTTGAAGGCACTAGTTAGCCTTTGTCGGTACATCTCCAAACTCTGTTGGGCTTGGAGACGACGTTCGTAAAGGGTTTCGAGCTTTACAAGACGAACCTTAGTTGAGTCTTCTTTTGTGAGAGACGGCTGAATTACCACCCATAGGGTGAGAATTTAAATTTCAAAGGGGGAACTGCTTCACCGCCGAAGACCAGGGAATAAGGCGTGGCCTGTGTCGGAGTTTGATGAGTAGTTCTATATGCCCAGAGGGCTTCGGGTAGGCGTTCATGCCAGTCCCATTTACTTTTGTCCACAACTTTTTTGAGGATTTTGCACAAAGTCTTGTTGAAGGCGTCTACTTTGAAAAGGTTGCCCATTATCCGTGATGATGCTTTTTGGAATCCAGAACCGATATATGATGTTAGTTCGGATAAAGTCTGCCATTGAGTGGTGTTTGACTTTTTTGAGAGCGACGACTTTGGTTCATTTTGAGAAGTAGTTCATCGCAACTAGGATGTATTGATGCCCAACAGATGATGGTGGGGTGAATGATCCTATGACATCCATTCCCCATTCCACGAAGGGCCATGAACATGTTGTCATGTTGAGAGGCTTGGGAGCCCGATGTATGAAATCAGCATAGAGTAGACAAACTTTGCATTTTTTTGCACAGTTAAGACAATCAGTGATCATAGTAGGTCAGTAGTAGTCTAATCTTTTCAGCTGCATTTGTAGCTTGGGCCTAGCTTGGTGGGCTCCGCAGATCCCGGCATGAGTTTCTTCTATGGCCTGCTCGATTTCATTTCCTAAGATACACCTCATTAAGATACCATCCAAGGACCTTTTATATAATGTATCTTCTAACATCACAAACTTTGTGACACGTCGACAGACTTCAGCACGTTTGACACAGTATCTGGGCAATCGACCATATTGGAGATAATTGATGAAGGGCTGTCGCCAATCTTCGTCCTTTTCTCTGATTGTCACAGAACAAATTATTTCCAGAAAATCTATCTCTGGGAGGGGTTTAAGAGTTCTTCTTTCCCCTATTGTGATAGTTAGCATCCTGTCTATTGGCAGAGTTAAAGATGCTGCAAGACTGGCCAGAGCATCGGCTTGATTGTTGAGTCCTCTACGAACATAGAAGAAGATGCTTTTTGGAATTTGATCAAGTAGGTAGTCCACTCTCTTCTATTAGGGAAGAGGGCTGACTCTTCGTACAGTATATTTGCCTTAGACCTGTTTGATGACAAGTTCTGAATCCCCATAGATAGTTAGTTCATCCACCGAGATTTTGAGAACCAATTCAAGACCTGTTATCAGGGCTTCATATTCAGCTTCATTGTTTGAACATCCTTCTGTTAGGACGAAGAAATAGGGTAGTATTGCATTGTCGAGTGTGACAAAAACAATACCGACACCTGATTTGTTCTCTTTCAGATTGGCGCGCTTGATTTCATCAGGGCTTCTTGAAGCTCCATCAAAATACATCTTCTAACCTGGTTTGACTTGAACTTGCATAACTTCTTCATCCGGGAGGTCAGTGACCAAAGGCGAGTCCACAGGAATCGGATGTGCTGTAAGGAAGTTAGTAAGGGCTTACCTTTTCATCGTCTTTTGGGGCACGAATTTGATTTCGAATTCAGATAGGAGTACCTCCCATTTTGCCATTCTACTAGAGAGAGTGGGGTGAGACATTATGTATTTGAGGGGTTTGGCTCTGGATATCAATTTCACCAAATGCTTGAGCATATAATGCCTTAATTTCTTGAAAGTGAAGATGAGGGCCAGACAGACTTTCTTTATTGGGCTATATCTGCATTCTGCTCCAACTAGAGTTCTGCTTAGGTAAGACAACACATTTTCTTTTCCTTGGTCATTATGTTGAGCAATGAGGGTTTCGAGAGATCCTTTGAGCATTGTGATATAGAAGATAAGTGGTTTTCCTCTAATGGGACCCATAAGGACTGATGAATTTGTGAGATAGGTCTTGATGCTGCCTAGAGTATTTTGGCAAGCGTCATCCCGTTGAAACGGTATTCCCTTCTTCATCAGCTGGGAAAATGGTTGGCATATTCCACCCAAGTTGGAGATGAATCTTCAGATATGAGCAAGTCGACCTTGAAGTCCTTTCAATTTGTGCAGATTTCTTGGAGGAGGCATTTCACGAATAACCTTTATTTTAGTAGGGTCAATCTTAATTACTCTATGGTATACCACAAAGCCTAGGAATTTTCTTGATGCGATTCCAAATGCGCATTTGAGTGGATTAATCTTGAGTTGGTGCTGTCGCAGTCTATCGAAGATCATCCAGATGATTGCTTTGTTGCCTTGTTTTGACAACTAAGTTGTCAACATAGCATTTGACTTTGTCATGGAGAATATTTCCGAATATGATAGTCATGGCTCTTTGATAAGTTGCTCCGACATTTTTGAGGCAGAATGACATGACTTTGTAGCAGAACACTCCTTTAAGGGTGCAGAAGGCTATGAGCTCTTCATCTTTTGGGGCCATCTTGATCTGGTGTTAGCTGGAATATCCATCTATGAAGGATAAAGTTTCGAAGCCGGTTGTGGCATCGACCATCATTTCTGTGATGGGCAAAGGGAATTCATCCTTAGGGCAAGCTTCATCCAAATCCCAGAAGTCTATACAAACCCGGATCTATTCATTCTTCTTTACAGGAACAATGTTGGCAAGCTAAGTAGGGTATTAAACCTCTCTTATGAACCCAGTTTTGAAGAGTTTATCTACTTTAGCTTCAATTTGAGTGGCCAGTTCTGGACGAGCTGGTCTTTGTGCTTGCTTGATTGGTCTGACATCTTCCCGAGTTGTGAGATGATGAACTACAATTTTTGGATCCAAACCAGGCATCTCTGTGTAGTTCCAGGCAAAGATATCCTTGTACTCTTTTAGGAGACAAAGATATTCCTCTTTTTCCATTTGAGAGAGAGAGGTACTGATGAAGGTTGGCCTTGGGTCTTGTTCTGAGCCAAGGTTAAGTTCAAGAAAGTCATCAACAATTGTTTGACCTCCTGCTTCGAATTCTAGAGGAGCAGAACGGACTTCTGTTTCTTCTGGTAGTTCTTCCATGATCATCTCTTCTCCTGAAGAAGAGTCTTCATCTACTGTAATAGTATTTATGGTCTAGATCAGATTTTCATTCGGTGAGGGATCAGAATCTCCTGATTCAGATTTTCCCAAGTTGGAGCCAAACTGCTTATAGGTGGCTAAAGTCCTAGGTTCTGGTATAATTTCATGCTCAACCTACTTTTCTTTCTCAGTATTAAATCTATGCTTGTTAAGCATTTTCTTGATTGTCGGATTAAACACAGGTTTCATTTGATAATGATTCATCATTCTATCCTTTCTGTTGTTCCGGAGAGTGGCTTTGCTTACCTGTCCCGTAGAGTGGAAAACAATGGGCTTTTCCCCTATTTTTCTAGATGGGATAATGACACTGGGAGTGGCTTCGACTATCGGTCATTTTTGTCATGCACTGAGACTGACCTTAGCCAAACCATCAATAATATCTTGATGTGCTGCTTCAACCCATGGGGATACTCGTAGGGAGTCTATTTCTTCTGGGAGCCACTCTATGGAAACTTCTTCAGACGGTTGGTCTTCTTTATTTGTGATCATATGAACAGTGCAAACCTTATTTTCATCTGTTAAGTCATCAGGATTGGATGAGGAATCAGAATCAGGGAACCCTGGTCCATGATTGTTACGACGGATTTATTTATCAGTTGCCAAAGCTTTCCTCTATTTGGGAGTGCATGCTGAATCATAAGTGGGCATTGGTTCGCCTTCGACTTGCTCCTCTTCTTCGGGATTGAACCCTTGACTTTTGAGCAGTTATTTGATTGCTGATTTATACACAATCTATTTTCGATACCGGTTTCTTTCCCTGTTCTGATCGGAACCATAGAAAGTAGTGGCCTCACTTGATTGCTTTGCAAGACCAAAGACAATGGAATTTTCCCCTTTATTGGGGGAAAGTATAAAGGTAGGGCTATCTCCTGCCACTGACCATCCTCGCCACATATTGGGACTAACCCTTGTCAAGTTGTCAGTCATTTCTCGATGAACCGCTTTGTCCCATAAGGGCTCTTGTGGAGGGTCTGCCTCTTCTTCTGAAGACCACCCTATGGCGTCTTCTTCTGGTCTGATCGTGACTATTTTTGCTGTCCGATGGTGGTTTTCTCCAAACACAAAGACTGGGGGTTTATATCCTAACCCTGGCGTATCTGTATCAACATACTCGCTGGTGTCTAGGGCTTTATGTCGCTCCATCTTGAGCAGGGCTTCATAAGCTGGTAGGAGAGTTCCTTCGACTTGCTCTTCTTCTTCAGGATCAAACCCTTGACCCCTAAGGAATTGGATAGTTGATTTTTCAAAGCTTATTTTCTTCCTGTAAGGATTGGCGACCTTTCTCTTTTCATTGGTCCATGAGGAGTTTATCCAGTCATATGTACCCAGGAAATTAAAGAGCTTTGGATTCTGTCCTCTTTTCTTGATCGGGATAGTGAAACTAGAGGTAGTTTTCATAATTGTGCAGTCCATCTTCCTTAAAGGGACCATGTCATCACCTTTCAGAGATTGAAGGAAGTCAACTTCTTTAACCTCACAAGTCTGGGATAAATCGACTGACTTGCCTTTGTCGAGATTCTGGAGAGATTCGACCAAAGACATAATTGGTTCTCCTTCTTTTCTTTAAACTTTGGGGTGTATTTGAACACCCTTTTCGGAACTGCAGTTTGGGCAGGTCCATGATTACTCTTTGGGCCACTCTCAACCTTCTCCCCTTTGGGCCTCTGTTGAATGTTCCTTTGGGCACTTTTGACATACAAATGCGTATCTACATAATATGCCTCCGCATCATTAAATGGATCGTCATCAGTATCGATCCTTGCTTGCCTATTCCCTTGAGGGTATTTGAGGCATTGGTGATAGGTGGATGGCACAACTAAATGGTTGTGCATCTATTGGCACCCTAATAAGGCATTGTACGATGTATCTACATTGTTCACCATAAACATTGTAGTTTCAGCAATATCCCCAAATCTGGTTTTGAGGTTAACCATGCCCATGGACTTTTGCTTATTTTGATTAAAACCCTGGATGATCAGGTTGCTTTCATGTAGTCGGCCTATTTGTATGCCAAGCTTGGACAACATTCTTCTTGGGAGAATGTTGACAGTTGAACCCACATTTATCATCACTCTGGAGATTCTAGTTTCATTAACCAGACCTGAGATGAAAAGTGGCTAGTTATGTTAGAGAGTTTAAACTCGCATGTCTTCATTATCGAAGATGATCGTGAAGAGGCATGAAGTTCCTATTTGAGGAGGTTACGATGGCTAACTCGGAACTTCTTCAGAGAAGTCTTTAAGATTAGAGAGGGCATATATAAGGGACCTTTTTAATTCCGGGGACATCTTGAGAGCATCATATACACTCAGTAGGGAAGAAATTTTCTTCAGATGGGCCAGAATATCATACTTGACCCTCTCATTACCGGGAGCTGTTTGAGCTTGGCCTGGTTGAGCTTTGGTCTGATTTTCATATTAGACCAACACAAACCTCGGTTGTAATTTTCTTCCTGACCGGAGGTTGAGTTGATAGACTTTGGCAATTGTCTGGTCTATTGGTCCAGACGACTCTCCTTCCAAGAGTTGGACCATGTTCATAGAACTGAAGTCCAACTTTCTTTTCTTGCTTTGGAAAGACGACTGAGTTCTTCTTCTATATTGTCCTGTTGGACTTTTAGACTGAGCTGAGATTTGTTCAGATGCCTGTGAGTTATCAGTCAACCCTGAGTTTAGTATTGCTTCTCTTGTTGAAGGATCTTTGTTCAAATCGACTGTAGTAGGTGAATCTTGATTCTCTGGCCGAGTTGAGATTTGCACTGGTCATCACATCTAACGATGGTTTTGGTTTGGATCCTTGGGTGTATTTAGCCTTCCTTGAGAGGAATCAGATTGTACCAGTTTATCTTCTGCCTCTCTTTCTCCTCCAGATGAGAATCCTTTAGAGAGATCTAAAAGCCCTATAGGGATCCGTCCTGGTGTAGATGGTCTCCTTTTTGAGAGTTCAATATCTTCAGATTGATCTAGCCAATCTTGAAATACCCGGTGTCTTTTTGGACTGTAGGCTACCACTGGTCTTGGCACATCCAACTATGAAGGGTCTTCATTCGGGACCGCATCAATGACATAACAAGAGAAGATATTGGATTCATCTTTCGAGTCCATTGATTGAAGGTTATCATAGTCGCAGGAGGGATAAAATCCATTAAGGTGATTACCATCAATGACTAATTCCAGAAGAGTTTCGTGGGTGGGGCCATTTTTCTTGGCTTTCCTTGCCATTTTCCTTTTCTTTTTTCTTCTCAACTTTGGCTATACGCTTCCTTTCTTTTCTTCGGGCTTGCGCCTGTCTTACAACTTGAGCTTTCTTTTTAGTATTGGTATTTTGAGCCAATTGCTTTTTCTTCTTAACCCCTTTGCTTTCAAAGAGGGTCCAATTTTCTTCGTCTGACCGTTTATCGTCAGGAAGTTTGCGACTTGAAGATGCTTCATTTTCATCAACTGGATCTGAAGCCACAACCGTATTGGACGTAGCTGCCTGCTGGAGATCTTGACCAATGACAATCTCTTTATTGTGCAGAAGTCCCTGAATGATGTCCTTCAGTACAAAGTAATCAGCTATCTTGTGATTGATTATACGATGATAAGGACAATATTTGGGATCATTTTTAATCCCAATCTCTTGAGGTCTCCTGCTTTCTGGGAGAGTGATGAGTTCATTGGCAAGAAGGTCTTCAAACAGATCTTCACAATTTCTTCAGAGAATGAATAAGTCTTATTCATTCTTTCCTCAATGGTGATCTTCTTTGGTGGATCCCTTTTATCTTGCCATTGTGGCCTTTTAGCTCCACCCTGAGCTGGTTTAGTACCAACCTTAATTGGGGCTTTGCCATTACTTGTTCAGCTAGTTGATCTACCAGTAATTGGTGTTGGTTGCAAAATCTTTTTGGCTTCAACTACTGCAGCTGTTGAGGATTTGATACGATCAGTACCCCTGCCTTGCCTTCTCTTTCCTATATGGCTCTCGATGTCATATGCTTTTGTGCGCAGATCTTCAAAACAAGTAAAGGTTTGAGCCATGAGGGCAGTTGTAAGGTCGTGCTTGAAGTTGTTGAGACACATCCGGATGAGTTCCAACTGAGTGAACTTTTGAGGATAGGAGAAGGTCAAAGCCCTCCATCTAGCAATGAATTATGTTACTGTTTTATTCTCCCTCTGCCTTGTCTTAATCAATTTCGGAACACCTACTCTTCTTTGGGTATTGTAGAATTATTTACTAAACTCAATCACCACTGTGCTCCAATCAGGGATCGAAGCCTCGGAGAGGTTGACATACTATGTGAAAGCAGCATCCTCTAAGGATTAAACAAAGAGTTGGAGGCAAAGAGCTCCAGTCTTGGATGCCAATCCGCATCTTGAGAGGAAATGAGACAAATGTTGTCTCGGATCTCCAGTTCCATCAAACATCTTAAATGTTGGTTGAACGAAGCATGGCAGGAATGGAACTACATCCATAATAGCTGGATAGGGCTTCATGATCATCCGAACATCCTCTTCCATTTCTTTGGCCTGTCGTATTTGATTATAGACAGTCTCTTCAATTACGGCCAAAAGGAGATGGTGACACCTCTCCTATGAGGGCCGCTTGATTTGGAATGGAACATGCTTCGGCCACCCTTGGGTGATTTAGAGGTGTAGGGGTTGTGCCTTGATTACTGCTATCTCCTTGGTATGGGAAGTGGGGTCCAGGTGTCGATGCAAATTTGAGGGTTGACAATTGGATAGCCAACTCTTGCATTTGAGACATCATGGTTGTGATTTGATCATCCTTGTATCGGAGTTGAGCTTATAAAGCTGCTGTTTGATCATTTGATGGTGGAGGTACTGAAGTTGAAGGGTTATTCCCTTGACTTGCATTCCCATCCAAGTTTTTCATCTTGACCGCTACCGGACATTTGGACGTTGGTTCCTGTAACTGGAACAGATTTGAAAATTCTTCTTCTGCAAAATAGGTATTGGGCATTCCGTATAAAGGGTTTGGTACACTGAAAACTTGTCGAGGGAAGCCTTGCATAACTTCCGGCCTGATTAATCGTGGAACTGGTTCATCGGAACCATAATCCTCGATTGGCAAGGTTTCTTCCAATTCTCTTGGAGAGATTACTGGAGTCACTTCTTGCTCTGATCCTTCTTGGTATCCGCTGACATCAGGCTCTGGAGTCGATTAAACTAGGTCCTGGGCTATTTCTTTGCCTCTGGCCTGATTTTTGCGGCTCCTTTTTCTTCTTAGAATTATTGGACTAGGAGCAACTATCCCAATAGCTCTCGAGGAATCTATCTCATCCAAAGCGACTAAAATGGCGGTGGCTGAACTCTGAGAATCCTGCCTCGCTAATATGTTCTGCTCAGGCATTGCTCTAGTTCCTTGGAACACTGGGGTGTAAACTCTTCCCGAGCTGGATTGAGTCTAGTGCCGATCACATTCAATGACACTTTTTCATGACTAGCATATGGCGCTCTAGTGTTAGGTCTCCCCTAAATAGGGTGTACAGAAATAGAAGGATTAATATTCCGTCTCTGATGAAAAAAATAGACCCTATCTGAGGTACCAATCAACCTTCTTGACTTCAGATCTCTAGAGCTTCTTGGCCTTGACCGATAGTTATACACCTTCCTTGGCGAAGTCGAAGGGTATTTCCAGTTTCTGAGTTGAAGGATTTCCTCGGGAGTCTTCTTCCTGGGCATCTCAAAAGCGGAAGTGCTTCTATTTAGCACCTTAACCCTAGGGTCATCTGGTGCTGCTGTTCTTCTTTCTGGTTCAGTACTTGTCTTGCCCCAAAATGGGCTTACATCTCTAGATGGGGTCCATTGATGTTGATGACGAACAGAGGTCATCATTGATGAAAAAGATACAAAATTAGTGCCCCAGAAAGCATTCGGACCCAGTCTATACAGCAAGTTCCTGTTTGACCGTTCTGGATTCGAAGTGTATCTTGCATTGACAGCTGGATGATCTTGATCGCGGCTGTTAATGCCCCTTGCGTCGCCATCAAATGATGAATCTGACTCTAGGGATACCCTTCTTTTATTGGTGGTATAATGCCAACTCTTATCTTTCTTGGAAAGGGAATTATCCTCGGATGACAGAGCTCCTACCCGAGGATCTCCCTCCCTTATGAGGGATCCCTGTCCAGGGATCATATTCATGGATTGGCTTGGGCCTGTATCCATGAAGGAGCCATGCATCCAACCCTTGGACTAGCTTAGGCCTTTGCTTCGGGTGGTTGGTCCTTCGGTCCATGGACTAGGCTTGGGCTTGTCCACGTATGGTCTTGAGTAATCGTCCGTGGATGGTCTTGGGTTTCTATCCGTGGACAGTGCTGGTCTTCTGACCGTGGACAAAGCTGAATTTCTGTCCGTGGACAACCTGAATCCTCTCCGTCTATGGATGGTTTTGATTTTCCATCCATGGACGGTCTTGATTTTCCATCCGTGAACAGTCTTGATCTTTCTCTGTCCGTGGACAGTGCTGATCTTCGGTCCATGGATGGTCTTGATTGTCTGTCCGTGGATAGTTTTGATTTTCCGTCCGTGGACGGTCTTGAACTTCTGTCCGTGGACAGTGCTGCTTTCTGTCTGTGGACAATTTTCTATTCCCATCCATGGGATATCTTGGACCTTGGTCCGTGAACTCTATCTGTGGACGTTTTTTTTCACGGAAGAAGGCCTTGAGGCATCTTCCTCAATTCCCTTGTATTTTTTAAGGTTATTTGAGGGATTGTTCATTAAGTCCTTGAGGCCCTTGGTCTTATTCTTTTGCCCTGGTGAAAATTGGGCAGCATCTCCCCTCTTGAAGAATTTTTTAAAGGGGGAGTTCCAACAGTCAACTTGGACTGAGGAGACTAATATCCAACAAGTCCTATGGTCGGCCCCAACGATTGCGGTGTTTTCACTACGGAATGTTGGGATTTAGGACGGCTTGTTAGGCCTGGCCCAGGGTTTGACATAGGTCTACCTTTTGGGCTGACTTATCGTAGAGTGGTTGAACCACCCTGTAATATGTGTACCCGGTTGGGAACACTCTCCGTGGTACACTCTGATTGGGGTGCACTTTGTCCATGGGACATCCAATTGGATGCACCCAATCCATGGCACATCCTAGGGGATGTGTCTGCTCCGTGGTGCATCTTCTTGGGTGCAACCTCTCCATGGGATATCCTAGTGGATGCCCCTTGTCCGTGGTGCATCCGTAGGGGTGCAACTGCTCCGTGGTGCACCCTTGGGGATGCACCTATTCCGTGGTGCACCCTTAGGGGTGCACCTTGTTCGGGATGTATCCTTAGAGATACACTTGCTCCGTGGGGCATCCTTGGGGATGCACCCTGTCCTTGGACCTGGCAGAGGTGACTCCTCCGTGGATAGGTAGTAAGACCCTCATTGAGGGTTTGGCTGGTAGACCGAGGCCTCATGATTGGGGCCGCTATGACCTCCACCCAAGTAAGGGGTGAGCCGCTGGGATCGGCATCGGAGGGACATATACCCTCCTCTTGATGGTGAGCATGCAGGCTGACCGAATGGTGACGGTCTCGATTATCCTGCACAAGAACCAAGGAGAAGATAGGGGAAATGATTACTCACTTTCCTTCTTTTTTTTGTTCTTCTTTTATTTTTTAATTATTCATCAAAGATGAGAGGAGAAGAAAGTCCCACCGGACGTGCCATTAATTTGTAAGCGTAAAATTTGTTCTTATCAAATTTTCTCCATTGTTGTATGAAGTTTATTATTTGTGTGGGGGACTATCCTTCCAATCTGAGTAAACTCAAATTGTTAAATTACCTTCCCTATTTTGGGGAAGAACCTCTGATTAAGAAGAAGAATTAAAGAAGAACAAAATAATTGAATAAACTTATTTTTCTTTATTCAATGGGGTTGCCCAGATCCCATATAGGCGTTATAAGTGCTTCATTGAGGTCTCTGCATTTGCAGAAAAGAAAAGAATATGGTGGTAGCAATTTTTATAAGGCTCACCTGATGTTCTTCATAGCAGGGGAGAGCTTCTTCTTCCTTGCTTGCTTGCTGTTGATTGAAGGGGAGGAAAGAGTCTTTTTCTTTCTTCTCTTTTTGAGTCTTCCTTCGTCTATCTTCGCATGAGTTTCTTATCAGAAACCCTCATTTTATTGGTTTGAGAGAGTCCTCTTTTGGTCTTTCTTTCTGACTCCTTTCTTTTAGGGAAGTCAAGATGGTCTCTCCTCTTAGAGGATGTCAGCTCACAGGTCTCCCTTATTTGGGAGAGTCCTTAAGCTCAAGAGAATCCTCTTCTTTTGAGGACTCTTGTACCAGACTTTTCTCTTTTTTGGGGGAATCCTAGTACCTTTGAAAAGGAGGATGTTTAATCACATCATTTCCTAGGATAAAGGGCATAGTCCCAATCCTATCTTAATTATGGGGTACCATGTGGCATCCAATGGGATTTTTAAAAGGGGAGATTCTTATCTTGGGATCCCCTAAAGCTTGACGGAGAATCCTTTTTATCAAGGATTCTCAGCCCTATAATAGTCAGACACTGACTGTCAGCTACGGATAGACTGATCTAGGTCAGTCCATGGACCAAAGGGTGAGACCATAGGTCTCGCCCACGGACCAAAGGGTGAGACCATAGCTCTTACCCACTGACCAAATGGTGAGGCCATAGGTCTTACACACGGTCCGGGTTAGGTCCAGGATATGTTGTTTGATCCATGAGGATTTTGTTGCCCAGATATGGGCCCTAGAGGTGGGGGGGGGGGGGAGTGAATAGGGTAAATGACAATTACAAAACTTTTTCCTTTAAATGCGGAAAATGAAAATCAAAGGAAAATGCAACTAAGCACAAACTAATTTAACAATGTAAATCACAAAAATTAGTAAAAGAGTTAAGGAATGCAAACTTAGGTTTGTTATCGAGGTTCGGCAATCCTAGCCTACTCCTCGCCTCAAGTAACACCCGTTTAGAGGATTCCACTACAGTCCATGACTGCACAGACTTCTTAATCTGGTGAAGTCTGAACCCTTTTACAATCTCTCTTTCGGTCGAGATGCAACTGTAAGCACCCAATTTTTACACCCCATTTAAACCATATTTAAAGTCTTTTAACTATGGTTACCTTCTGCCAAATCCCTAAACCCTTGGTATAAGCACCCAATTTTTACACCCTATCTAACCATAGTTAATGACTCTTAACTATGGTCACCCCCTGCCAAACCCTACTCTTAAGACTCAGCCTAGGACCTATCCCTAGTTTAACCCTAGCTAATCCTAGGACTCAACCCCAGGCCCAAAACCTAGCCTTAGAGCCATTAGGGCTTGAACCCTAAAACCCTTGGCCTATAGGGCCTGACCCCTAAAGCAGACCCCTTAAGGCCCAAAAACTTTAGAACAACCCCCCATAACCCGTATGTGCAAGGCCCAGGCCCATTTCAAACAGATCTCATAATGTCGGTAGAAGATCTACCGACATTATTTTTTGGGTCTTGTTTCAGGCTGTCGGTAGACCTTCTACCAACAGTATATGAGTACCGAGTTTGCAGGCTGCAAACCCCCTGCACACTCAACCTTCACCTCAATTCTTCCTTCAACACCCCTCACATGACCTCCCCTTGGTCCAACTACCTCTTCCCCCTTCTCCTTAATCCCTTGTAGGTCCCAAGCTCCTTACCTATAAAACCGACCCCCTTCCACGGTTTGAACCGGTCTGTATTTTCTGAAGGAGAATCCCTGTTGCAAAAAACCGTGTTCCTCAGCCTCTCCTCTCCCCTGGTCTTGATCCCAGGACTCCCCTGGACCTACCTCTCCCCCTCCCCTGTTCGTGTAGCACCACCAGGACGTACCACCGCCGTGCATAGACTACCTCTCATTTCGGTGGAATCAGAGTTTTCGGGTAGGGTCATCCCCTACCCTAATTTTCTCCTTTTGTAATCAATGTGAGCCCCTGGTCATCTCCAGGGGACGTTTTATTACCTTCTTGGTGTGTAGATAACATCTAAAACCCATACAGGGTGTTCACTCGCCTAAACCATAGGTGTGGTGAACCCCTATGGGGGTTCCTATTTCTCAGAGCATTGCAAGCCATCACAGAACCTTCTGGTGGTCCCTCAGATCATGAGGGAGCCCCTAGTAACCTCTGTGCACAACCCCCATGGGCAGAAACCTGGTTTTTAAAAAAAATCAGGAATGGTGGTAATTCTAGTACTGCCATTCCTGGTAAAGCCTGTTTTCTTTTTGTCGGTGAACATTTTACCGACATCCTGTTTTTGGCCTAGTTTTGTATTGGTGGTAGAATAACTACCGCCAATATGCTGTTTCAGTCACAGCAACTTTGCGACTTTGTGGGGCCCAGTCCAGGCATCCCCTGGGGCCCACACTAGCTCAGAAGACTCCCCGGGAGTCCCCTTTACACTCTCATGCCTTCATTTTATCCTGGGTTACACCTTAACCCTAGTTAATAGAGGTAAAAACACAGTTCAAAGACACTGTCCATAATGTCGGTAATTCAATTACTGACATTAACTTTGTTTTTTATTATGGGCTTTTACAGGGGCCCAAACCTGGTAGGAGGCCACTTTAGGTCCTGCCTAGCCCCCTGGGCCCACCCTGGACCTCACTTGAACCTTAACCACGGTTAAATATACCCGATTAACATTTAACCACGGTTAAGCATCCCTTAACCCCACAAACTTTGGGAAATTGAACGGAAATTCCTAAAAATTTAATTGGACCATAATACTGATTTTGGCTCTCTCTCTAACCCTGGTTAGCAACCCTAACCACAGTTAGACCTCCTTAATTGCGGTTAACAACCCTAATCGTAGTTAATTTCGGTTTACGGCCTACTGGGCCTAAAAACCAAGTCTATCAGACTTATCTCGGCCTATCGGGTCTCCCCTTAGCCTACCGGGCTACACATCACATCCCCTTAACTGTGGTTAGCAACCTTAACTATAGTTAGTTCGGCCTAAACCCGGTTAGCAATCCTAACCTGAGCCGGACTCCATCCTAGTCTACCGGACTACCCTCCCTAAGCTTTCCGGGCTTAAATACCATGCACTTGACCCTCCTCGGTCAACCAAACCCTAGTCTACCGGATTAGCTCATGTTAGCCACCCTTGGTGCACACACACACGCCCCTAGCCTCGGCATATGCTCATGTGCCAGAACTACGCTCGCTCTGATCTCACCGTGTGAGTACGTAGGTAGCCCAACACGGACCCGACCCCAGTTAGATTTCCTTTTTGGATTAGTGTTAATTTAAACACTCTGGCATTTTAATCAAGATTAACTTTATTTTGCTTAAACTCGGGGAGTACGGAACTGTTGTAAAGACGGAAGCCTTGGGGTGTTTAACACCTTCCTCGGACTTAACCGAACCCCTTACCCTGATCTCATTTACAGACTGAGACCTTATCCAAACTCGGGGGACTTATCCCTTCTGAATAAATAGGTGGCGACTCTTAAATGATAAAACTATTTCAAACCTGTGAGGGTACACAAGTAATTCCACCATCATCATCCTTTTTGTGAGTGGAAGGGAAAGTTCCCGGCGCTCAAAGCTCTAGCGACTCTACTGGGGAATGACATTTTAGGGTTCAACCAGGAACCCGGATTTAAGCCAACTAAACCTTAATCTTGATTTAAAATGCCTAAGCATTTAACTTAACACTAATCATTTTTCATCTCTTGGTTAAATATGTACTGTGCATCCATACATGTCATAGTAGTGTAATTATCACATTCAACCCTGTAGACAGACTTATTACGTTAACGGCTGCTAGATGATCATCCTCAGTTGTCAGTGACTTAAATGTCTTGGAGGTCCGCGGAGTTACTCCTATTGGGTGATTACTCTCAGGGAAGGATTCTGAACGCTCCCACCTACACCAATCGTTTCTTTTCAGGTATGTTCTATACCGAGGAGTCGCATATACGGTGTTAAGTGATCCTTCATTCTGCTAGGAACACAACTGCATCAAACCAGCATTCAAACATGTAGTATAGGGTAAGGTATAGTCTACAAGCAGCCCATCCAGGGAGGGCTACTATAAACCCCCCTAACTTTCTTGCACCCTATACCTGTCCCAAATCATGGTTGACTACCTGGGCACATTCTACCCGGATAACCACCCACCCAGGGGCATGTAATGAGCCAAACCTGTGTTTGTAATAAACTACATCCAACCTTGCTTCCCGACACAGCATATGGGATCCAAATCCTAGGCAGATAGGCCTTCAGTGGGCCTGTCCCAACCTTGATCTGATTGGTCCCTCGGTTTCCAACTACCTGAGCTAAAGCAATCGGACCTCCGTCCGTTTGCCCTATCGGATCACATGTGCCTTGTCACACTCAATCAAAATCAAAAATGAAAAAATATTGCATCATCATTTTGCATCCCATCTGTATGCACAGTGCACTCACAGAGTCTGTATACTATTATCCAGGTAGAGGGCAGGTCCTTTAGGGATTGTTCAGTCAATGGGTTAACCATCAAGACCCGTGCATCTAACTTTTCAGGAGGTATGTGATGATAACCTCCAGGAAGCAATTTGGGCTTTCACCTCGAGTCAGCGTCTCGCTTGGGCTCAGTACTACAAAATCGGGACTATCCTAGACCTATCCGTGGTTAACCCAGACTCGCGCCTCATGAACGCTGCTATCTAGTGTTGGAGCCCATTTCACATGGTATTCCGTTTTGGTAAGAACGAGCTCTGCCCAACACTGGAAGAGATTCAGCGCATTCTAGGGTTAAACATGGACGGCAAAGCCATAGTACCGCGCTACAAGACAACCTATGAAGCAGACCTATCCAGGTTCTTGCATATCAAGCTTGTCTGCTTGCAGCCCGATCCTAACGGCTCTTTTGATCAGATACCTGTGTCTTTTCTCGAAAAGCGGTACAAGCGCAAGTGGAACCCTGACTCTATTTCAGCGAAACTTCTCGGTCTCAACGCCTTTGCACTGATAGCCATGTCTCAGCTGGTATTTCCAAGGTGCCATTCACTCGTTGAAGCAGTTCTGGTCCGGATCGTCCAGGACATGCACAACTCCTGCTCAGTTGTACCAATCATCTTAGCCGAGCTTCTCAAGGCTCTTAACCAGTTTGCAGATCACAGAAGAGGCATCTTCCATGCCAGTACACCTCTCCTACACCTCTGGTTGGTAAGTCATTTGCCTACAATCATATCGGTACTGGACGGCATCCGCGATGCGTATAGTTTACCTCGGAAGATTTCTCAGAATCAAGGCCCGATAGCAACTACAGACGTTGGAGAGTTCTACCAGCTTCTCCAAGACCTATCAGAGGAAGAAATCACTTGGCAATGCGATTGGCTTGTACTGAATTAGCTACCCCATGTTGGCATCACCGGTAGACGATGCATGATTCTTGCTAGTCTAACAGGCTTTGCAGTCTATACACCACTGCGAGTCCTCCGACAGTTTGGACTCCCTCAGCGTATCCCAGTGATAGACCGGCAGGAAAATGATTGGATCACTTTCACAGTGCACTCCGACAGCCTCACCTGACGCTACTAGTTAGCTTGGTACAGCTCCAGACGAGACCAGTGGCCGGACTTCATGGTTACATCAGGACCACCAACCAACTCAGCATACCGACAGTGGGTGGATAATCCTAACATTCTACCTGGCATGCCTGCACCCAGGGAACTACCCACACCAGTTGCAGCTCCATCACAAGGAACCATACCCTTAGCGGAAATGGTGGTTCTCTGGACAGACTTCTTCCTGGAGAGACAGCTCCAAATCCAGTAGAAATGGAAAAGGCTACGGAAAGCCCAGCGTACATTCAGGCAGTAGGAAGCGGAACAAGGTGGTGAACTCCAAACCTTACAAGAACAGGTTAAACAATTAGAGCAGACAATCCAGTCCCTTCACAGGAGACGCAGAGGCGATGCCAGGGAAGCAGCCATCATCCGGGCCCAGCTTCACTTTCACCAAGAATGGCTTGATAGTGCAAAGGCGAAGATGACCTCCCGTATCCAAAAATTTGGATACCACATGTTCAACGCTACTGAAACCCTTACGCACATGGAGGTTGAAGTCACATCCCTTCAGCAAAAGATCATGGATCTTAAGGGTGTGCTTTGGCCACTTGACTTCGCGATCCCTGAAGGGCCTGCCTAGGATCGAGTCTTTCTCCTTTTGAGTCTCACTATCCCTGTATTCACTGCACTCTTCATGCATCAATGAAAAACTTTTTTTTTAGCATCTGCTTCTTGTCATCATGCATAGTCATGATTAGTCGTTGCATTCTTTTCAGTTACATGAGTTACCTGTGACTTGTTCTTTGACTGCGATTCTCGCAGAAGCAGCAGCTGCAAACGCAATCTTGACAAAGGTACCAATTACAGAGTTAGTATCTTGCACAACCCAATCAGAAAGCAGCTCTTACACAGCACAATCAGAAAGCAGTTCAGGGTCGATGGTGGAACCTGCAGATCAGCACCAGCGAACCACGGAGATCCTACAATCACATGACAGGGACATAGCAGCCATGCAGTCAAAGCTTGACACTGTTCTGGAATCCCTGAAGATTCTAATTGGTACCCGAACCGAAGAACCCTCCACTCGGATCCCGACCGGAGAACCAACGGAGCAACCTATACCAGAGCTTCGTCCTCCCCCCTTCATCATACCTGACCCTATACCCACAACAGGCGGATGAGAGAAGTATAACCAGTATGAAGAACAACCCAAGGCCTCACACATTCACCTGGACCGGCCATCATCCTCGGATCCTGCTCCATCCTTACAGGACGAGATCAAGCAGATGAAAGAAGAGATGAGAAGAATGAAGGGTGTATCCATTAATGTAAGTCTATCACTGGAGGACTTAAATTTCTCATTAGGGGATACTATTCCCAGAGGTTTCAAGGTCCCAGACTTTGACAAATATGACGGCTCGGGCTGCTAAAACAACATCTACAATTGTACCTGGGGGACATGCTTCAGCATAACAGAAATTAGCTCTTGCTCATCCATTACTTCCAGAAGAGTCTAAAAGGGGTAGCCCTCATATGGTGGATGTCTTGGACAAGCAGAGGTCAAGACTTGGCAGGATGCCATGGACAGTTTCATGGAGCAGTACTCCTTTAACCAGGAGCTCTGCCCTCAGAGGAGCCAGCTTGAGCAGTTAAGCCAGCGTAGCAATGAATCATTTCTGGAGTACGCCACCTGCTGGAGGGAAATGGCTGCAAAGATCTCGACCCCTATCCCTAAGGAAGAGCTAGCAGGTATATTCATGGGCACCCTAAAACAACCCTACTCTACACTCATGGTGACCTTACTAGTGGTGGACTTTGGCACCATTGTCAGGACAGGTACCTGTATCGAGACTGCTATCAAGAGCGAGGTCATTCATTCCAGTCTAGGACTTGATCCCCCCAAGGCGACAACTTCGTCCAGCAGAAACATTGGTCTCAGGGACCATAGAAAGAAGGAAGATGTACATATGGTTGCTTCTACAACACCCATCCGACTACCAGCTCCAGCAGCTCAACAGCAGACAGTTATCAAGAATACCCGGCCAACCCGACTAGCCCAGGGGCAAAACCGCCCTCCCAGAAACTTTACCCCTCTTCCATACACACTCAGCCAGTTATTGGAATTCCTCACCAAGCAGGGTCTTCTCGAGTTGAGAGGCCCCACACCTCTCTTATCTCCAGATATACAGAACAAGAACTACAATACCGATCATCACTGTGCCTTTCACAGAGGTCCAGGCCATGTTACAGACTATTGCATAGGCATGAAGTGTGCAATCCAAGATCTCTTGGATGACGGAAGGGTTGAGCTGGCTCCCAGCAACACCAGCATCAATCAGGTGTCACTGCCCCCGCATAACAATCAAGTCAACTTTATTTAGTGGGAAGAGCCCGGGGCAGGTCAGCCAGGACCCAACACACCCGCAGTAAATGACGACATCATCAGGCCGTCGTACCGATCACCTATCATAATCCCCTTCCCCCACTCAAACATACAGACCATTCAGTCTCCAACCCAGATACCTATCCCTGAACAGATCATCTATACTATCCCTTGTCCCGTAAATTGGCCTACAGCTCCAGCTCAAGCCTCAACCTCTTCAGGCCCTGTCCGGATCCCCTACATCCTAGAGCATCCCTTCAACCTTAACCAAGTACCCGCTCCTTGCTCTCTAATCCTTGAAGGCGAGAGCATTGCCAACCTAACCTGATCTGGTCGGGTGTATCAACCTCTTGCAACTGAACCGGCAAAGGTAAAGAGTGTAGAGAAAGAGAAAGAGAAAACAGGGGTGTCAGTCCCACAGAAGGAAGCAGCTGATTCAGCAGTTTTATTGAAACTCTTAGAAAAAGCAGAGGAGTTCAATATCGCTCAGCAACTGAACAAGGTCCCAGCACAGAAATCCATCCTGGGTCTTCTTCTTACTTCAGAGCATTACAAGAAGCAACTGCTCCGAGTATTCGGCAATGCCCATGTAACACCAGACATAACACCCGAGAAACTAGGTCAAATGGTAGGGCAAATCCTCGAACCCAAAGTCATCTCCTTCACGGAAGAGGAGATACCAGATAGCGATAGGGACCATACCCGGGCTTTGTACATCGCAGTTCAGTGCATGGACCAAACATTATCATCTGTGCTCATCGATAATGGCTCTGGCTTGAATGTCTGCACACTCTCCACGTTGTAAAACCTGGGCCCGAGCCTCAGTCAAGATAAGAAGAGACCCATGACCATCAGGGCTTTTGATAATACAACCAGGCAGAACCTGGGTGACATCGATCTAACCATCGGGATCGGACCAGCTTAATTCTCAACGAACTTTCAGGTTGTGAACTTGCCAGCCTCGTTCACTCTGCTCTTAGGGAGGCCATGGATCCACGCAACCGGAGCCATTCCCTCCTTTTTGCACCAAAGAATCAAGTTCATCCAAGATGACCGTCTGGTTGTCATTCCTACTGAAGAGTTGGCAAGTTCCTTTGGGGACGTCCAAGAGCTGGGGCAAAGCACTGCCTTCATAACATTCCAGTTTGAGCAGGTTAGTTCTATCGCCCAGGTAGAACAGCAGAGCAAGGAAGCAGTGCCACCATTTGTCAGAATGATGGCCAGAATAAACTACCAGCCCATAAGTGCTCTCGGTGTTAGGAATCAGGGCATAAAGAAGTGGCACACACTCCCTCACTATACACCTCCCTATGGTTTGGTATACAAGCTCAGATACGAGGATTACCTCTCCAAGCTGACTAAGAAGAGCAGACAGTAGGTGAAACCTGAGCCCCGACCACACATCTCTATAACCTTCCCCATGGGAATCTTCGAAACCTACCCAGAAACCTCTACCGTACCCGTTACCTTAACACCTCAGCCCAGTGCCGAATCTTCAGGGATTCCAGATCTAGAAGTGTTCAGCATGACCCAGATGTTCAACAAGCTGACTGTCGAAGATGCCACTAAAGTAGAATATCCAGTGGGAGAGCAGGTCTACACCCTCTCCAACAGCACCGAAGCATCCTCCAGTCACCAGCCACTGATCCGTTGGTGGACTGAGGCTCTCACCATTGAGGCCAGCCAAGGCCGGGGTAAGCACAATGCAAGACAGGTTGGTATGAGACAACAGTAACCCAGCATCACCCTTCTCCTTCATCTACCTCTCTTTTGCTCCCATATGTAAAATCCAAAGTCAGGCCACTGTTTGCCTCTTTTTGTTTAAGTCCTTTTTGTAACAAGTCATCATTTTGTCAATGAAAATCAGATTGTTTTGATTCAAAAATCATGTTTCCAAAAAACATTTCATATCGGCTGATGACGAAATCACACGGATTCTTCCCCTGGAAAGTTTAGTATCCCAAAGCCACAAAAAAAATCATCATCATCAAGCATGCTAAACTGAAGCTAATTGATTTACCAGGAAATTACCTCTGATAGGGCTACCCCTCAAACCCTCCTCGAACTCTCCGAAGTAGAGTATGACTCAGAACAGGAAGAGGAACCACCTCAGGAAATTCTGGACCTCCTTGAGCACAGCGAAGGACTCCTACAGTTAAATAGGGAAGACATTGAAACAGTGAATCTGGGATCCACAGATGACCTCCGGCTAGTCAAGATCAGCACAAGCATGAGCCCGCAACAGAGAGCGGATATGATCAGTTTCCTGAGAAGTTACAGTGACGTTTTCGCCTGGTCATATACAGACATGCTAGGCCTAGACCCAGCATTGGTGGTACATAGACTGCCCCTGAACCCTGTCGTCAGACTAGTGAAACAGAAACTGAGATGGATGAGGCCCGAATGGTCGCAGAAGGTCAAGGAAGAGTTGAAAAACAGATCAGTGCAGACTTCCTGGCAGTTGTAACCTACCCAGAGTGGTTAGCTAATATCGTACCGGTACCCAAAAAGGATGGCAAGGTACCAATGTGCATTGACTACCGAAATCTGAACAGGGCAAGCCCCAAGGACAACTTTCCTCTCCAGCACATCGACATTCTGGTCGACAATACTGCTGGGCACGAGACTCTCTCGTTCATGGATGGTTTCTCCGGATAAAACCATATCAGAATGGCGGAAAAAGACATGAAAAAACCTCTTTTATCATACCTTGGGGCACATTCTGATACAAGGTCATGCCCTTCAGACTCAAGAATGCAGGGGCCACCTACCAAAGGGCCATGACGGCTCTGTTCCATGACATGATGCACAAGTCCACTGAAATCTATGTGGATGACATGATCGTCAAGTCTCCTACCACTGAGCAACACCCTGAAGACTTGAAGAGACTCAACCGACAGACTTCGAGAGTACGTCCTGAGACTGAATCCAGCCAAATGTGTCTTTGGAGCATCATTAGGAAAGGTCATTGGCTTCATAGTAAGCAAGAGAGGCATTGAGATCGATCTAGCTAAAACCAGAGCTATCATTAAAATGCCAGCACCCCACACTGAGAAGAAAATCCGTGGTTTCCTGGGCAGAATTCAGTACATCCGTAGATTCATTTCTCAGCTCACTCCAATATGTGAGCCAATCTTTAAACTTCTTCAGAAGAACACACCGACAGTCTGGACAGTAGAATGCCAGGATGTCTTTGACAGAATAAAAAAGTATCTCCTAAATCCTCCAGTACTTGTGCCTCCTACACCGGGACGGCCACTACTACTCTACATCTCGGTACAAGAGACCTCCATGGGGTGCGTCCTAGCACAACATGACGAGACAGGTAGAACAGAACAAGCCATCTACTACATCAGTAAGTGCCTGCTAGAGTATGAAGAGCGGTACAGCCCTCTTGAGAAAACTTGTCTAGCACTGGTCTAGGCTACTCAGCATCTTCGACACTCTCTACTTTCATACCCAGTAATTCTGATCTCCCGGATGGACCCACTCAAGTACTTGCTAGAAAAGCCAGCCACTACCGGAACGACTGCTTGATGTCTTATGATATTGTCTGAATTCGACATCACGTACATGACACAGAAGTCAATCAAGGGGCAAGCGATAGCAGATCACCTTGCCCATAGTCCAGCACAGGACTACGTGTTTTCGGATGAAGCCATCTTAAAAACAGGAGCAGAAGAATAAGAATACTCCGGCTGGGAGTTGTACTTTGACAGAGCTGCCAACAGTCATGGGCATGGGGTAGGAGCAGTCCTGATCTCACCTAAGGGAGCACACCTCCCTATCTTAGTCAAACTAAAGTTCAGATGCTCCAACAATGAGGCAGAATACGAGGCGTGCATAGCTGGACTGAAAGAAGCCCTGGACATCGGGATTGAAGAGGTAGACATCTACAGTGACTCATCTCTAGTAATCTATCAGGCAAATGAATCTTGGGCCATCCGAGAAGCAAGGCTAGTCCCGTACTTGGCCTACCTCATTCTGCTAATCAGTCAGTTCAGAAGAATCAGCTTCAACCACTGGTCCAGGAACCAGAACAGATTCATCGACGCACTGGCCACTCTCGCTTCTATGGTACAGATCGTTATAGACATCATGCTCTGGCCGATCGAAATTTAACAACAGGATTAGCCTGCTTATTACCTTCAGAACGAGGAGGTATCGGACAATAAGCCTTGGTATGCAGACATCAAGTAGTATCTCGAGGACGGGACCTTCCCTCTCGATGCTACCAAGACACACCATCGAGCAATCAGAAGACTGGCCATTCAGTTCGTCTTATCAGGGGGAATCTTGTACAAGAGGTCGCCGAACCTATTCTAGCTTAGATGCCTGGATACTAGTGAAGCAGTACAGGTAGTCGAAGAAGTTCATGGAGGAACTTGTAGCCCACACATGAATGGGCTGATGTTATCTAAGAAGATTTTAAGGTTGCGCTATTACTCAGATTGTTGCACGCACGTACAGAAGTGCCACCAGTGCCAAATCTACTCCAATAGGGTAAATGGACCGCCAAACAAGCTGCATAATCTCACCGCTCCTTGGCTATTCTCAGTTTGGGGCATCGATGTCATCGGACCCTTAACTCCGAAAGCATCAAACGGACATCGATTCATCCTGGTTGCAATTGATTATGTCACAAAATGGGTCGAGGCAGTCTCTTATGCCAAAGTCACAGCCTTAGTGGTTCAGCGTTTTCTGAAAAGGGATATCATTTTCCGATATGTGGTCCCGTATGAGATTGTAATAGACAATACCCTCAACTTCTGCAACGAGGGGATGACTGACCTCAGCCAGAAATTCGAGATCCAACTTCACAACTCCACACCATACAGGCCACTGACTAATGGTACAGTTGAAGCCGTTAACAAGAATCTGAAGAAAATCATAGAGAAGATGGCCACCAAGTACTCTGCCTGGCATGAGATGCTCCCTTACGCACTCATGGCCTACAGAACGTCCATCCGAACCTCAACTGGGGCAACACCATTCTCTCTGGCCTATGGTATGAAACTAGTCCTCCCCATCAAAGTACAGATTCCATCACTCCAGGTGTTAATGGAAGCAGAGCTCTCAGAAGTAGAATGAGCACAGACCCAGTATGAGCAGTTGAATCTGATTGAGGAGCGGTGGCTGAAAGTCGTCAACCACTCTCAGGCCTATCAAAGGCGCATGGCTAGGGAATTCGACAGGAAAGTCAAGCCAAGAAGCATTGAGATCGGTGACTTGGTTCTCCAGAAAATGCTGCCAAACCGCCCTGACCCAAGGGGCAAGTTCACTCCTAACTATGAAGGCCCATACGTTATCTGAGACAAATTCTCAGGTGGTGCCCTTCGACTCGGACGTATGGATGACGAAGACCTCCTAAAGCCCGTCAATATGGACAAAGTCAAAAGATACTACGCTTAGGGTTTAGATCTAATAGGCGCTTTGCACTTGTAGTTTCTCTGGGAAAGGACAGGAGGCCATTCTCGGCACACTCTTCATCTCTCTTTCTTGTAACTAGTTAGCCCCTCGAGCCTGACAGCCCTTCTTTCATTACACTTTTCAGGGACACCCTCCCTCGCCATCCATGACACAAGCCTGAACTACGTCATGACCTGCTCCTGTAAAAGGTACGTAGGTAACCTGTCAAATCAGGTGCGGTCACAGAAAGGGTATCCACTCCCCAACTCTCCCAAAGCAGAGTCCCTCTTTCCCCAAAAGAGTCATCAACTATCCCCTAAGCAGTGACAAACTCTCACGGCTGCCCAGGTGAATTGACTCTCAAGGGTACAAAATTTCTATCAAAAGAAAACCCAAAATAGAAGTCGAAACATTTTAACAGTCAGAGACTCCCCATAGAGACAATCTCTCCGGACTCTTTACCCAATAGGGAACCTTTCAGAGGCAATCTCTCCTGAAAAAAAATCCTCGGGTAGAGACAACCTCTCTATCCTCAGCGGAGACAACCTCTCTCACCCTTCCTGGCAGAGACAACCTCTCTCAATATCCCCTGGTAAAAAAAAAAAAAATCGTCGGGAAACCTAAGGCACAAGCCTTAAGCGAACGAATTCCTCCAAAAATAGAAGAGTTTTCCCCCAAGAAGGTGAAAATCAATTATATCAACCAAAACCTCCATGGGAGTGCAAATCAACAACAAACAGGAGAAATCTCAGGGTGTCCCAAACATTGGTCCCTCAGCCTACATTTCGTCCCACTACCAAGTCCTTCTAGATCCCCTAGAAGCTACGAGTGCAAGTGCAAGTGCAATATCACTTCTGTATCCTCAGCGAAAATATTATCCTCAAATCCCCATAAGAGCGCCATTCAGGGCAATGACGGGAGAAGACATATTTTCTCCAACATAAACAAAGCTTCCCCAGTAAGTCACGGGCATGAGTGAAAACTGGCAACAGCCTTATTGCGTAAAAATCACGCGATCCCTAGACTTAGTCTTGTGAATAGGGGTAAAAAAGAGAAAAAAAATCAATCAGCTTCGCAGGCATGAGAAAAACAGGCAATGGCCTCATCGCGCAAAAATTATGCGAACCCCATGACTTGGTCATTCCAAGGGTAAAAAAGGGAGAAAAAGCTAAAGAGTAGTTTGGCAACAGAATCCGTCAGCAATCAGACTAGCCAGGTAAATCCCCTATAGCAATCCCCGGCAGGTGGCATGGAAGAGCGGCTTCCCTGACACAAGTCCCCATGCAGAATTCAGATCCCCAGCAGTGATCTACGACAGTGTCATATCCCCTAGCAGATCCCCAGTAACGGTCTACAACAGTATTACATTCCCTAACGGATCCCCAAGTAGAGGCATCCAATTTGCTCCCCAACAAGCTTCTCCCCAGTCAGAGTCTAATCTCCAGCGGTGACAAGGCAAACAGGTCTATCCAAGAACTTCTCCAGTGGTGACAAAACCTCTTCTGGGTCATACTCCGCTCTCCAAGAGCAAAAGGCAGAATACATGATCCCTAAGTCCTGACTAAGGCACTTTCTTGGTAAAACTGATAGCTAATTAAACATTCTTTCTGTTAAGATCAATTTTTTTTTACAAAGTTCCAAAACCTTTTATAAAATGTTTTCAAAAGCAGTCCCTTTTTGGTATCCTCAACAGATCATACCAGCCTGCACTGAGCAGCCCCAACAGAACAAAGCAGAAGAAGCCGACAGCATGCATCCCCACAAGTCGCAATCAGTAGAGTCATGGGAAAGCATTCTCGCCTTTATCCCCTGCATGACATCCCCACATACCATCACACCTCGTGTGACCAAACTCCTTAGCATCATTCTTCGATCAAAATTTAGCGCCTCTCGGCCATTTCAATCATCCGGCTAGTGCCTCTTGGACATGCCGCACTCTTTCGACACCATGTGTGTTCTCGACATCCCGTGTATACCTTTACAGTGCATACCACCCGCATGTCCTTTTTTTTGACACCCTCCTGTGTCCTCGATACCCGTGTTTACCTTTATAGTGTATACCACCCGCATATACTCTTTTTCGACACCTCGTGTGTCCTCTACATCCCGTGTATACCTTTACAGTGTATACCACCTGCATGTCTTCCCTTTCGACACCCCGTGTGTCCTCGACATCTCGTGTATACCTTTACAGTGTGTACCACTTGCATGTCCTCTCTTCTGACACCCCCACATGTCGCCCCTTCAACACCCTGTGTGTCCTTTCGATCAAACTCGATCGAATTCGTCTGGTCGACGCCTCTGGGCTGTGCCATCCCTGCGTCCATCACTCCCCTAGTAAGTAGCCCGAGCTTCTCACTCTTCCTAGCAGTGGCTATGCCACCACATTGCACTCACCATTTGCACTGCATGCATACATCTCATCATTCTGTATCCTTGTTATCCGAGCTCGGTGTAAAAATAGGATGATTCCAGTCTTTTCCGTTCAAATTGCCAATCTTGGCATTCTCCAGCAAAGAGGGGCAACTGTAAACACCCAATTTTTACATCCATCTAACCATAGTTAATGACTTTTAACTATGGTCACCCCCTGCCAAACCCTACTATTAGGACTCACCCTAGGACCTATCCCTAGTTTAACCCTAGCTAATCCTAGGACTCAACCCCAGGCCCAAAACCTAGCCTTAGAGCCTTTAAGGCTTGAACCCTAAAACCCTTGGCCTATAGGGCTTGACCCCTAAAGCAGACCCCTTAAGGCCCAAAAACTTTAGAACAACCCCCCATAACCCGTATGTCCAAGGCCCAAGCCCATTTCAAACAGATCCCATAATGTAGGTAGAAGATCTACCGACATTATTTTTTGGGCCTTGTTTAAGGTTATCGGTAGACCTTCTACCGACAGTATGTGAGTACTGAGTTTGCAGGCTGCAAACCCTCTGCACGCTCAACCTTCACCTCAATTCTACCTTCAACTCCCCTCACACAACCTCCCCTTGGTCCAACCACCTCTTCCCCCTTATTAATCCCTTGTAGGTCCCAAGCTCCTTGCCTATAAAACCGACCCCCCTCCACGGTTTGAACCGGTCTGCATTTTCTGAAGGAGAATCCCTGTTGCAAAAAACCGTGTTCCTCAGCCTCTCTTCTCCCCTGGTCTTGATCCCAGGACTCCCCTAGGCCTACCTCTCCCCCTCCCCTGTTCATGTAGCACCACCAGGACATACCACCGCCGTGCACAGACCACCTCTCATTTCAGTGGAAGCAGAGCATTCGGGTAGGGGTCATCCCCTACCCTCATTTTCTCCTTTTGTAATCAATGTGAGCCCCTGGTCATCTCCTGGGGACGTTTTTATTACCTTCTTGGTGTGTAGATAGCATCCAAAACCCATACAGGGTATTCACTCACCTAAACCATAGGTGTGGTGAACCCCTACGGGTGTTCCCATTTCTCAGAGCATTGCAAGCCATCACAGAACCTTCCGGGGGTCCCTCAGATCATGAGGGAACCCCTAGTAACCTCTGTGCACAACCCCCATGGGCAGAAACTTGGTTTTAAAAAAAAATCAAGAATGGCGGTAATTCTAGTACCGCCATTCCTGGTAAAGCCTGTTTTCATTTTGTCGGTGAACGTTTTACCGACATCCTGTTTTTGGCCTAGTTTTGTATTGGCGGTAGAATAACTACCACCAATATGCTGTTTCTATCACAGCAACTTTGCGACTTTGTGGGGCCCACTCCAGGCATCCCTTGGGGCCTACACCGGACTCTGAAGACTCCCCGGGAGTCCCCTCTACACTCCCATGCCTTCATTTCATCCTGGGTTACACCTTAACCCTAGTTAATAGAGGCAAAAACACAGTTCAAAAACACAGTCCATAATGTCGGTAATTCAATTACTGACATTAACTTTGTTTTTTATTCTGGGCTTTTGTAGGGGCCCAGGCTTGGTAGGAGGCTACTTTAGGCCCTACCTAGCCCCCTGGGCCCACCTTGGACCTGACTTGACCCTTAACTACTGTTAAATATACCTCCGATTAACATTTAACCATGGTTAAGCACCCCTTAACCCCACAAACTTTGGGAAATTAAAATGAAATTCGTAAAAATGTAATTGGACCATAATACTAACTTTGGCCCTCTCCCTAACCCTGGTTAGCAACCCTGACCACAGTTAGACCCCCTTAATTACGATTAGCAACCCTAATTGTAGTTAATTTCGGTTAGCGGCCTACCGGGCCTAAAAATCAAGTCTACCGGACTTATCTTGGCCAATCGGGCCTCCCCTTAGCCTACCGGGCTATACATCACATCCCCTTAACTGTGGTTAGCATCCCTAACCATAGTTAGTAATCCTAACCTGGGCCGACTCCATCCTAGTCTACCGGACTACCCTTCCTAAGCCTACCAGGCTTAAATACCATGCACTTGACCCTCCTCGGTGAACCATATCCTAGTCTACCAGATTAGCTCATGTTAGCCACCCTTGGTGCACACACACACGGCCCTAGCATCGGCACAGGCTCACGTGCTAGAACTACGCTCGGGCTGATCTCACCCTGTGAGTACGTAGGCAACCCAACACGGGCCCGACCCCAGTTAGCTTTTCCTTTCTGGATTAGTGTTAATTTAAACAATCTGGCATTCTAATCAAGATTAACTTTATTTGGCTTAAACGTGGGGAGTACGAAACTGTTATAAGGACGGAAGCCTCGGGTGCCTAACACCTTCCCCGGACTTAACCGAACCCCTTTCCTTGATCTCATTCGCAGACCAAGACCTTATCCAAACCCGGGGGACTTATCCATTCTGAATAAATAGGTGACGACTCTTAAATGATAAAACTCTTTCACACCCATGAGGGTACACAGGTAATTCCACCATCATCATCCTTTTTGTGAGTGGAATGGAAAATTCCTAGCGCTCACACTTGGTAAACCCTAGACTCAGCCCAAGTTAAAATCCTAGGACCTATCCCTAGTTTAAACTTAGTTCAACCATAGTCAAACCCTACTACAAAATCCAGGCCCAAAACCTAGCCTTAGGTGACCCTAGCCTTGCCCTAGCCTTACCCTAGAGCCATTAGGGCCTAAGACCCATGGCCTTTAGGTCCTAAACCCTTAGCCAGGGCCCATAAGGCCCAAAAGTCCTAAGCCTAAAACCCTCATCCCTGTGCGTGCGTGGGCCAGGCCCATTCTGTTTAAAATCTCATAATGTCGGTAGAGCCTCTACCGACATTATATTTTTTGCCTATTTCGTTAATGGCGGTTGATCATTTACCGCCATTATGAGAGTTTCGAGTTTTCAGACTGCAAACGCCTTGCACACTCCACCCCTCACCTCACTTTCCCTTCACAACCCTTACTTGACCTCCAAAGGGTCCAACCACCATCTCCACCATTCCCCCTATTCCCTTTAAGTCCTTAAAGGCTTTCCCTATAAAGCCAAGCCTCCCCCAACCGTATACAAGGTCTACAAATCCCCCTAGGTAAAGCCTTGCTCAGAAATCCACTCCCTCAGCCTCCTCACCTCCTTGGTTGTAATCCTAAGACCTCTTTTGGCCTGACCTAAGCATCCCCAGCCCCTGCAAACACCACCAGAAGCACCACCATCACTGTGCACAGGCCATAGTCCATTCGACAGAAGCAGAGCATTAGGGTAGGGACTTCCCCTACCCTCTTTGTTTGTCAGTTTATCATCAATGTGAACCCCTGGTCATTTCCATAGGTGTGGTGAACCCCTACGGGTATATCACCTTCCACAGGGCATTGCAAGCCTTCAATGATCTCTGGGGGTCCCTCAGATCATGAGGGAACCCCTGTTCATCACTGTGCATAGCCCATGAGGGCACAATCTAGGTTTTTTCGAAAACCAGGAATGGCGGTAATCTCAGTACCGCCATTCTTGGCCTTTTCTGTTGGAGCTTGTTGTAGCCTACTTAGGTGGGCCCTGGTCCATGTCCAGGGCCCAAGCTGGATCCCTCTTACTCCCCTGGACCTCACCTGGTCCTTTCAGGTGCTTGAGTTAGCCTTAACCATGGTTAATTTCAAATAACACAAATACTGTGCTTATTGGCAGTAGATCCTCTACCGTCAATAATTATTTTGCTTAGTTTGGTATTGGCGGTAAATGTTTTACCGCCAATATGCACGTATTGTCACAGTGCCTTCGCAACTTTGTGTGGGCCACTCCAAGCATCCCCTAAGACCCACACCAGACTCAAATCATTCTCAGGAGTCCCCTCTACATTTTCATGACCTTGGTTCACCCTGGGTTACAACCTAACCCTAGTTAAACACTGGCAAAACCATAATTAAAACACTGTTTTTAGTGTCGGTAATCCTATTACCAACATTAAAAATAGTTTTGATTTTTGGGCTTTTACAGGGGCCTAGGCCTGGTAGGAGGCCACTTTAGGCCCTTCCTAACCTTTGGGCTCACCTCGAACTTTATCAGACCCTTAACCACAGTTAAATACACCTCCGAATAACATTTAACCGCGGTTCAGCACCCCTTTCGCCAATAAAACTGACTTTGGCCCTCTTTCTAACCCTGGTTAGCAACCCTAACCATAGTTAGACCCTCCGGTTAGTAACCCTAATCGTAGTTAGTCTTGGTTTACGGCCTATCGGGCCTAAAAACTGAGTTTACCGGACTTACCTTCGGCTTATCGGGCCTCCCTTTAGCCTACCGGGCTAAAACTCACTTCCCCTTAATTGTGGTTAACAACCATAATCACAGTTAGTTCGGCCTAACCCCGGTTAGCAACCCTAACCCGGACTGGACTTTGTCATAATCTACCGGACTACCCCTTAAGCCTACCAAACTTAAATACCTTGCACTTGACCTTCCTTGGTCAACCAAACTCTAGTCTATAGGACTAGTCCAAGTTAGCCACCCTTTGTGCACACACACCCTCTTGGCCTCGGCATAGGCTCACGTGTTAGAACTACGCTCAATCTGATCTCACCCTGTGAGTACTTAGGCAACCCAACCCGGGTTTGACCCCAGTTAGCTTTTTTTTTCTTGGATTAGTGTTAACTTAAACACTCCACCATTCTAATAAAGATTAACTTTATTTAGATTGAACCTGAGGAGTACCGAACTGTTGTAAAACGGAAGCCTCAGGGTGCCTAACACCTTCCTCGGACTTAATTGAACCCCTTACCCTGATATCACTCGTAGATCAAGACCTTATCCAAACTCGGGGGACTTATCCCTTCTGAATGAATAGGTGGCGACTCTTAAGTGTAAAACCCTTTCACACCCGCGAGGGTATACAGGTAATCCACAAGAACATCCACCTCCCCTTGTGAGTGTTCACGGAAATCCGTGCTCACAGTTCTAGCGACTCCGCTGGGGATTGATACTATTTCAGGGTTTGACCGGGAACCCAGTTTTAAGTCAACTAAACCTTAATCATGATTAAAATGACTAAGTGTTTAATTTAACACTAATCGTTTTATATTTCTTGGTTAATTGTGTTCATTGCATCCATACATGTCATAGTAGTGTAATTATCCTATTCAACCCAGTAGACAGGCTTATTACGTTAACGGCTACTGGATGATCATCCTCAGTGTCAGTGACTTAAACGTCTTGGAGGTCCACGGAGTTACTTCTGTTAAGTGATTACCCCTAGGGAAGGATTCCGAACGCTCCCGCTTATACCAATCATCCCTTTTCAGGTATGTTCTATACCGGAGAGTCGTATATACGGTGTGTAGTGACCCCTATCCTACTAGGAATACACTTGCATCAAATCAGCATTCACACATATAGTCTAGGCTAGGGTATAGTCCACAAGCAGCCCATCCAAGGAGGGCTACGATAAACCCTAACCAGCTTGCACCCTATACCTTTTCCAAGTCATAGTTGACTATCCGGAGACATTCTACCCAAATAACCACCCACCTAGGAACATGTAATGAGCCAAACCTGTGCTTGTAATAAACTTCATCCAACCCTACTTCTTGACATAGCATATGGGGTCCAAATCCCAGGCAGATAGGCCTTCACATGGCTTGTCCCCAGCCTTGATCTGATAGGTCCCTTGGTTCCCAACAACCTGGGCTAAAGCACGTCGGACTTCCGTCTGTCTGCCCTATCAGATCACCTGTGCCATGTGACACCCAATCAAAAGTCAAAAATAAAAAATATTGCATCATTTTGCATTCCCATCTGCATACATAGTGCACTCACAGAGTCTGTATATTGTCCGGATAGATGGTAGGACCTTCAGGGATAATCCAGTCAATGGGTCGACCGTCACAACCCGTGCATCTAACTTTTCAAGGGGCATGTGATGACAACCTCCAGAAAACAATTGGGGCCGTTACCTCGAGTTAGCCTCTCGCTTGAGCTCGGTACTACAAAACCGGGACAATCCTAGACCTATCTGTGGTTAACCTAGACTCGTGCCTCATGAACACTGCTATCCAGTGTTGGAGCCCATCTCACATGGTATTCTGTTTTGGTAAGAATGACCTTTGCCCAATAGTGGAAGAGATTCAGCACATTGTAGGGTTAAAGATGGATGGAGAAGCCATAGTACTACCGTACAAGACAACATACCAGGCAGACCTATCCATGTTCTTGCATATCAAGCCTGCCTGCTTGCAGCCCGGCCCTAGAGGCTCTTTTGATCAGATACCCGTATCTTTCATTGGAAAGAGATACAAGTGCAAGTGGAACCCTGACTCTTTTACAGCAGAACTTCCTGGTCTCAATGCCCTTGCACTGATAATCATGTCTCAACTGGTATTCCCAAGGTGCCGTTCACTTGTTGAATTAGTTCTGGTCGGGATCATCGAGGACATGCACAACTCCTCCTCAGTTGTACTAGTCATCCTAGTAGAGTTCCTTAGGGCTCTCCTCTAGTCGGCAGACCGCAGAAAGGGCATCTTCCATGCCAGTACACCTCTCCTACACCTCTGGTTGGTAAGTCACTTATCTACAATCATATCGGTACCAGATGACATCCGCGATGCCTACAGTCTACCTCAGAAGATTTCTTAGAATTAAGGTCCAATAGCAACTACAGACGTCGGAAAGCTCTAGCAGCTTCTCCAAACCCTGTTAGAGGAAGAAATCGTATGACAATGCGAGTGGCTTGTACTAAATAGGCTACCTCGTGTTGTCATCACTAGCAGACGATGCATGATTCTTGCTGGTCTAACAGGCTCTGCAGTCTATACACCACTAAGAGTCCTCCGATAGTTTGGACTCCCTCAGTGCATCCCAGTGATAGACCGATAGAAAAATGATTGGATCACTTTCACAGTGCACTTCGACAACTTCACCCGACACTTTCAGTCTGCTTGGCGCAGCTCCAGACAAGACCAATGGCTGGACTTCATAGTTACATTAGGACCACCGACCAATTCAGCATACCGACAGTGGATAACCCTGATTTTCTACCCGGGATGCCCGCACCCAGGGAAATGCCCACACCAGTCCCAGCTCCATCACTAATAACCGTAACCCTAGCTGAAATGGTAGTTCTCTGGACAGACTTCTTCCTGGAGAGAGCTCCAAATCCAGCAGAAATAGAAATGGCTACGGAAAGCCCAGTGTGCATTCAGGCAACAGGAAGCGGAACAAGGCCGTGAACTCCAGGCCGTGCAAGAGCAAGTTGAACAGCTCGAGCAGACAATCCAGTCTCTCCACAAGAGACGCAGGGGCGACACTAGAGAAGTAGTTGTCATCCGAATCCAGTTTCACTTCCACCAAGAGCAGCTTGATAGTGTAAAGGTGGAGATGACCTCCCGTATTCAACTGTTTGGATACCGCATGTTCAACGCTACTGAGACCCTTACGCACATGGAAGTTGAGGTCACATCCCTGCAGCAACCGATCATGGATCTTAATGGTGTGCCCCGGCTAATTGACTTCGCGATCCTTGATGGGCCTGCCTAGGATCGAGTCTTTTTTTCTTTATTTGAGTCATACTATCTCTGTACTCACTGCACTCTTCATGCATCAATAAAAAATCATTTTTCTAGCATCTGCCTCCTGTCATCATGCATAATTATGATTAGTCGTTGCATTCTTTTCAGTTGCATAAGCAGACTTGTGACTTGTTCTCTGACTGCGATTCTCGCAGAAGCAGCAGCCACAGACACAGCCTTGACAGAGGTATCAATCACAGAGTTAGTACCTTGCACAACCCAATCAGAGAGCAGCTCTTCCATAGCACAATCAGAAAGCAGCGCAGACTCAATGGTGGAACCTTCAGATCAGCACCAGTGTACCACCGAGATCCTATAGTGACGAGACAGGGACATCGCAGCCATACAGTGAAAGCTTGATAGTGTTCTGGAATCCTTGAAGATTCTAATTGGTACCCAAACTGAAGAACCCTCCACCCGGATCCCAACCAAATAACCAGCCGAGCAACCTATACCAGAGCCTCGTCCTCCCCCCTTCATTATACCTGACCCTATACCCGTAACAGGCGAAGGAGACGATTGTGACCAATATGAATAGCAACCTAAGGCCTCACACATCCACCAGGACCGGCTGTCATCCTCAGATCCTACTCCTTCCTTACAGGACGAGATCAAGCAGATGAAAGAAGAAATGAGAAGAAAGAAGGGTGCATCCACCAGTCCCAGTCTATCACTGGAGGACTTAACTTTCTCATCAAGGGATGTTGTTCCAGCAGGCTTCAAGGTCTCGAACTTTGACAAATACGACGGCTCGGGCTGTCCAAAACAACACCTGCAATTGTACCTGGGGGACATGCACCAGCATAACAGAAACCTCCCTCTACTCATCCAGTACTTTCAAAAGAGTCTAAAGAGGACAGCCCTTACATAGTGGATGTCTGTAGACAAGCAGAAGGTCAAGACTTAGCAGGATGCCATGGACAGCTTCGTGGAGTAATACTCCTTTAACCAAGAGCTCTGCCCTCAGAGGAGCCAGCTTGAGCAGTTAAGCCAACGTAACAATGAAACATTTCTGGAATACGCCACTCGCTGGAGGGAAATGGTAGCAAAAATCTTGACTCCTATCCCTAAGGAGGAGCTGGCAGGAAGGTCATGGGCACTCCAAAGCAGCCTTACTCTACATTTATGGTGACCTTACCAGTGGTGGAATTCAGTACTATCATCAGGATAGGTGCCCGTATCGAGACTGCCATCAAGAACGGGACCATTCATTCCAGTTTAGGACTTGACCCCATAAGGCAACAGCCTCATCCAGCAGAAACATCGGTCCCAAGGACCACAGAAAGAAGGAAGACGTACGTATGGTTGCTTCTACAGCACCAATCAGATTACCAGCTCCAACAGTTGAGCAACAAGCAGTAGTTAGAAATACCTGGCCAGCCTGACTAGTCCGGGGACAAAACCGTCCTCTCAGAAACTTTACCCCTCTTCCATTCACACTCAGTCAGTTGTTGTAATTTCTAACCAAACATAGCCTTCTTGAGTTGAGAGGCCCCACACCTCTTTTACCTCTAGATAAACAGAACAAGAATTACAACGCCGATCATCACTGTGCCTTCCATAGAGGCCCAGGCCATGCTACAGACTATTGCATAAGCTTGAAGTGTTCCATCCAGGATATCTTGGATGACGGAAAGTTTAAGCTGGCTCCCAGCAACACCAGCATCAATTAGGTGCCACTACCCCTACCTAATAATCAAATCAATTTTATTAATTGGGAAGAGCGTGGGGCAGGGCAGCCAGGACCCAACACACCCGCAGTGGATGACAGCATCATCAGGCCCTCTTACCGGTCTCCTGTCATAATCCCCTTCCTCCAGTAAAACATATAGACCATTCAGTCTCCAATCTAGATACCTGTCCCCAAACAGATCGTCTATACTATCCCTTACCCTGCAAATTGGCCCACAGCTCCAGCTCAAGCCTCAACCTCTTCAGGCCTTGTCCGAATCCCCTACATCCCAGAGCCACCTTTTGACCACAACCGAGTACCCGCTCCCCGCTCTCTTATCCTTGAAAGTGAGAGCATAGCCAACCTAACCAGATCTAGCCGGGAATATCAACATCCCGCTCCTGAGCCAGTAAAGGCAAAGAGTACATAAAAAGATAAAGAGAAAGCAGGGGTGTCAGAACCACAGAAGGAACTAGCCGATTCAGCAATCTTATTGAAAATCCTAAAAAAAGCAGAGGAGGTCAATATTGCTCAACAAATGAGCAAGGTCCTAGCACAAATATCTATCTTAGGTCATCTTCTCACTTCAGAGCACCACAGGAAGCAACTGCTCCAAGTATTCGGTAATACCCACGTAACACTAGATATAACGCCTAAGAAACTGGGGCAAATGGTAGGGCAAATCCTCGAACCCAAAGTCATTTCCTTCACAGAAGAGGATATAGACAGGGATCATACCCAAGCTTTGTACATCGTAGTTCAGTGCATGGACAGAACGTTATCATCAGTGCTCATCGACAATGGCTCTGGCCTTAATGTCTGCATACTTTCCACACTGCAAAACTTGAGCCTGAACCTCAGTCAAGTGAAGAAGAGACCCATGACCATCAGGGCTTTTGATAATACAACCAAGCAGAACTTGGGTGACATTGATTTGACCATCAGGGTTGGACCAGCTCAGTTCATGATGAACTTTTAGGTTGTAAATGTATCAGCCTCATTCACCTTGATTTTAGGGAGGCATGGATCCAAGCGGCCAGAGCCATTCCCTCCTCTTTGCACCAAAGAATCAAGTTCATCCAGGATGATCGCCTACTCGTCATTCCTTTTGAGGAGTTGACAAGTTCCTTCGGGGACGTCCAAGAGCTGGGGCAAGACACTGCCTTCATGACATTCTAGTTCGAGCAAGTTAGTTCTATTGCCCAGGTAGATCAGCAAAGCAAGCAAGTAGTGCCACCAATTATCAGAATGATGGCCAAAATGAACTACCAGCCAGGAAATGGTCTTGGTGCCAGGAATAAGGGTATGAAGAAGAGATACATGCCTCCTCACTATACATCTCCCTACGGCTTGGGGATATAAGCCTAAATACTAGGATTACCTCTCTAAGCTGACTAAGAAGAGTAGACAGTCGGTGAAACCTAAGCCCCGACCACACATCTCTGTAACCTTCCCCGTGGTAATCATTGAAACCTATCCAGAAACCTCTGCTGCACCCGTTGCCTTAACATCTCAGCTCAGTGATGAATCTTCAGAGATTCCAGATCCAGAAGTGTTCAGCATGGCCCAGATGTTCGACGAACTGACTGTCAAAGATGCTACCGAAGCCGAATAATAGTAGGAGAGTAGGTCTACACCCTCTCCAATAGTGCCGAAGCGTCATCCAGTTGCCAGCCACTAATCCGTTGGTGGGCTGAGGCTCTCACCATCGAAGCTGCTCAGGGTCAGGGCAAGCATAGTGCAGTGCAGGGCAGGTTGGTCATAAAATGCAGTGACCAAGAAACACCCATCTCCTTCGTCTATCTCTTTTGGTCCCATTTGTAAAATCCAAATGTCAGGCCACTGTCGGCCTCTTTTTTGTCTGAGTCATTTTTAACAAGTCATCATTTTGTCAATGAAAATCAGATTGTTTTGACTCAAAAAATCATATTTTCGAAAAAACATTTCATATTGACTGATGACGAAATCACACGGACTCTTCCCCTTGGAAGGCCTAGTGTCTCGAAGCCAACAAAAACAAAAAATCATCAAGCCTGCTAAATTGAAGCTAATTGATTTGCTAGGAAATTACCTCTAAAACCCCTCAAACCCTCCTTGAACTCTCCGAAATAGAGTATGACTCAGAACAGGAAGAGGAACCGCCTCAGGAAATTCTAGACCTCTTGGGGTACAACGAAGGACTTCTGCAGTCGAACAGGGAAGACACTCAAAATAGTAAACCTTGGCTCCAAGGACAACCCTCAGCTAGTGATGATTGGCACAAGCATAAATCCTCAGCAAAGAGCAGACATGATTAGCTTCCTGAATAACTACAATGATGTCTTTGCCTGGTTATATGCGGACATGCCAGGCCTAGGCCTAGTATTGGTGGTACTCAGACTGCCCCTAAACCCTGGTGTCAGACCAGTTAAGCAGAAACTGAGACGGATGGGACCCGAATGGTCATAGAAGGTCAAGGAAGAAGTGGAAAAGCAGATCTGCGCAAGCTTCCTGGCAATAGCAAACTACCCTGAGTGGTTAGCCAATATTGTCCCGGTACCCAAGAAGGATGGCAAGATCCGAATGTGTATTGACCACCGAAATCTGAACAGGGCAAGCCCCAATGACAACTTTCCTCTCCCGCATATCAACATTCTGGTCAACTATACTGCAGGACATGAGACACTCTCATTCATGAATGGTTTCTCCAAATACAACCAGATCAGGATGGCAAAAGAAGACATGGAGAAGAACTCTTCATAACACCTTGGGGCATGTTCGCTACAAGGTTATACTTTTCGGACTCAAGAACATAGGGGCATCCTACCAGAGGGCCATGACGGCACTTTTCCACGACATGATCCACAAGTCAATTGAAATCTATGTGGAAGACATGATCATCAAATCTCCTACTGCCAAGTAGCACCCGGATGACCTGAAAAGACTCTATGAAAGACTTAGAAAGTTCGGCCTGAGATTGAAGACGGCCAAATGCGTCTTTGGAGCCTTATCAGGAAAGCTCATTGACTTCATAGTTAGCAAACGAGGTATTGAAATTGATCTAGCCAAAGCCAAAGCTATCATCGAAATGCCGACTCCCCACACTGAAAAGGAAATCCGAGGGTTTCTAGATAGAATTCAGTACATCAGCTGATTCATTTCTCAACTCACTCTGATATGCGAGCCAATCTTTTAGCTTATCTGGAAGAGCACACCGACAGTTTGGATAGTAGAACGCCAGGAAGCCTTTGACAGAATAAAGGAGTATCTTCTTAATCCTCTAGTACTTATGCCCTCTACATTGGGACGGCCCCTGATACTCTACATCTTCTTACAAGAGACTTTCATGGGGTGAGTTCTGGCACAATATGACGAGACAGACAGAACAGAGCAAGTCATCTACTACATCAGTAAGTGCCTGCTAGAGTATGAAGAGCGGTACAACCCTCTTGAGAAGACATGTCTAGCACTGGTCTGGGCTACTTAGCGTCTTCGGTACAATTTGCTTTCTTACCTGGTAATCCTGATCTCCCGGATGGACCCACTCAAATACTTACTGGAAAAGCCAGCCACCACCGAAAGGACTGTCCAATGGCTTATGATGTTGTTTGAATTCGACATCACGTACCTGACACATAAGTTAATAAAGGGGCAGGCGATAGTAGATCACCTTGCCCACAGTCCAACATAGGACTATGTGTCTGTAAACGATTGGTTTCCAGACGAAGCCATCCTGCATGCAGAAGTAAATGAACAAGAGTACTTCGACTGGGAGTAGTAATTTGACGGAGCTGCCAACAGTCATGGGCACGGGGCAGGAGCAGTCCTGATCTCACCTAAGGGAGCACTCCTCCCTATCTCAGTCAAGCTGAAGTTCAGATGCTCCAACAATGAGGTAGAATACGAGGCGTGCATAGCCGGACTGAAAGAAGCCCTGAACATCGGGATTGAAGAGGTGTCTATGGCAACTCATCTCTGGTAATCTGTCAGGCGAATGAATCTTGGGCCATCCGAGAAGCAAGACTAGTCTCGTACTTGGCTTACCTTAATCTACTAATCAGTTAATTCAGAAGGATCAACTTCAGTCATAGGTCCAGGAACCAGAACAGATTCACCGATGCATTGGCCACTCTTGCTTCCATGGTACAGTTCCCCACAGGCATCATACTCTGGCCAATTGAAATTCAGCAACAGGATTAGCCTGCCTACTGCCTTCAGATCGAGGAGGTATCAGACAATAATCCTTGGTATGCAGACATCAAGCAGTACCTCAAGGACGGGACCTTCCCTCTCGATGCTACCAAAACAAACCGTCGGGCAATCAGAAGACTGGCAATCCAGTTTGTCCTCTCCGAAGGAATCTTGTACAAAAGATCACCGAAGAAGTTCACGGAGGAACTTGCGGCCCACATATGAATGGGCTGATGCTCTCTAAGAAGATACTCAGGCTGGGCTACTACTGGTCCACCATGGAATCAAACTGTTACAAGCACGTGCAGAAGTGCCACCAGTGCCAAATCTACGCCGACAGGGTAAAAGCACTGCCAAACAGGATGTACAATCTCACTACTCCTTGGCCATTCTCAGCTTGGGGCATTGACGTCATCAGACCCATAGCTCCGAAAGCATCTAATAGACATCGATTCATTTTGGTAGTAATCGATTATTTCACAAAATAGGTCGAGACAGCCTCTTATGCCAGCGTCACAGCCTCAGTGGTTCAACGTTTTCTGAAAAGGGATATCATTTGCCAATATGGGATTCCGTATGAGATTATAACAGACAATGCTCTCAACTTTTGCAATAAGGGAATGACTGATCTCTGCCAGAAATTCAAGATCTAGCATCGCAATTCTACGCCATATAGGCCACAGACCAATGGTACAATCGAAGCCACTAACAAGAATCTGAAGAAAATCATCGAGAAGATGACAAACAAGTACTCTGCCTGGCATGAGATGCTCCCCTATGCACTCATAGCCAACAGAACGTCTATCCGAACCTCAACTAGGGCAACACCATTCTCTCTGGCCTATGGTATGGAAGCAGTCCTCCCCATCAAAGTACAGATTCCATCACTCTGGGTGTTAATGGAAGCAGAACTCTCAGAAGTAGAATGGGCACAGACCTGATACGAGCAACTGAATCTGATTGAAGAGCGGCTACTGAAAGCCATTAATCACTCTCAGGCCTATCAGAGGCACATGGCTAGGGCATTCAACAAGAAAGTCAAGCCGAGAAGCATCGAGATTGGTGACTTGGTTCTCTGAAAAATGTTGCCAAATTGCCCTGATCCAAGGGGTAAGTTCACTCCTAACTACGAAGGCCCATACATTGTCCGAGACAAATTCTCAGGCGGCACCCTTCGACTCTGATGTATGGATGACAAAGATCTCCTAGAGCTCGTCAATATGGACAAAGTCAAAAGATACTACGCTTTAGGTCTAGATCTGATAGGTGCTTTGCTCTTATAGTTTCTCTAGGAAATGACAGGAGGCCATCCTTGGCATACTCTTCACTCATCTTTTCATGTAACTCGTTTACAAATCAATGAAATTCGCTAGTTAGCCCCTTGAGCCTGACAACCCTTCTTTTATTACACATTTTCAGGGACACCCTCCCTTACCCTCTACAGCATTAGCCTAAACTACGTCATGACCTGATCCTGCAAAGGGTACGTAGGCAACCTGACAAAATCGGGTGCGATCACAAAAAGGGTAATCATCCCCCGATTCTCCCAAGCAGAGTCCTTCTTTCCCCAGAAAGAGTCATCAACTATCCCCCATAGAGTCACTCACCAAGCAGAGACAAACTCTTCCACACTCCCCGGACGAGTCAACTCTCAAGGGTACAAAGTTTCAATCAAAGGAAAACCCAAAATAGAAGTCGAAACACTTAAAAAGTCAGAGACTCCCCACAGAGATGATCTCTCCAGACTTTTTCCCCAATAATCCCTGGGCAGAGACAACCTCTCTATTCTTAGCAGAGACAACCTCTCTCACCCTTCCTAGCAGAGACAACCTCTCTTAACATTCCCCAGTGGAGCAAAAAAAAAAAAAGAGGCGCTTGCTGGGAAACCAAGGTCTTAAACAGACGAATTTCCCCAGAGAGTGAAAATCAATTAAAGCAAACTTCCAAGGGAGTGCAAATCAACTACAAGCAGGAGAAATCCCAGGGGGTCCCAAATTTTGGTCCCCCAGCCTACATTTTGTTATACTCCAAGTCCTTCTAGATCCCCTAGGAACTACAAGTGCAAGTGTAATATCACATCTGTATCCCCAGTGGAAATATCATCCTCATTCCCCAGAGGAGCACCATTCAGGGCAATAACGGGAGAAGACCAATTTTCCCCCAGCGTAACAAAGCTTCCCCAATAAAGTCGCAAGCATGAGTGAAAACCGGCAATGGCCTCATTGCACAAAAATCATGCGATCCCCAGACCTAGTCTTACTGCTAGGGGCAAAAAGGGGATAAAAATCAATCAGCTTCGTAGGTATGAGGAAAACCGGTAATGGCCTCATCACGCAAAAAATTATGCGAGCCCATGGCTTGGTCATTCCAAGGGTAAAAAAGGGAGAAAAGTTAAAGAGTGGTTTGGTAATAGAATCCGGCGACAGTCAGTCTAGCCAGATAAATCCCCTACAGCAGTCCTCAGCAGACGGCATTGAAGAGCAGCTTCCCCGACATTAGTCTCCAACATAATTTAAATCCCTAGCAGTGATCTATGACAGTGTCATGTCCCCTAGTAGATCCCCAGTAGCAGTCTACAACGGAGTCAAAATCCCCAGCGGGTCTCTAGCAGAAGCATCCAATTTTGCTCCTCAACAAGCTCCCCCACCGCTAGGGTCTAAATCTCCAGGAGTGACAAGACAAATAGGTCTATCTACAAGCATCCCCAGTGGTGACAAAATCTCTTCTGGGTCATACTCTGCTCTCCAAGAGCGAAAGACAGATTACATGATCCCCAAGCCCTGATGAAGGCACTTTCCTGGCAAAACTAATAGCTAGTTGAACATTCTTTTTGTTGAAATCAAAATTTTTTTACAAAGGTCCAAAAAATTTTATAAAATATTTTCAAAAATAGATTCTTTTGGTGTCTAGACCAGATCATACTAGCCTGCACTGAGTAGCCCCAACAAGACAAGCAGAAGAAGTCGACACCATGCATCCCCACAAGTCGCAATTAGTAGAGTCATAGGAAAGCATCCTCACCTTTATCCCCTGTATGACATCCCCGTATAGCATCACAGCCCATGTGACCAAACTTCCATCATCATTTTTGATCAAAATCCATCGCCTCTCGGCCACTCCAAATCGATCCGGCTAGTGCCTCTTGGATATGCCGCATCTTTTCAACACCCCTACGTGTCTTCGGCATCCGGTGTGCTCCTTGGCAATCTCGCCATACCGCAGCATTATCTCCTGCATGTCACCTTTTCAACACCCCCGCGTGTCTTCGGCACCTGGTGTGCTCCTTGGCAATCTCGCCATACTGCAGCATTACCTTCTGCATGTCACTCTTTCGACACTCTGTGTGTCCTCGACATCCCGTGTATACCTTTACAATGTACACCACCCGCATGTCACCTTTGTAACACCCTGTGTGTTCTTGACACCCTGTGTCTTTCTGATCAACTGGATCAAACTCCTCCGGCTAACGCCTCTGGGCTATGCCATCCTTGCATCCATCACTCCCCAGTGAGTCGTCTGAACTACTCACTCATCCCCAGAGTGGCTATACCACTACATTGAACTCACCATTTGCACTGTATGCATACATGTTATCATTCTGCATCCTTGTCATCCAAGCTCGGTGTGAAAATAGGATGATTCCAGTCTTTACCATTCAAATCGCCAACCTTGGCATTTCTCCAGCAAAGAGGGGCAGCTGTAAGCACCCAATTTTTACACCCTATCTAAACATAGTTAAAGTCTTTTAACTATGGTTACCCTCTGCCAAATCCCTAAACCCTAGGTAAACCCTAGACTCAGCCCTAGTTAAAATCCTAGGACTTACCCGTAATTTAAACTTAGTTGAACCCTAGTCAAACCCTACTACAAAATCCAGGCCCAAAACCCAGCCTTAGGTGACCCTAGCCTTGCCCTAGCCTTACCCTAGAGCCATTAGGGCCTAAAACCCATGGCCTTTGGGGCCTAAACCCTTAGCCAGGGCCCATAAGGCCCAAAAGTCCTAAGCCTAAAACCTCTATACCTGTGCGTGCGTGGGCCAGGCCTATTCAGTTCAAAATCTCATAATGTCGGTAGAGCCTCTACCGGCATTATATTTTTTGCCTATTTTGTTAATGGCGGTAGATCATCTACCTCCATTATGAGAGTTTCGAGTTTTCAGACCACAGATGCCCTGCGAACTCCACCCCTCACCTCACTCTCCCTTCACAGCCCTTACTCAACATCCAGAGGGTCCAACCACCATCTCCACCTTTCCCTCTATTTCCTTCAAGTCCTCAAAGGCTTTCCCTATAAAGCGAAGCCTCCCCCAACCGTATACAGGGTCTACAAATCCCCCTAGGTGAAGCCCTACTTAGAAAACCATTCCCTCAGCCTCCTCACCTCCTTGGTCGTAATCCTAAGACCTCTTTTGGCCTGACCTAAGCATCCCCAGCTGCTGCAAACACCACCAGAAGCACCACCATCACTGTGCACCGGCCACAGTCCATTCGATAGAAGCAGAGCATTAGGGTAGGGACTTCCCCTACCCTCTTTTTTTCTTAGTTTAACATCAATGTGAACCCCTGGTTATTTCCAGGGGGCTTATCTATTTTTCTGTTGGTGTTTAGTTTGCAAACAAGCCCTCACAGGGTGTTCACCCACCTAAACCATAGGAGTGGTGAACCCCTACGGGTATATCACCTTCCACAGGGCATTGCAAGCCTTCACGGATCTTCTGGGGGTCCCTCAGATCATGAGGGAACCCCTGGTAATCACTGTGCATAGCCCATGAGGGCACAATCCAAGTTTTTTTGAAAACCAGGAATGGCGGTAATCTCAGTATCGCCAATCCTGGCCTTTTCTGTTGGAGCTTGTTGTTGCCTACTTAGGTAGGCCCTGGTCCATGTCCAGGGCCCAAGTTAGATCCCTCTCACTCCCCTGGACCTCACCTGGTCCTTCTAGGTGCTTGAGTTAGCCTTAACAATGGTTAATTTTGAAAAACAGAAATACTGTGCTCATTGGCGGTAGATCCTCTACCGCCAATAATTATTTTGCTTAGTTTGGTATTGGCGGTTGATGTTTTACCGCCAATATGCACGTACTATAGCAGTGTCTTTGCAACTTTGTGGGGGCCACTCCAAGCATCCCCTGGGACCCACACTAGACTCAAATCATTCTCAGGAGTCCCCTCTACATTTCCATGACATTGGTTCACCCTGGGTTACAACCTAACCCTAGTTAAACATTGGCAAAACCATAGTTAAAACACTATTTTTAATGTCGATAATCCTATTACCGACATTAAAAATAGTTTTGATTTTTGGGCTTTTACAGGGGCCCAGGCCTGGTAGGAGGCCACTTTAGGCCCTGCCTAGCCCCCTGGGCCCACATCGGACTTTACCAGACCCTTAACCATGGTTAAATACACCTCCGATTAACATTTAACCGCTGTTAAGCACCCCTTAATCCTATAAATTTTGGAAAATTAATCGGAAATTCCTAAAAAATCATTGGACCATAAAACTGAATTTGGCCCTCTTCCTAACCCTGGTTAGCAACCCTAACCACAGTTAACCCCCCGTTAACTTCGGTTAGCAATCCTAATCGTCGTTAGTCTCGATTTATGGCCTACCGGGCCTAAAAACCGAGTTACCGGAGTTACCTTTGGCTTATCGGGCCTCCCTTTAGCCTATCGGAATATAACTCACTTCCCCTTAACTGTGGTTAGCAACCCTAACCACAGTTAGTTCGGCCTAACCCCGGTTAACAACCCTAACCCGGGCTGGACTCCGACTTATTCGACCGGACTACCCCCTAAGCCTACAAGGCTTAAATACCTTGCACTTGACCCTCCTCGGTCAACCAAACCCTAGTCTACAGGACTAGTCCATGTTAGCCACCCTTGGTGCACACACGCACGCCCCTAGCCTTGGCATAAGCTCACGTGCCAGAACTACGCTCGGTCTGATCTCACCCTGTGAGTACGTAGGCAACCCAACCCGGGTTTGACCCCAATTAGCTTTTCCTTTCTTGGATTAGTGTTAATTTAAACACTCCGGCATTTTAATCAAGATTAACTTTATTTGGCTTGAACCTGGGGAGTACGAAATTGTTGTAAAACGGAAGCCTCGGGGTGCCTAACACCTTCCCCGGACTTAACTGAACCCCTTACCCTGATCTCACTCGCAGACCAAGACCTTATCCAAACTTGGGGGACTTATCCCTTCTAAATGAATAGGTGGCGACTCTTAAGTGTAAAACCCTCTCACACCCGCGAGGGTATACAGGTAATCCACAACAACATCCACCTCTCCTTGTGAGTGTTCACAAAAATCCGTGCTCACAGCAACCTTCAACAACCCCTCTTTTGGTCAGGGCCAAACCATCAACCAACAGAGCATAATCCTCTCTGTTAAACAGAAGCAGCAACTTCACTTACAGAACACGCAGGTTCTTGGATGGATACAATAAAAGATTTTGGATATTAAATCCGAAATGAAAACTCCTTTAAGAGTTGAATTTGAATGGAATAACAAGCTCTAATAAATCTCTCAAGTGGAAGACTGGATTTTAGCTCAAAGAGAAAAACAGACTATCGTTTTTCAGATTTGAGATTTTTTAGCTCAAGAGAATGATTTTCAATAAAATAGTGTAAGAGTGAGTGTATTCATTCTTGGATCATTCAAAGATCACTTATATTTATAGTGATCTGAAATTTATTACTGTTTGATGAGCATTGAATGCAAATTACCCGTTGTAAAAATAGCCGTTGGCATTAAATGCGGATTTACAGAATTTTTTCTGAACTACCCATCGATTAGAGGAGCCTTCTAATCGACTGGATGGTTGCCTGATCACCTGGATCAGTAGTCTGATCGGCTGGATGTCAAAAACCAAGTTTTATGAATTTTGTTCTATCCAGTCGATTAGAGGGTGGAGTAATCGGCTGGATGGACCACCTAATCGACTGGATGGTCCACCTGATTGGCTGGATAGACCAAAAAACTTCCATTTTTTGGTTTTTCTGATTTTTAATGCTTTTTCTTAGACTTTAATGTTGTGCACGAATTCCAAAGTCTTTTAATATGTTAGTAAAACATGATTAACAACTCATAATGATCTTTTGAATGATCTAAAATGGATTAGCAAAGAGAACCAACTCGATCAGTACAGGCAGATAAATTTGGTACAAATTTGTTCTATCCAGTCGATCACAGGGCTTGCCTGATCAACTGGATGGTCTGCCTAATCGGCTGGATTGCCTATCTAATCGACTGGATAGGCTAATTTTATTTGCAGAATCTATTTTTAAAACCTTTAAGATAGGATTTGATTCCAAGGTTTTGTACTTAACCTTTATGAGTATGATGAACATGTTTTAAGATCCTTTAATCATATTTTAATATTTGTTCAAGGGACCTATGGTCAATTTAAGGTATTTTGAGCTTTTTCACCAAATCAACCACTTAAGGATTTTTACAAGAAATCCTAGACAGACCACACTTACTACCTGGACTAAGACCTTGGTGGAGATGATCTTTATGCTTCTATGGTCTTCAGTAGCAGTGCCTTTAAGAAAATCTTCTAGAATCCTTTTTGTTTATAGTTGAACATCTTCTTGAAGCTTTGATTTGAAATTGTCTTCATGTCTTGACTTGGTCTATATCATTGAAGGTTCTTGAATTTTTGCTTGAAATCCCTTCTTTAATTCTTGAATATTGTGGAATAAATTGCTCATGGAAGACATTAGTATTACAAGATTCATTTCATTATTTATGTCACCATTAAAACTAATTTAGGGTCATGTGGTTGTAACTTTAAGGCTAACAGATTTATCTTTATGGATCAGACACGTGTCAGCCTCTCGGAGACTGGCACCAAATTTGGTTCGTGGGGGTTTATCTTCACGGATGTGATATGTGTTAGTCTTTCGGAGGCTGGCACTCAAAGTTGGATCCGTGACATTTTGGTCCTCACGGATTGAACACGTGTCAGCCTCTCGGAGATTGGCACTCAAGGTTGATCCGTGGAGTTTATCCTCATGGATTGGACATGTGTCAACCTCCTGGAGGTTGCCAATCAGGTTGAATTCGTGGGATTTTAATCGTCATGGATGGGATACTTGTCAGCCTCTCGAAGGCTGGCACTAAGGTTGGATCCGTGAGGTTTTGGTTCCCACAGATTAAACACGTGTCAGCCTTTCAGAGGCTGACACTCAAAGGCTATCCATGAGGTTTTGGCACTCACGGATTGACGCGTGTCAGCTTCTTAGAAGCTGGCACTTAGGGTTAGATCTATGAGGTTTATCCTCATAGATCAAATCCCCTTTGCTTTGCTGGGTGGCTTGATGGCCAGCTATCAGCATTTAATGCTGATAATTAAAGGTACTTACTGTGTGTGCCACAGGCACGCGCGAACCCAAACCATCTCTCCAAGAGACAATGATCAGATGTGTACCATTGCACACACATCTAGGTAATGGACGGTGAATTTTCACTGCCCACAACTACCCACTACACACCTCCACACCACCACCACACTATACCACCATCACCACCACTCACCACCATCACTACCACCACCACCCACCATACCACACCACCACCCACTACGCACCTCCACCACCACCACACTACACCACCCATCACCACCACACAACACTACCACCACCACCACACTATATTGTTGCCCAAATAATGGACCCTAGAGGGGGGTGAATAGGGTCTTGGCAAATTCAAACTTATTCCTAATCCCTTAAGCTATCTTTTAAGCAACTAATAAATATGGCAATTAAAGAACAATAATGTAATAGCCAATAAAATAGTAAATTAGAGAAAGAAAAGAAGATGCAAGCATAATGATGTGTTATCGAGGTTCGGCTTCCCACCTACGTCCCCACCTCAAGCTACCCACTTGAGGATTCAACACGATCCACTATCTCATAGCTTTCTTCATGGATGAAGATCAAACCTTTACAATTTGCAAGAGAAAACCTGTAGAACCCCGGAAACTTGGATTCACTGTTCATGTGAATAGTTCTTGTAAAAAGGGGCCAAAAAGCCTTGATGTAATTATGATTTTATGTTTTAAAATGAAAAGTAGAGTGATGGATGTTTTAAAACCTTAAAGGAACTATCATTTGGTGTTCATGGGTGTTGAAAACAATAGGGAAGTAGGATAGAATGTGAAAAATCAGCATATAGGCAAAAATCGGGTTCCACTCGTCGACGAGTTCATGGATAGTGTTAAAACATAATGTTCTGGTGTCACACTCGTCGACGACTGTGGCACTCGAACTCGTTGATGAGTCCAACACGCAAAAATCGTGAATAGTTACGCGTGAAGGGTAATTTTGATTTTTAACAACCCTAACTCTATAAATACCCAAATTTTGAGGGGTTAAGGGTTCTAACACTTTGAGAGAAACATTTTGAGAGGAAAATGGAGAAAACCTAGGGTTCCAAAAAGGGGGTTTCGTGTGAGATCAAAGGAGGAGCTCGATCCTTGATTCCAAAGCTTCCTTAAGCTTGGATGTTTTTCCTTGAGCGTGAATTCTCATCCTTAAGCTCAAGGTCATGTCCAATCCATCTTTCAAGCCAAGATTTGGCCTTTGCAAAGTAAGTACACCTTATTAGTTGATTTAGTGATAACTTAGATCCTAAACCTTGCTTTTTAAGCATGAATGTTGAGATTTGGATATGAATACTTCCTATTTTCTAAATTGATCATGTTTCCCTAAAATGTATGAGTTATAAAGCATGTTATGGATATAATAGGCTAAGTACCCATGATTTATGCAATGTATACTATATTAATGATGCCCTATGACTTTGAATGCATGTTTAAAGGTATTTCATGAATGTAACAATATTGATTTCTATGCACAAGAATGTATTATATTGATTTATACGACATTTTGAAAAAAAACACACTGGCAAACTTAATTACCATGACAGTTTTTAAATAACCGCCATGGTAAATAGTTCCCACCACCTTTTCATCTTCTCGCCCTATCACTTCCTGCCTTGATTATAGCGGCGGTAGGTTGAATAACCATCGTTATAACTAACTTGGCCCGGCGGTAATTAAAAACCGCCATTATAAATCTTTAAATAATACCCTGATGTTTTCCCCTCATTTCACTCTGTTTCATCAATTTCAGCCACCTTCTCATGCTCCCCTCTCCTTCTCCGTGCTCTTGCCTCCGTGATCAGACATCTTGCTCTGGCCTCCTTGCTCCGTGCTCCGGTCACCCTCTCTGGCAAAACCCTCTCCATCATCATCCTCTTTGGAATCACCCTCTCCCCTCTCCTGCAGCCACACCTCCGGCAGCACCTCTACCCTCTCTAGCAGCACCTCCACGGTAAGTTCTCTCGCTCACTCTCCCTGCTCTCTCTCTACTCTCTCTCTCTACTCTAACTCTATTTGCATGTCACTGTTTGCATGTCTTTGGCCAGCTCAGCACGATCAGTCCGGCCAGCACAACAACCCTCTTCGGCAGCCACACCTCCTGCAGCACCTCCCCTCTGCGCAACACTCTCTCCCTCTTCGGTCATCCTCTCTGTAAGAATAATCTCTCTATATAAACCGTCTAATTCGTCTATTTAATTTCTTATTTATTATGGTGTTATAGGGAATGGAAATTCTTGGTTTGTTTTCCTTTTTTCTTACTAGCTTTCATTTTAGAAAAAAATTTAAGCTCTTTAAAATTCTGTTTTAGATTTGCTATAGATTTTTAGTTGTTAATCAATTTTTCAGAAAAACTAGTTTAGTGATTAGATTAGTTCTAATTAGTTTAATCCTTTTCTAATGTTAGGTTTGCTTGCAATCTAAGTTATGTTTGTTTTAAGATAGATTAGTTTCAATGCTTTAATCTGATTATTAGTTTAGGTGAAATATAATTTGTATTTTAGCTAGCTTTCTTTAGTTGGTTTCTAGGTTAGTAGTAACTTAGCTAAATCTGATTTTTTTTTAAAAAATAACCCTTAAGTTAGTTTCCAGAGGTTTGAAATGTAATCTTTAGGTGATTCTTAGGTTAGTTAGCGTAAACCCTCTAATTCGTTAATTTAATTTCTTATTTATTATGATCATTATTTTTGAATTCCAGGATGTGTTAGGAGAAAATTTTCCAATAGGTTTAGGATTAGGTTTTTAATTTCTAAATTATTTGCTGAAATTTGGTCATCTGGGGAATGCATTTTCTTGGTTGGTTTTTCTTCTAATTTCTCTCTTTTCTTTTAATTTCTCCCTTTTCTTCTAATATGTTATTGGGTTTTGGTTAATCTTGTGGAAAACCCTTTGTTGGTTGGGATTCATGTTTCTTGTGCACGATGAAAAGATGAAAAATCTTAAGTATGATGTTGAGAAATTTTGAAAATATTATTTGTATTACTTGTTTATCCCTGATAGATTTAAGGAGAATGGTGACTTGTTTATTACTTGTATTAAAATATTTTGGGTTTCTCTATGTGGTGGATCTTCATTTTTTAATAGTACTAAAAGAATACCAAAATTTTTGGGTTTCTCTCTGTTGTAATTTTTTGGTATTTTTCTGCAAATTTCATTCTTCTATGATATGATAATTGTTATAGCAATGCTAAAAAAAATAACTATGAATTTATGTTTGGTCTAAGTTCGAGACAATACAAAAGTTAGGAGTCATGTTATGGGTTCCTATAGAGGCATGCTGATTAGTTCTTGTCTTTGTTTTAATGTCAATACCCAATTTGTATTGGGTGTTTCTTTTTATTACTTGGGTTATAATTATATGGTCTAGTAAAGAATTCCCAATTTTTGATAGGAATGGCATTGGGTCACCACGGTGCAGTACTTCTTCTATTATGTAATATGGCAAATTGATGGACCTAAAAATTGTAGAATATTAACTAAGTGACATCCACTAACTGGGATTGCCTCCCTGGGTGTGGGGATCAAACTGGATATGCACACACGCATCTAGATTAGGTTATGGATTCATTGGAAATATATAGATGTTAAAAAGCTGATATAGAGTTGGCTTATTGTGTCCTTTCTAATGCCACACCAACTCTAATCCTAACCGTTTAATACTTGAGATAAACGGTTTCCCTATGGTTCTCCAAGTACACGACTTAAACTAGGGGCAAGCCCCCCACATCGTCTAAATATGTACCCAGAGAACAAGGGAAACGACTGACAAAATTTTCCTCAATCTGGACAAAACATGAGCAACTGACTATACTGGAAATTATGCATTCCCAAACTATCCAACCGGACAATTCAAGAATCATATATAGACAAATACACTTTATCACAAACAAGACCGAAAAGTTGTTAACCTGCATTTAGCCCCACAAGAGAACTAAACGTCATAGTTTACAACTAATTCGTCCAAATAGGTGATACAAGAAATGCACTAGTCACACAATGATTCTTGAATGTGAGATCTAAGGTTCTATACATGCATGTGTATGAAATGAAAAAAATTCAAAATTCCAACCATCATAACACGAAGTTTATACACTTCTAAACATTTTAAATAGTTAACATAGATACTAATTTACGATTACCATCAAAAAGACATTTTAAGGAGGAATCATAATTGTCTACTACTATCAATCTCTATGGATAACTTAGTATTATGAACCGGACTCTTAAGAGTTAAAAGATTTTTGTGTTGTAACCGGACTCTTAAAAGTTTGGTTATAACCGTAGAGGATTAGTCATGGGGCAGCTGTCCCATGAAATTTTTTTAAAAAAAATATTTCTATGCATCACGAGCCTCACCCTCACCTGATCTTCTATTGTGAAGAGTGCCCGCATGAGCAGCCCAAGAATAAGGACATTCCTGACCCATGCAAGGGTCATTTAGTTAGAAAATTTATCAAGTCTGTTCTTCCATAAATGCAGTTGTAATAAGCTGTGTAGGAACCAACCTCGGATTACAGCTAAGCGAATTCTCACACTCAGCTTGTGTCCAAATACACGTGATATAAGAAATGACATCAAAATCCGACCCCGGTTTGGAATTGGTGGGCGTTTGTAGGTTTAGGCCAAAGCATACAATCCAAGTATGGATTTCGGGCCTCTCGGAGCCCAAATGGGGCAAACGGCCTAGGATTCCCTCGAAACCAACTCCAACACTTAGGTTATATTTAAATACACGTGTTAGAAGAAATGAAATTGAAATCAAAACCCCGGTGTGGATTTGGTGGAAGTTTGTAGGTTTAGGCCAAATTATACTTGACAAACATGGAATTCGGCCTTCTCGGTGCCCAAATGGGGCAAACAACCTAGGATTCCCTCGAAACAAACTCCAACACTTATGATATATTTAAATACATGCGTTAGAAAAAACGGTATCGAAATCCGACCCTTGGCTTCGGATTTTGTGGAACTTTGTAGGTTTAGGGCAAAGTATACTTGAGAAACATGGAATTCGGTATTCTCCGTACCCAAATCGGGCAAACGGCCTTGGATTCTCTCAAAACCATCTCCAACACTTATGATATATTTAAATACATGCATTAGAAGAAACGGTATCAAAATCTAACCACCGGTGTGGATTTGGTGAAATTTTGTAGGTTTAGGCCAAAGTATACTTGAGAAACATGGAATTTGGTCTTCTCAATGTCCAAATCAGGCAAACGGCCTCGGATTCCCTCGAAACCATCTCCAAAACTTAGGAAATATTTAAATATACATGTTAAAAGAAACCGAATTAAAATCCGACTCCTGATTTGGATTTGGTGGAAGTTTGTAGGTTTAGGCCAAAGTATACTTGAGAAACATGGAATTCGGCCTTCTCGGTGCCCAAATTGGGGAAACGGTCTCAGATTCCGTCGAAATCATCTGCAACACTTAGGATATATTTAAAGACACGTGTTAAAATAAACGGAATCAAAATCCGAACCCCAGTTTGGAATTGGTGGAAGTTTGTAGGTTTAGGCTAAACTATACTTGACAAACACGGAATTCGGCATTCTTGATGCCCAAATGGGGCAAATGGACTTGAATTCCATCGAAACCAACTCCAACAATTAAGATATATTTAAATACACGCGTTAGAAGAAACGGTATCGAAATCCGACCCTTGGTGTGGATTTTGTGGAACTTTGTAGGTTTAGGCCAAAGTATACTTGAGAAACATGGAATTCGGCTTTCTCGGTGTCCAAATCGGACAAACGGCTTTAGGTTCCCTCAAAACCATCTCCAACACTTAGAATATATTTAAATACATGTGTTAGAAGAAACGGAATCGAAATCCGACCCCCGATTTTGATTTGGTGGAAGTTTGTAGGTTTAGGCAAAAGTATACTTCAAAAATATGGAATTCGGCCTTCTCCGTGCCCAAATCGGGAAAATGGCATTGGATTCCCCGAAACCATCTGTAAAACTTAGGATATATTTAAATACACGTGTTAGAGGAAACGGGATCGAAATCCAAACCCCGGTTTGGATTTGGTGGAAGTTTGTAGGTGTAGAACAAAGTATACTTGACAAACATGGAATTCGGCCTTCTTGATGGCCAAATGGGGAAAATGGCCTAGGATTCCCTCGAAACAAACTCCAACACTTAGGAAATAATTAAATACATGCATTAGAAGAAACGGTATCGAAATCCGACACCTGGCTTGGTGGAACTTTGTAGGTTTAGGCTAAAGTATACTTGAGAAACATGGAATTCGGCCTTCTCGATGCCCAAATCGGGCAAATGGTCACGAATTCCCCCAAAACAATATCTAACACTTAAGATATATTTAAATACACGTGTTAGAAGAAACGGTTTCGAAATCCGACCCCCGGTGTGGATTTGGTAGAACTTTGTAGGTTTAGGCCAAAGTATACTTGAGAAACATGGAATTCGGTCTTCTCGGTGTCCAAATCAAGCAAACGGCCTCGGATTCCCTCGAACCCATCTCCAACACTTTGGATATATTTAAATATATGCGTTAGAAGAAATAGAATCGAAATCTGACTCCCGTTTTGGATTCGGTGGAAGTTTGTAGGTTTAAGTCAAAATATACTTGAGAAACATGGAATTCGGCCTTCTTGGTGCCCAAATCGGGCAAACGGCCTCGGATTCCCTTGAAACCATCTCCAGCACTTAGGATACATTTAAATAGACGCGTTAGAAGAAACCGAATCGAAATCCGACCCCCGGTTTGGATTTGGTGGAAGTTTGTAGGTTTAGGTTAAAGTATACTTGACAAACATGGAATTCGGCCTTCTTGGTGCCCAAAAGGGTAAACAGGCTAGGATTCTCTCAAAACCAACTCCAACACTTATGTTATATTTAAGTACACATTTTAGAAGAAATGGTATCGAAATTTTACACCTGGCTTGGGATTTGGTGGAACTTTGCAGATTTTGGGCAAAGTACAATTGAGAAACATGGAATTCAGCCTTCTCGGTACCCAAATCGGCCAAACGGTCTTGGATTCCTTCAAAACCATATCCAACACTTAGGATATATTTAAATACATGTGCTAGAAAAAATTGTATCGAAATCCAACCCCCGGTGTGGATTTGGTGAAAGTTTGTATGTTTAGGCCAAAGTATACTTGAAAAGCATGAAATTTGACCTTCTCGATGTCCAAATTGAGCAAACGGCCTCGGATTCCCTCGAAACCATCTCCAACACTTAGGATATATTTAAATATATGCACTAGAAGAAATTGAATTAATATCCGACCCCCGGTTTGGATTTGGTGGAAGTTTGTAGGTTTAGGCCAAAGTATACTTGAGAAATATGGAATTCGGCCTTTTCAATGTCCAAATTGGGCAAACGGCCTCGGATTCCCTCAAAACCATCTCCAACACTTAGGATATATTTAAAGACACACGTTAGAATAAAAAAAATCAAAATCCGACCCCCAGTTTGGATTTTGTGGAAGTTTGTAGGTTTAGGCCAAAGTATACTTCACAAACATGGAATTCGGCTTTCTTGGCGCCCAAATGGGGCAAACGGCCTAAGATTCCCTCGAAACTAACTCCAACAATTAGGATATATTTAAATACACGAGTTAGAAGAAACGGTATCGAAATCCGACCCCTGGCTTGGGATTGTGTGGAACTTTGTAGGTTTAGGCCAAACTATACTTGAGAAACATGGAATTTGGTCTTCTCGGTGTCCAAATCGGGCAAACGGCCTCGGATTTCCTTGAAACCATCTCCAACACTTAGGATATATTGAAATACATGTATTAGAAGAAATGGAATCGAAATCCGACGCCCGGTTTGGATTTGGTGAAAGTTTGTAGGTTTAGACAAAGTATACTTCAGAAACATGGAATTCGGCATTCTCGGTGCCCAAATCGGGCAAACGGCATCGGATTCCCTCGAAACCATTTCTAATGCTTATGATATATTTAAATACACGCGTTAGAAGAAACAAAATCAAAATCCGACTACCGTTTTGGATTTGGTGGAAGTTTGTAGGTTTAGGCCAAAGTATACCTGACAAACATGGAATTCGACCTTCTCGGTGCCCAAATGGGGCAAACAGCATAGGATTCCCTCAAAACCAACTCCAACAATTAGAATATATTTAAATACATGCATTAGAAGAAACGATATCGAAATCTGACTCTCGACTTGAGATTTGGTGGAACTTTGTAGGTTTAGGCAAAAGTATACTTGAGAAACATGGAATTCGGCCTTCTCGGTGCCCAAATCGGGTAAATGGTCATGAATTCCCCCAAAACAATCTCTAATACTTATGATATATTTAAATACACGTGTTAGAAGAAACGGTATCGAAATCCGACCCCCGGTGTGGATTTGGTGGAACTTTGTAGGTTTAGGCCAAAGTATACTTCTAAGAAACATGGAATTTGGCCTTTCTCGGTCCCTAAATGTCGCGACCCAAAACTCACTCTAGGAGTTAGAGTGAACTTTGGACGACTAAACATAACTTGCATGACTTGCTTGACCAAAAAAACCTGCAAAAGACCTGGACATATACAATAAAGGACAATAATAGTGGAAACATAAACTATAAAGCACAGTGGAAGACTTAACCAAAAACCTCTATGTGTATATACATATACATAATCCAAGTTTATACAAAAAGAAAATACACCAAAGAAAGTGCGGACAAGCCCGCCAAAATACTTGAATATATCTCTCTCAACTCACCCACAGCTATTCACTCAGAATCTACCACCTCTAATAATAACCCTCTACCGGAGGTTCCTCTACAGGTTCCTCGACGTACTCCTCCTCCACCCATGGGCCAAGAGCACAGACATCAAATGGAGCAGTAGCTCCCTCATAACCTACCGACATAAACGTACGACTGAGCATGGAATACTCAGCGTGTATCAAATGCTAACCAACAGTCAGAGCAAAACAATAGCAATATGGAAAGCAGGAAGCAGTTCATAGATATAAAGTTGGAACAATTCATATCATCACGAGAAAGTAAAGCGGTTTATCATCATGCTTGCATTTCGTAAAAGCCGATAAAATCCTTGAAGACATCGTGCACTTGACTTGACTTAAAACATCATTTTCGTGCTTAAAAACTTGTCTTGTCTGTCTTGTCTGTCTTGTCTCGTCGTATCATGTCGTGTCATGCGTGTCATGCCATGTCATGCTTGCTTGGAAAAATAAACTACTTGTGAGGGAAGGGAGACCCTTCTTCCTAAATGCTCATGTTTGCCATGCCATGTATCTTGCTTGCTTGGAAAATAAACTACTTGTGAGGGAAGGGAGACCCTTCTTCCTAAATGCTCATGTTTGCCATGCCATGTATATTGCTTGCTCGGAAAATAAACTACTTGTGAGGGAAGGGAGACCCTTCTTCCTAGATGCTCATGCTTGCCATGCCAAACTACTTGTGAGGGAAGGGAGACCCTTCTTCCTAGATTCACTTGCGAGGGAAGGGAAACCCTTCTTTATGAATGCTTGTCTTGTTCTTGTCAAAAGAGAGGCAAAACATATCATAGGATATGTCCCACCTCTAATTATCGTTCTTGAAAAAACTCGGTAAATCATGTCATGCATGCCGTGATCGTGGAATCGTATACATACTTGCATTTGAATTTAAATATGAAAATTGGGTAATTCACAATACATATGACATCGATAATTTGAGCAAGTCAATATTCATGCAATTTAGGGAAAATAAGGAAGCACACTATCATAGGCTCTAGCAATTTCCATAATTAATTAAGCATGCATTTCTTAATTTATAACTCTTTTTATTCACCTTGACATTTCATCAAACATGGGGTGTGCTCTTTATTTATTAAACCTACATGATGCTTTTCTAGGTGGTTTGATGCTCACATCATACAGGTACGTTTATTATGGATACAATGCCCTCCCCATTTCATTCATCACATCATTCCACATGGCATCCAATCGCCAACATCCACCTCCATTCACACCATTCACACATCCAAACTCATAGCACATTTATAGATGAGGGAAAACAAAGAATAGGGAAAGAAAAGAGAACACTATAACTAAGAGGGTAGCACAAGGTACCGACCTTGACAAATGAGGGATGAAAACCCCTTGCAAAACGTGCGTGAGTTGTTGCCCTAGCTTGGGAAAAGTGCTCCTCACAAGCTTGAACCTTGAACTTGAAGGAAAACGAGCTTGAGGATGATCTAGGGTTCTTAAACCCCCTTTGATTTCTCCCCAAAAGCAAACCCTAGGTTAGGAAACCCCTTTCTCCTCTCTCTATCTCTCAAAGCACTCTACTTAGGGTTTATGAACCCTCAAATGTTCGGGCAAAGCCTTTAAGGCATGAGTGAAACCCCCAAAAGACGAAAACACCCTTAATCAAAATTCTGCAAAACGCGGGGACCGAGCGATTGGTTGCCTACCGAGCGACCGGTGATATGACCGAGCTCTCGGTCGAAAACCAGCTCTTTGAAAAATTTCCCCATACAAAATTTTCAACCATTCGATAGCCTCCGATTGATCGGTTGTGGACCGATCGATCTCTAAATGGACCAAGTGATTGGTGGTCTGTAGGTCCAAACTATTTTGGCCATATCTTTTGATGTGTTCGTTGGATTTTGACGATTCAACTTGCGTTGGGTTCGTACTTCGAAAAGGAACATTTCTGACATTTGGAATTTTTAATTTCTTCCTTATTTATTAATTGTACTACATTAAAGGCAAATTGGCTACGAAAGTGTCATGCATTAAGCATGAAAAAGTCCGGGGCTTTACATCCTCCCCCCCTTACAAAAATTTTGTCCTCGAAATTTAGACGATACTTGCATTACAAACCAAAAAAAATTACAAGTCATACATAAAACCTATACAAAAACTCATTTAAACAGTTTTGGGTACTTCGCTTTGACTTCGGCCTCTCGCTCCCACGTAGACTCTTCTCGAGCATGATGTCGCCACTGCACGAGAACCAACGGAATCGTTTTGTTGCGAAGGACTTGATCTCTCCGATCCAATATATGAACCGGCCTCTCAACTAAAGTGAGATCCTCTTAAATTTCCAACGGTTCCAAGTCTATGACATGCGAAGGATCCGCAATGTACTTCCGAAGCATAGACACATGGAAAACGTTGTGAACCGCGGCCATGTGAGGTGGAAGAGCTACCCTGTAAGCAACCTCACCAACTCGCGTGATGATCTCAAACCGGCCAACATATCGAGGACTAAGCTAGCCTCGCCTGCCAAATCTCATAATCCCCTTGCTAGGAGATACCTTCACAAAGACTTGATCCCCAACCTGGAATTCCAAGTCCCTACGACGCGTGTCCGCATAGCTCTTTTGATGATCTTGAGCGGCTTTCAACCGATCCTGGATGATCTTGACTATATTAGCAGTTTGCTCGATCAACTCCGGACCCAACACCTTCCTCTCTCCTACCTCATCACAATAGAGAGGAGACCTACAGCTTCGCCCATATAAGGCCTCAAATGGTGCCATTTGAATGCTCGTCTGATAGCTATTGTTATAGGCGAATTCAACCAAAGCCAAGTGTTCTTCCCAACTGCCCTTGAAATCTAACATACAAGCTCGAAGCATCTCTTCGATGATTTGGTTCACCCTCTCGGTTTGTCCGTCCGTCTGTGGATGAAAAGCGGTGCTAAAATCAAGTCGGGAACCCATAGCTTCCTGAAAACTCTTCCAGAACCTGGACGTGAATCTTGGATCCCGATCTGACACAATACTAACTGGCACCCCGTGCAACCTAACCACTTCCTTGATATATAACGCGGCCAACTGACTAGAATTGAACGTAGTCCTGTAGGGTAAGAAATGCGCGGACTTTGTCAAATGGTCCACCACAACCCATATCGCATCCGAGTTCCTTGCCCTTTTTGGCAAGCCAACTATGAAGTCCATGGAGCTATTCTCCCATTTCCACTCGGGAATAGGAAGAGACTGTAATAGATCTGTGGGTCGCATGTGCTCTGCTTTCACCTGCTGGCACACCAAACATCGTGCCACATATTCCGCAACATCCCTCTTCATATTCCACCACCAAAAGTGACTCTTGAGGTTCCGGTACATCTTTGTACTCCTGGATGCACAGTGTACTTTGCCCGGTGGGCTTCATCCATAATCTCCCTTCGAAGATCTGCATTGGCTAGGACACACAGCCTTCCCTTGAATGTAATAGCACCTCGACTAGTGAAAGAAAAGTCTTTACTACCCTTGGCAACTTCCTTGTCCCGATAAGCCAACAATTCAGCATCCGTGGCTTGGTATTCTTGGATCAAATCTATAATGTATGGCCGAAGGCCGAACCGTGACATTTGCCAAAACAGGACCGCGAACTGTATCATTCACAGTGATGTCCAGATTTGCCAAATCTTCCAATAGCTTCCATTCCTGAACCAACATGTGGGCCAACAAACCAGGAGGTCTTCTACTCAAGGCGTCTGCCACTACATTCGCTTTGCCCGAGTGGTATTGAATGGTGCTGTCATAATCTTTCAAAAATTTTATCCAACACCGTTGCCTCAGATTTAACTCCTTTTGGGAAAAGAGGTACTTGAGGCTCTTGTGATCCGTGAACACATAGAATTTTACCCCATACAAGTAATGTCGCCAAATCTTGAGTGCAAACACGACTGCAACAAGTTCTAAGTCGTGCGTGGGGTAATTCTTTTCATGCTCTTTCAATTGCCTTGATGCATAGGCAATGACCTTCTTGTGCTGCATGAGAACGCACCCAAGTCTGACATGTGAAGCATCACTATACACCTCATACCCAATATGTCCGGATGGCACTGTAAGGACAGGGGCTATGGTAAGCCTCTTCTTCAATTCCGTGAAACGGATCTCGCACTTATCACTCCATACAAACTTGGCGTTCTTCCTTTTCAAACAAGTGAGTGGTGCTGCAAGGCTGGAGAAACCCTCTACGAATCTCCTGTAGTAGCCTGCCATCCCAAGAAAGCTGTGTATCTCTGCGACACTCTTGGGCCTCACCCAACTCATGACTGCCTCTATCTTCTTCTGATCCACCGATATGCCTTCCACAGAAACGACGTGGCCTAGGAATGCCACCTTTTCCAACCAAAACTCACACTTACTGAGTTTGGCGTATAGCTTGTGCTCTCTCAGCATTCCCAAAGCAAGATGAAGGTCTCGCATGTGATCTTCCCGTGTCTGGGAATATATCAAGATGTCATCGATAAACACGATCACATATCGATCAAGACATGGCTGGAACACCCGGTTCATTAAATCCATAAATGCTGCCAACGCATTTGTGAGACCAAAAGGCATCACCAAGAACTCGTAGTGTCCGTATCGAGTCCGAAAAGCAGTTTTGGGCACATCCTCGGCCTTGATCTTCAACTGGTGGTAACCGGACCGAAGATCGATCTTAGAGAAAAATTTTGCTCCCTTCAACTGATCGAACAAGTCATCAATCCTAGGCAATGGATACCTATTCTTTATAGTGACTTTGTTCAACTATCGGTAATCGATGCACATCCGCATCGAGCCATCCTTCTTCTTAACAAATAACACCGGGGCACCCCACGGTGAGACACTTGGTCGAATGAAACCAAGGCCTTGCAATTCCTCCAACTGTGTCTTCAACTCCTTGAGTTTAATCGGGGCCATTCTATACGGAGCCCTGAAAATAGGAGCTGTGCCTGGTGCAAACTCGATCACAAACTCAATCTCCCTGTCTGGAGGCAATCCTGGCAACTCCTCTGGAAATACATCCAGGATTTCACTCACGACTGGAATAGTCGAAGAGTCCTTTGCCTCAGGGTTCGCTAGGCTCAACGCCGCAAAACGGGCAACATCTCTATTTCTCAACCCCCGAAAATAAAATGGCTTGCCTTCCACTGGCCAGAAGAGTACCATCTTTTAAAAACAAGCCACATGCCCATGATGTGTTGCTAACCAATCCATTCCCAAGATGACATCAAAGTCTTGAAATCCGAGGATGATTAGATCAACCACTAACTCGTGGCTCCCCACTTGAACCACACTGTTTCTATACACTTTATCCGTCAATACTGTCTTGCCGAGAGGAGTCGAAATGGCTAACTCCGGTTCCAGCTGGCTAGGCTTAGAGGAAAAGCCTTGAGAGAAACTTGGCAATACGAATGAATGAGTAGACCCGGTGTCGATCAATACTCAGGCCAAACATTCATTGACTAGTAAGGTTCCTGAAATTTTAGCTAGCTAAGTCAATCCATGCATCAACAGCGTATACATATCGGTATATATACATATAATCATGCCATATATGTACACAATCAAATAATCCATAACAAAAATTAAAGGAAAATTAAATAAACTATAACTTTGTACCTTGCACTACATTGTCAGATGCAAGTGCATCACCCTCTATCAAGGTAAAAACTCTCCCTTGGTTCGCCTGGCAAGGCGGAGGTGCAGACTAGGTAAGCTGAGATGACGCCTGGTGCGATCCTGCTGGGCGTGCCGGGGGCCTAATCCCCTGAGACTGGCTTGGAAAATGTCGAGTAGGGCAATCCCTGATCATATGGCCTTGGCGACCGTAATGATAACATCCACCCGATGCTCTTCGTTAATCTCCTGCCGGATGCCTTCAGCCGCATGAAGTGCAGACCTCATATGTGTACATCGGAGGGACCAGAGGTGAAGCGTACCTCGCCACCTGAGGTGCAACTGGCCGTGGAGCTGGAAGAGCCTGAGGTCGCGGTGCCTGAGGCATGTACGATCGTGGGACTGGAGGCGCATAAGATGGCCTCATCGGTGGTGCTGGCCACGTGTACTGATAAGGGCCTGTACGAGCCCGCCTCTCTGGAGGTGCTAAACTACTGGCTTGGCCTCTCGCCAACTCCCTCTTCTTGGACACCGCCTCAGAATTTGCCTCGATCAATAAGGCTTTGTCTACTACTTCCGGATAAGTAGTGCACCTGAAAGCCGATACTTTCTCCATAATGACATCCTTGAGCCCTTGCTCAAATCTCCTCCCCTTCCTTGCCTCAGTAGCAACCATGTGAGGTGCAAATCTATAGAGCTCCGAGAACTTAGCCTCATATTGTGCTCTACTGACATCGAACCTTGCTCAAGGTTGATGAATTCTCTCTCTTTCTTTTCCCGTGCTCCGATCAGAAAGTACTTCTTATAAAAAGTGTCCTTGAACTCCTCCCAAGTCCATGGTTGACCCTGCATAGTCAAATCCCGTGTCCTCAATGCGGACAACCACCAATGGTGGGCCTCGCCTTCTAGCATGAAAACAGCCCATGCTACTTTCTCTTCCTCTGTCGGAGAGAGAGCCGCAAATATCTTCTCCACTTGGAGGATCCCAGCCTCCGTAGCAAGAGGGTCCACACTCCCATAGAATGATGGAGGCCTCAATCTCCTGAATGCCTCAACCCCAGCTGTACGATGTATTGGAGTCGTAGGCGGTGGAGTAGGTGCTGCCGATGACGGTATAGTTTGCCGAGCCGCCAGGATGGCGAGAGTCTCAGCAATAGAGCCTAAGACCTGTGAGAGGTCCGGCTGCTCAACCTCATCCCGAGAAGAAGACGAAGCTCTGGTATGTGGTCCACGACCCCGTGTGCCACCTCTCATGACTAAAGTCCTAAGAACTATAGCACCACATGAGTCTTACTTGAAACCATAATTTATCACAGTTCCATTTAACAACAATTCAATTTGTATTAGTTGTATAATACTAATATACATCGCATCACAACCATCGGTGTATTTACAATATTATACCTTGGTGTTCTAGCCTTCCTAAGACTCGTACTTGGTTGAAGCAACCATTTTGACTAAGACTAAAGTTTAGTCTTACACTTAGAACACGACTCGCTTCCGACTTACTTCCTTCCTAACTTGTTTCCTAACATATGCTCTTGTCAAGCCATGGTATTAGATTCTAAGTGACCCTAGAGACCTAAAGCCTAAGCTCTGATACCACTTCTGTCGCGACCCAAAACCCACCCTAGGAGTTAAAGTGAACTTTGGACGACTAATCATAACTTGCATGACTTGCTTGACCAAAACAACCTGCAAAAGACCTGGAGCATATACAATAGAGGACAATAATAGCGAAAACATAAACTATAAAGCACAGTGGAAGACTTAACCAAAAACCTCTATGTGTATATACATATACATGATCCAAGTTTATACAAAAAGAAAATACACCAAAGAAAGTGGGGACAAGCCCGCCAAAATACATGAATATATCTCTCTCAACTCACCCACAGCTATTCACTCAGAATCTACCACCTCTAATAATAACCCTCTACCGGAGGTTCCTCTATAGGTTCCTCGATGTACTCCTCCTCCACCCATGGGCCAGGAGCACAGACATCAAATGGAGCAGTAGCTCCCTCACAACCTGCTGACATAAACGTACGGCTGAGCATGGAATACTCAGCGTGTACCAAATACTAACCAATAGTCATAGCAAAACAATAGCAATATGGAAAGTAGGAAGCAGTTCACAGATATAAAGTAGGAACAATTCATATCTCACGAGAAAGTAAAGTGGTTTATCATCATGCTTGCATTTCGCAAAAGCTGATAAAATCCTTGAAGACATCGTGCACTTGACTTGACTTAAAACATCTTTTTCGTGCTTAAAAATTTGTCTTGTCTGTCTTGTCTCGTCGTATCATGTCGTGTCATGCGTGTCATGCCATGTCATGCTTGCTTGAAAAAATAAACTACTTGTGAGGGAAGGGAGACCCTTCTTCCTAAATGCTCATGTTTGCCATGCCATGTATCTTGTTTGCTTGGAAAATAAACTACTTGTGAGGGAAGGGAGACCCTTCTTCCTAAATGCTCATGCTTGCCATGCCATGTATCTTGCTTGCTCGGAAAATAAACTACTTGTGAGGGAAGGGAGACCCTTTTTCCTAGATGCTCATGCTTGCCATGCCATGTATCTTGCTCGCTTGAAAAATAAACTACTTGTGAGGGAAGGGAGACCCTTCTTCCTAGATGCACTTGCGAGGGAAGGAAAACCCTTCTTTATAAATGCTTGTCTTGTTCTTGTCAAAAGTGAGGCAAAACATATCGTAGGATATGTCCCACCTCTAATTATCATTCTTGAAAAACCTCAGTAAATCATGCCATGCATGCCGTGATCGTGGAATCGTGTACATACTTGCATTTGAATTTAAATATGACAATTGGGTAATTCACAATACATATGACATCGATAATTTGAGCAAGTCAATATTCATGCAATTTAGGGAAAATAAGAAAGCACACTATCATAGGCCCTAGCAATTTCCATAATTAATTAAGCATGCATTTCTTAATTTATAACTCCTTTTATTCACCTTGGCATTTCATCAAACATGGGGTGTGTTCTTTATTTATTAAACCTACATGATGCTTTTCTAGGTGGTTTGATGCTCACATCATACAGGTACGTTTATTATGGATACAATGCCCTCCCCATTTCATTCATCACATCATTCCACACGACATCCAATCGCCAACATCCACCTCCATTCACACCATTCACACATCCCAACTCATAGTACATTTATAGATGAGGGAAAACAAAGAATAGGGAAAGAAAATAGAACACTATAACTAAGAGGGTAGCACAAAGTACTGACCTTGACAAATGAGGGATGAAAACCCCTTGCAAAACGTGCGTGAGTTGCTGCCCTAGCTTGGGAAAAGTGCTCCTCACGAGCTTGAACCTTGAACTTGAAGGAAAATGAGCTTGAGGATGATCTAGGGTTCTTAAACCCCCTTTGATTTCTCTCCAAAAGCAAACTCTAGGTTAGGAAACCCCTTTCTCCTCTCTCTATCTCTCAAAGCACTTTACTTAGGGTCTATGAACCCTCAAATGTTCGAGCAAAGCCTTTAAGGCATGAGTGAAACGCCCAAAAGACGAAAACACCCTTAATGAAATTTTCGCAAAACGCGGAGGACTGAGCGATCGGTTGCCTACCGAGCGATCGGTGATATGACCGAGCTCTCGGTCAAAAACCAGCTCTCTGGAAAATTTCCCCATACAAAATTTTCAACAAGTCGATAGCCTCCGATCGATCGGTTGTGGACCGATCGATCGCTAAATGGACCGACCGATCGGTGGTCTGCAGGTCCAAACTGTTTTGGCCATATCTTTTGACTTGTTCGTCGGATTTTGACGATTCAACTTGTGTTTTGGAATTTTTAATTTCTTTCTTATTTATTAATTGTACTACATTAAAGGCAAATTGGCTACGAAAGTGCCATGCATTATGCATGAAAAAGTCCGGGGCTCTACACTAAATCTGGCAAACGGCCTTAGATTCCCTCGAAACCATCTCCAAGCCCTAGGATATACTTAAATACACATGTTAGCAGGAACGGAATCAAAATCAGATCCCCGGTTTGGATTTGGTGGAAGTTTGTAAGTTTAGGCCAAAGTATACTAAACATGGAATTCGGCATTCTCGGTGCCCAAATGGGGCAAACAGCCTAGGATTCCCTCGAAACCGACTCCAATAATTAGGATATATTTAAATACATGAGTTAGAAGAAACGGTATCAAAATCTGACCTTCGGCTTGGGATTTGGTGGAACTTTTTAGGTTTAGGCAAAAGTATATTCGGCCTTCTCGGTGTCGAAATCGGGCAAACGGCCTCGGATTCCCTCTAAACCATCTCCAACACCTAGAATATATTTAAATACACACGTTAGAAGAAACATAATTGAAATTTGACACCCGGTTTAGATTTGGTGGAAGTTTGTAGGTTTAGGCCAAAATATACTTCTGAGAAACATGGAATTCGGCCTTTCTCGGTGCCCAAATCTGGCAAACGGCCTCAGATTCCCTCGAAACCATCTCCAACCCCTAGGATATACTTAAATACACATGTTAGCAGGAACAAAATCAAAATCTGACCCCCGGTTTGGATTTGGTGGAAGTTTGTAAGTTTAGGCCAAAGGATACTTGACAAACATGGAATTTGGCCTTCTCGGTGCCCAAATAGGGCAAACAGCCTAGGATTCCCTCGAAACCAACTCTAACACTTATGAAATTTTAAATACACACGTTAAAAGACATGGATTCCCTCGGGCAAACAACCTCAGATTGCAGTCAAACGAATTCCCACACTTAGCTTGGGTTGAAATGCATGCGTTAAAAGAAACAGCATTGGAATCCAACCCCCGATTTGGATTTGGTGCACGTTTATAGGTTTAGGTTAATAAACTAAACTTTTCTGTTCAACTCAGTAACTATGAAATCTTTACGATTATTTTTTATTTGTAAATTTTTGATGAAATTCATAAATTTTATCATTTTGGTAGTCTAATAATAAATTGTATTTTATTACTTTTGTAGGAGGGTGTCGGCAACACAAATCTATCAGCTTTTGGAGCAGCGGGAGTGCATCAGTCGGAGGGACCTGGTAGGCAGCTCTAGCAGATTTTTTTATTTTACATTTGGTACATTTTTATGGATATGTATATATATATTGATGGACATTTTAGATGGTTTATTTTGGGATTTTTATAGACATGAATTTATATATTTATGGATTATATTTCGGTGTTTAGAACATTTGTAGATAATTTGAATTTATTTTATATTGCTTACAGGTAAAATTAATACCGGTAAAAAAAATATTATAAATTTTTTTAATTTTTTTTTAATTTTTCATTGATTGCAGCGGTTTTAAAGCGTTGTTATAGATACAATACAGCAATGACGGTTTAAAATGTCATTATATATTTACTTTATAACGACGGTTTGAATTGCCGTTGCAAATTGATTTCGTACGGCGGCTCTGCAATGTCGTTACAGATTCAATATATAGCGACAGTAAAACCATCGCTACATAGAAAATTCGAATGACCAAATTACCCTTTAAATCGCCATTATAAGTATAAAAAAACCGTCATTATAAATGGGATCTACGATTGCCGAGATAATAACCGTCGTTACAAACCGCTGTAACATCCATTGCGATAGTACCTATAACGGCATTTGTATGTACTGTCGTTATATATGTGTAACGAAGGTTTTCTTATTTATGGCGACAATTTTCAGCCGCCGTAATAGAGCTTGAATTTTGTAGTGTGTGCCTTTTTCCATTTCTATGAAGGGTGTTTACACACCCGGATTCAAGTCGCTTCAAGTATTTTTGATGAAAGGTATTTACATACTCGACTTCAAGGGCAGTAATATCTGGCTTCAAGAGCAAGACAAGACAATTATGATTCTCACATGACAAGAACAAGAACAAGACAAGACAAATATGATTCTCACATGACAAGAACAAGAATAAGACAAGACAAGTATGATTCTCACATGACAAGAACAAGAATAAGATAAGACAAGTATGATTCTCACATGACAAGAACAAGAACAAGACAAGACAAGCATGATTCTAACATGACAAGAACAAGACAAGAATAATGTTTTAAGCATGACAAGCAAGTTTTGAAAATATGAAAAGCTAATTTCAAGTATGATCTATGTAATATGCACATATGATTTAGATAAAGATTTTACACTTGAGTTCTTGCATGCACATGGATGTATCGCTTAAATTTCCAGTATGCTACGAATTGTAATATATCAATGTTAGCTAGTAGCTTGTATTCGCTGAGTATTTCTATACTCAGTCATACATTTTGATGTCGTCAAGTACACCGTTCGATATCTATGGCTCCCTAGTCATGGATCAAGGAGGTCTATGGTGAGGAGGAGCGTCATGTGGAGCCTACATTAGAGCCTCAGGTGGAGCCTAGAGACTTGGATAGTTGGCCCTATCAAGGTGAATACTGAGAAAGAGAGAGAGTTTCATATTTTGTATTTTGATGGGTAGGCAAGTCCTCTCCTACATTTAGTAATGTTATTTTGGAATACTGGTTATGTATAGAAAAGAAAATTTTAAGTTCATGCTTTCGCATTATTTTCGCTTCCACTATATCATGTCTCTTATATTTTGCAAGATGGTTTGTCAAGTTATGATAGTCACGTCTAAAGTCTCACCTAACTCTTAGGAGGGATTTTGGGGTACAACAGGGTTTGGTATCAAAGCATAGGCGTTAGGTTCTTTAAGGTCACGTAGAGTTGATACCATGAATTAAAACATGGCATTAGGTTTGAGAAAAGAGTCATATTCTAAGTATAGACTAATCAGTTAGTCTTAGTCCATAACCGGTTGAAACCTCAACTGAACTTAGTGTCTTACGCTAGGAACCATAAATTGTATGTTTATACTATTGCAATATATACCTCGGTGTATTATTATGTACTTATTAAATATTAAGTGATTGTTGAAATAGTTATTGAAATAAAGTTGGTTTCCAAGTTAGACTCATGGCTGCTATTGTTCTCAGGACTATTTCATGAGACGTAGCACACGAGGTTATGGACACCATACGAGAAGTAATGGATCACCTCCTCTAGCCGGTAATGCACCACCTGACATTGCTCATAATTTTGCTTCAATAGCTGAGACATTGGTATGCTGGCAGCCAAACAGCCTGCTACTCCTCCTCCTACTATGACACTCATAGCTGCTCTGCCAAATAGAGCGCTAGCAAGGATAGAGGCATTTCGGAGAATGAGACCTCCGGTATTTTGTGGTAGCATTGATCCGTTAGATGTAGAGGCATGTATTAGGCACATGGAGAAGTTGTTCTCAGTGTTGTTACCCGCTAAGGTAAAAAGGGTCACCTGGGCCGCCTTTATGTTGGAAGGTGAGGTCTATCATTGGTGGAGGTCCGCTGTTAGGACTCGGATTTGATCCGATTGGGTCAAGAGTGGACTTGGGGAGAATTTTTGGATGTCTTCTACAAGAAATATTTCCCGGTAGGAATGAGGGAGAAGAAGGAAGCTGAGTTCATTACCTTAGAGAAAGGAAATTTTTCTGTGGCCGAGTACGAGGCTAAGTTTTTGGAGTTATCCAGATTCACTCCGCATATGATAGTTATAGAGGCTATGAAGGCCCAAAATTTAGAGAGGGGGTTGAAGGCCTACATCAAGGATATGGTCTCTACGTTTAGGCATAAGACCTATGCGGAGGTTGTGGATAAAGCACAGTTGGCAGAGACAAATTCAGATGAATTCTTCAAGAGAAGGGAGTTGGTTAGAGGCCGGTCCAGTAGCTCAGCTCCTCTTGATAAGAGGGCTCAGACTGCACCGTACCTGTAGAACCCCAGATCTTGATGGCCTAGTATGATGAATGATAAAATATATATTAAAGCTTTTAAGAGTGCATTTAGTGTATGGGTGTTTTGAATGAAGAGAGTAAGAGTATAGAATACTTTTAAATATTAACAAGGGTTATGCTTTGGCATACCCTCAACTTTGAAAAGCTTTAGTTCTCTCACCGTTGATCGGAATAGAGCAATTCTTGAATTTTTGGAAAGATAGTGGAACCCTCTTCGAAGTTCATGTTGACCACTTTTCTTGATCTTGAGTCGGAGTTACGTCAAACGTCCGATTTCCAAAATCAGATCAAAATCCGAGGAGGGAGTCAAAAGTTATGGTCGAAATATAGAAGCGCGTTTCTGTTGTAGCACCCCAGACTTTTCTACATTTAATGAATGGTTCTTTCGTAGCTAATTGGTCTTTCTCATAGTCTAATTAATGAATTGGAAATTCTGAAATGTCAAAAATGTTCCTTTTCGAAAGATGAACCCAACGCAAGTTGAATCATCGAAATCAGACGAAAGAGTCAAACGATATGGTCAAAACAGTCGAGACCTGTAGAGCATCGATCGTTCGGTCATTGTAGCGATTGATTGGTCCAAAACCGATCGATCGTTTGGTCAACGTTAGCGATCGATTGCCCAGCCACACAGGGCTGAGTCTTCGCCCTCTCAGAGAGAGATGCACATGCATCCGACGATGTCATGTAAGGTACGCAAGAATTCTAGAGTTTAAGTTGTGAATGATTTCTATGGTTGATGAGTCGTTAATTCTACTAAGGGTTACCTACGTATGATGCTTGTTATTGTTTGAAATCTACTGATATTAGTTACTTACTCGCACAGGCGCTTTATTAGTGAACGAGTGTGTCACCCGAGTGTTGATCGAAACAGGATCCACTCACTCCTTTGTGTCACCTAGTTTCGCGAAGGACTTTTTGATTGAGGCTACTCCGTTAGAGCGGGAGTTGACCATTGCAACTCCACTCGGCAAGTCAGTTGATACCGATAAAATATTTAGATATTGTGTGGTGCAAGTGGGGGAGAATGAACTGTTAGCCGATCCTATCGTCCTTGATTTCCAAGACTTGGATTTTGATGTCATCCTAGCGATGGATTGGTTGGCAAAACCACCACGGTCATGTTGCATGTTTTGAAAAGGTGGTGAACTTCAAGCCGGAAGGAGTCAAACCTTTTCACTTCCGAGGATTGAGAGAAAGGGATATTGCTCGCCTCGTAGCTTTAAGCTTAGCGAACCCAGAAGCACAAAACTCCTCGGCCATTCCGGTCGTGAGTGAGTTCTTGGATGTGTTTTCGGAGGAACTTCCTAGGTTGCCTCCTGACAGAGATATTGAGTTCACTATAGAGCTTGCTCCGGGTACCACTTCGATTTCAAGGACACCATATAGAATGGCCCCTATAGAGCTTGAAGAATTGAAGAAATAGATTGAGGAGTTACAACAACTTGATTTCATCCAACCAAGTGTCTCACCGTGGGGAGCTCCGGTCCTCTTTGTGAAGAAGAAAGACGGGTCGATAAGAATGTGTATAGACTACCGTCAATTGAACAAGGTAACTATCAAGAATCGTTATCCTTTGCCGAGGATAGACGACTTGTTCGACCAACTGAAGGGAGCGAGATTTTTCTCCAAGATTGATCTTAGATCGGGGTCTCATCAGTTAAAGATCAAGGCAGAGGATGTTCTGAAGACGGCTTTCAGGACTCGATATGGGCATTACGAGTTCCTTGTTATGCCTTTTGAGCTGACGAATGCACCGGCGGCGTTCATGGATTTGATGAACCAGGTGTTCCGATCATACTTGGATCGATGCGTGATTGTGTTCATCGATGACATTTTGGTGTATTCCCAGACACGGGAAGATCACGCACGAGAGCTCCGCTTTGCTTTGGAGATGTTGAGAGAGCATACGCTATATGCCAAATTGAGCAAGTGTGAATTCTGGTTAGAGAAGGTGGCGTTCCTAGGCCACGTAGTGTCGGCCGATGGCATTTCTGTAGACCCAACCAAGGTTGAGGCAGTCATGAGTTGGGAGAGGCCCAAGAGCGTCACTGAGATACAGAGTTTCCTTGGATTAGCGGGCTACTACCGGAGATTAGTGGAGAGATTCTCCAGTTTGGCTGCACCTCTCACTTACTTGATAAGGAAAAATGCCAAGTTTATTTGGAGTGACAAATGTGAAGTGAGCTTCCAGGAGTTGAAGAAACGCCTCACCACGACCCCCGTCCTTACTGTGCCATCCGGACATAGTGGTTATGGGGTGTATAGCGATGCTTCGTATATCGGACTTGGGTGTGTCCTCATGCAACACAAGAAAGTCATTGCCTACGCATCAAGGCAATTGAAGGAACATGAAAAAAATTACCCCACTCACAACTTGGAGCTTGCTGCGGTCATGTTTGCACTCAAGATTCGACGCCATTACCTATACGGGGTAGAATTCTATGTGTTTACAGATCGCAAGAGCCTTAAGTACCTCTTTTCCGAAAAGGAACTAAATTTGTAGCAACGGCGTTGGATAGAATTCTTGAAAGATTACGAGTGCACCATCCAATATCACCCGGGAAAAGCGAACGTAGTGGCTGACGCTTTAAGTAGAAGACCTCCGGGTCTATATTGGCTCATATGTTAGTGCGCGAATGGAAACTATTGGAAAATTTGGCAAATTTGGACATCAGTGTGAATGATTCTGTCCGCAGTCCTGTTTTGACAAATGTCACGGTTCGGCCGTACATTATAGATTTGATCCAAGAGTATCAAGCCACAGATGCCGACTTGTTGGCTTTTCGGGACAAGGAAGTTACCAAGGGTAGTACGGACTTCTCTCTCACTAGCCGAGGTGCTATTACATTCAAGGGAAGGCTTTGTGTCCCAGCCAATGCAGAGCTTCGAAGAGAGATTATGGATGAAGCTCACCGGTCCAAGTATACAGTGCATCCCGGGGGTACGAAGATGTACCGGAACCTCAAGAGTCACTTTTGGTGGTGAAATATGAAGAGGGAGTTTGCGGAGAATGTGACACAGTGTTTAGTGTGCCAACAGGTGAAAGCAGAACACTTAAGACCGGCTAGACTTTTGCAGTCTCTCCCTATTCCCAAGTGGAAATGGAAACATATCTATATGGATTTCATTGTGGGGTTCCCAAAGACGGTTAGAAAGACCGATGCTATATGGGTTGTGGTGGACCGTTTGACAAAGTCCGCCCATTTCTTACCGTACCGGACTACTTTCAATTCAGATCAGTTGGATGCATTGTACATCAAGGAAATAGTCCGATTGCAGAGGGTGCCAGTGAGCATTGTGTCAGATAGAGAACCGAGATTCACTTCCAGGTTCTGGAAAAGTTTTCAAGGGGCAATGGGTTCCCGGTTAGACTTTAGCATGGCTTTCCATCCCCAGATGGATGGGCAAACCGAGCGAGTGAATCAGATTATCGAAGACATGCTCTATGCATGTATACTAGACTTCAAGGGAAGTTGAGAAGATTACCTACCTTTGGTGGAATTCGCTTACAATAACAGTTATCAGGTAAGCATACAGATGTCGCCTTTTGAAGCTTTGTACGGAAGGAGTTGTAGTTCCCCTCTATATTGGGATGAAGTTGGAGAAAGAAAAATTTTGGGCCCCGAATTAATTGAACAAACCGCGGATAGGGTCAACCTTATCCGGGAGAGGTTGAAGACCGCACAAGATAGACAGAAGAGCTATGCCGACAACCGAAGGAGAGACCTTGAGTTTCGAGTTGGTGATTTTGTATTTGGTCAGGTTTCACCAACCAAGGGTGTTATGAGATTCAAAAAGAGAGGCAAGCTTAGCCCGAGATATGTGGGCCCGTTCGAGATCATTACTAGAGTCGGTGAGGTGGGTTACCGTGTTGCTTTGCCCGCTCATATGGCGGCGATCCATAATGTATTCCATGTCTCTATGCTTCGAAAGTACATCTCGGACCCTTCCCATGTCATAGAGCTTGATCCAGCGGAAATCCGAGAGGATCATACACTAGTTGAGTAGCCGGTGCAGATATTGGATATGCGAAGATCAAGTCTTGCGCAACAAGACCATTCCCTTGGTCTTGGTAAGATGGCAACACCATTCAAGGGAGGAAGCTACATGGGAACGAGAAGCCGAAGTGCGAGAAAAATATCCTCAGTTATTTTGTTTAGGGCCTTGACATTTCCTTGTATTTGTTATGGTTTTGTGCATGTATGACTCGTCCAAATTTCGAGGATGAAATTTTTGAAAGGGGGGGAGAAGGTAGCACCCCAAACTTTTCTACATTTAATGAATGGTACTTTCGTAACTAATTGGTCTTTCTCGTAGTCTAATTAATAAATAAGGGAGGAATTGGAAATTCAGAAATGTTCTTTTTCGAAAGACGAACACAACGCATGTTGAATCGTCGAAATCCGACGAACGAGTCAAAAGATATCTTCAAAACAGTCGGGACCTACAGAGCACCGATCGCTCGGTCATTGTAGCGATCGATCAGTCCAAAATCGATCGATCGGAGGCTATCGACTGGTTAACTTTTTTGTAAGGGGAAATTTTCCAGAGAGCATGTTTTTAACCTGTCGCTCGGTCAAGAACACCGATCGCTCGGTAGGCAACTGATCGATCGGTCATAACCACCGATCGCTCGGTCTTCGTGTTTTTGCAGAAATTTCAGTAAGGGCCATTTCCGTCTTTTGGGGGTTAAATCCTTTCTTATAAGGCTTGCCTGAGCCTTTAGGGCTTCATTGACTATACTTGGAATATTTTGAGAGAGAGGGAGAGAGAAGAAGAGGATTTTCTCCTAAGGCATTCTTGGTGAAGAGATCAAGGGTTTGAACATCCAAGAAATCTTCACAAAGTTGGTTCTCCTTCCAAGCCAAGCCTCAAGCACGTGTGGAGCTTCTCCTCCAAAGCTAGGGCAGCGTTTCCACGGTAATTTCAAGAGGGTTTCTTCCTCAACTCAAGTCTTCTTCAAGCAAGGGTTCTTCCCTACCAATTGGGGTTCTATTTCAAGGTTTCTTCAAGGTCATGCCTTGATTCAAGGTTAGTACACCCTACTAACTTCCCCTAACAATAATCAAGGTTTTCTATGTGAAATATGATTCTTGCCATTATGTTTTCTTCCTTGTGAAATGTATCATCTCTAATAAATATAAACAAGATAAGGAAAAGATATGGATGTGTGGATGGGATGTTGATTGAGACGATGGGATGCCAAATGTGTGGTGTGTGAAATGGAAAAAGGGAGGATGGGCATTTTACCAATAATGAACTTACCTTGATGGTTGGATGGAAAATATGCACTAAGAAGAAGAAGATGAACTATTATGGAACATTGCATGTTATGTGTTTGAAAACAAATGCCTAAACTATGAATAAATGACTTAAATGAAGAAATGAAGGTAGGCCTTATACATGCGTTCTTATGAATGATGAATTGATCCAATGCCATGTAGATTACTCAAATTCTTATACGTATATAATATGAATTGAATTGTGATGTCATATCTCTCTTGTTATCCGTTTTCCCATGATTGTCACCATTGCCATGAACACGAGCACTCATGTATGCATGAACCGAGATTTCAAGAGCATATGCATATAATAATCAACAAAAAAACTGTAGAACCCCGGATCTTGATGGCCATGTACGACGAATGATATCATATATTAATGCATTTAAGAATGTAATTATGGTGTATGGGTGTTTGGAATGAAATAGGCAAGAGTATAGAATACTCTTGAGTATTGACAAGGGTTATGCCTTGGCATGCCCTCGACTCTAAATAGCCCTAGCGTTCACGCCACTCGTCGGAATCTAGCAATTCTTGGATTTTTGAAAAGGTAATTGAACCCTCTTCGGGGTTCATGTTGATCACTTGTCTTGATTTTGAGTTGGTGTTAGGTCAAAAGACCGATTTCTGAAGTCGGGTCGGTTTAAAATCTGGATTTACGAAACCCAATTTCGGATCAGTCAGGCTTAGGGGAAAAATGGTCCAAGTAAAAGAAGAATTGGAAGTTTTGAAAAACATGAAAGTTGTTTTCCTTCGAAAGATGAATCCAACGCAAGTTGAATCGTCAAAATCGGACAAACGAGTCAAAAGTTATGGCCAAAATACGAAAACGTAAAAATGCTGAAAACTTTCTGCAGAAGTTGCGATCACTCGTAGGGACCCTACGAACGATCGTAGCGGAGCTACGAACGATTGTAGAGTTGCTACGATCGATCGTAAATCCCTAGAAATGCTGGAAACTCTCAGGTGAAACTATGATTGATCGTAGGAAGCCACGATCGATCGTAGAAGGCTACGATCGATCGTAAATCGCTACGAACGATCGTAGATAAGCGATTTTACTTTCTTGGATGCGATTTTTAGGGGGTTTTTCACCCCTTACACTATAAATAGAAGACTTTAGGAGGGTTTTTTGGGTTATCCTAAACCAAGGAGAGTTCCTAGAAAGAGAAGGAAAGGATCTTGAGCATTCCAAAGAGGGTTTTGCTTGAAACCAAGAAGAGCTTCAATCAAGGGTTGGATCTTCCCCAAATCAAGCTTGGATCATTCCAATCAAGTGAGGATTTTCTCAAGGGGTTTCTTCCTCATTTCTTCAAGGTCGGTACTCTTTGCTACCCTCCTAGTTATAGCTTCTCTTTTCCTTTATTTCTTCTTGTTTTCCTTCACTTATATATGTGTTATGAGATTGGTGGTATGAATGGTGAATGGAGGTGGATGTTGGCGAATGGATGCCGTGTGGATGATGTGATGAATGAATGGGAAAGGGCATTGTACTAATAATGAACATACAAGTGTAATGTGAGCATAACCCACCTAGAAAAGCATGATCTAGGTTTAAGTGAAAAATCAACACACCCTATGTTTGATGAAATGCCAAGGTGAACAAAATAAATGATAAATTAAAGGAACCCATGCTTAAGTACTCTTGAAACTTGTTAGGGTTCATGATAGTGTGTTTCTTACATTTCTTAAAATGTGTAGATTATTACTCACTTAAATTGTTAAATGTTACGCTTTGTGAATTACCCCAAATTGCCATATTTAATTCCAAATGCAAGTATGCACACGATTTCACGAGCACGAATGCATGACATGTTTTATCGGCGTTTTCAAGAACACGGTTTAGAAGTGGGGCATATCGTACGACATGTTTTACCTCGCTTTTGGCAAGGACAAGACAATCATGCATTTTCATAAGAAGGGTCTCCCTTCCCTCTCAAGTGCATCTCATAAGGACATCTCACAAGTGAATCTAACAAGTGGAAGGACAAACATGAGCATTCTAGGAAGAAGGATCTCCCTTCCCTCACAAGTAGTTTACTTTTCCAAGCAAGCATGACAAGACATGGCATGACAAGCATAAGCATTCTAGGAAGAAGGGTCTCCCTTCCCTCACAAGTAGTTTACTCTTCCAAGCAAGCATGACAAGACATGGCATGACAAGCAAAAGCATTCTAGGAAGAAGGGTCTCCCTTCCCTCACAAGTAGTTTGCCTTCCAAGCAAGCATGACATGGCATGACACGCATAATATGACAAGATAAGACAAACATGACAAGTTTCAAGCACGGAAATGGTATTTCCTATCAAGTCAAGTGCACAAGGTTTTCTAGGGTTTTATCGGCTTTTCTGAATGCAAGCATGATTACAAACTGCTTTACTTCCTTGTATGATATGAACTGTTCCTATTTTATATATATATATGTGTGCACTGCTATCTCATGCTATGACTATTGGTTAGTATTTAGTACCCGCTGAGTATTCCATGCTCAGCCGTACTTCTTATGTCGGCAGGTTCTGAGGGAGCTGCTGCTCCATTTGATGTTTGTGCTCCTGGTCCATGGGTAGAGGAGGAGTACGTCGAAGAGCCTTTGGAGGAACCTCCCGTAGAGGGTTATTAGTAGGTGGTGTTAGATTCTGAGTGGATTAGCTGTGGGTGAACATGAATGATTATATCCATGTATTTTGGCGGGCATGTCCGCATTTTCTTTGTTTTGTTTTCTTTTGTATTAAACTTGGACCATGTGTATATATACTTAGAGGTTTGTTAGACTTCCGCTGTGGTTTATAGTTATGCTTCCGCTGTTACCCTCTATTGTATATGTTCTGTGGGTTTTGCAGGTTGGTTCGTCAAGCAAGTCCTGTAAGTCATGATTAAGTCGTCCAAGATTCACTCTAACTCCTAGGGTGGGTTTTGGGTCGCGACAGAAGTGGTATCAAAGCTTAGGCTTTAGGTCTCTAGGGTCACTTAGAATCTTATACCACGGCTTGACAAGAGCATAGTTAGGAAACGAGTTAGGAAGGAAGTGAGTCGGGAGCGAGTCTGGTTCCAAGTGTAAGACTAAACTTTAGTCTTAGTCTAAAATGGTTGCTTTAACCAAGTACGGGTCCTAGGTACGCAAGAACACTAAAGTATAAGTATAATGTGATGAATACTCTGATGACTTGATGTGAGGTGTATTAGTATTATACAACTAATACAAATTGAATTATTGTGAAATGGCATTGAAATAAACTATGGTTTCAAGTTAGACTCATGTGGTGTTATTATTCTCAGGACTTTAGTCATGAGACGGAACACACGGGGTCGTGGGCCACATACCAGAGAATCCTCTTCTTCACGGGATGAGGATGAGCAGCCGGACCTCTCTCAGGTCGTAGGCTCTATTGCTGAGACACTCGCCATCCTGGCGGCTCGGCAAACTATACCGGCATCAGCGGCACCTACTCCACCGCCTGCAGCTCCAGTACATCGTACAGCTGGAGTTGAGGCATTCCGGAGATTGAGGCCTCCATCCTTCCACGGGAGTGTGGACCCTCTTACTGCGGAGGCTTGGATCCTCCAGGTTGAGAAGATATTTGCGGTACTCTCTCCTACAGAGGAAGAGAAAGTGGCATGGGCAGTTTTTATGCTAGAGGACGAAGCCCACCATTGGTGGTTGTCCGCATTGAGGACACGGGACTTGACCATGCAAAGTCAACCGTGGACTTGGGAGGAGTTTAAGGACACGTTCTATAAGAAGTATTTCCCGGTTGGAGCTCGGGAAAAGAAAGAGAGAGAATTCATCAACCTTGAGCAAGGTTCGATGTCGGTGGCCGCTTATGAGGCCAAGTTCTCGGAGCTATCACGCTTCGCGACACATCTGATTGCCACTGAGGCAATGAAGGCGAGGAGGTTTGAGCAAGGGCTCAAGGATGTCATCATGGAGAAAGTGTCGGTCTTCATGCACGCCACTTACGCCGAAGTAGTGGATAAAGCCTTGTTGGTTGAGACCAATTTAGAGACCGTGTCCAAGAAGAGAGAATTGGCTAGAGGCCAATCTAGTGGTTCGGTACCTTTAGAGAGGCGGGCCCGGACTGGTCCTTATCAGTATACATGGCCAGCACCACAGATGAGGCCGACTTATGCGGCCCCAGCACCACGGCAGTACGTGCCACAGGCACCTCGACCTCAGGCTCTTCCGGCCCCACGACCAGTTACCCCTCAGGCAGCGAGGTATACACCACCTTCGGTCCCTCCGGCCTACACATATGAGGTCTGCACTTCATGCGGCAAAAGGCATCCGGCAGGAGATTACCGAAGAGCATCTGGTGGATGTTATCATTGCGGTCGCCAGGGCCACATGATCAGGGATTGCCCTAGCCGGCATTTACCAGGCCAGTCTCAGGGTAGTAGGCCCCCAGCACGCCCAGCAGGATCATACCAGGCGTCATCTCAGACTACCCGGTCTACACCTCAGTCTCGCCAGGCAAACCAGGGGTGAGTTTTTGCCTTGACAGAGGGTGATGCACTTGCATCTGATGATGTGGTGCAAGGTACGCAGTTAGAGTTAATTTATTTATTCGTGATTATTATGTTATGCTCTATTCTCTGTGTACGTACTTGGCATGTTCTATATGTATATATACCTACATGTATACGCTGTTGATGCATGGATTAACTCCGCTAGTTAAAATTTCAGGAACCCTACTAGTCAATGAGTATTTGGCTCGAGTGTTGATTGATACCGGGTCTACTTATTCGTTTGTCTCGCCGAGTTTTTCAGAAGGCTTTTCTGTGGAGCCTAGTCAGCTAAAACTGGAGTTAGCCATTTCGACTCCTCTCGGCAAAACAGTATTGGCAGATAAAGTGTATAGAAATAAGGTGGTCCAAGTTGGAAGCCACGAGTTGGCGGTTGATCTCATCGTCCTGGGATTCCAAGACTTTGATGTTATATTGGGAATGGATTGGTTAGCAGCACATCATGGGCATGTAGCTTGCTTTGAGAAGATGGTACTCTTCAAGCCGGTAGAAGGAAACCCATTTCACTTTCGAGGGTTGAGAAGTAGAGACATTGCCCGCTTTGCGGCGTTGAGCTTAGCTAACCCCGAGGCAAAGGACTCATCGACAATTCCAGTTGTGAGTGAATTCCTGGATGTGTTTCCAGAGGAGTTGCCAGGATTACCTCCAAACAGGGAGATTGAGTTTGTGATCGAGCTTGCACCAGGCACAACTCCTATATTCAGGGCTCCGTATAGAATGGCCCCGATTGAACTTAAGGAGTTGAAGACTCAGTTGGAGGAATTACAAGGCCTTGGTTTCATACGACCAAGTGTCTCACCATGGGGTGCCCCGGTGTTATTTGTTAAGAAGAAAGATGGCTCGATGCGAATGTGCGTCGATTACCGTCAATTGAACAAAGTCACTATAAAGAATAGGTATCCATTGCCTAGGATTGACGACTTGTTCTATCAGTTGAAGGGAGCGAGATTTTTCTCGAAGATAGATCTTCGATCGGGTTATCACCAGTTGAAGATTAAGGTGGAAGATGTTCCCAAAACTGCTTTCAGGACTCGATATGGGCACTACGAGTTCTTGGTGATACCTTTTGGACTCACGAACGCGCCGGCAGCCTTTATGGATTTGATGAACCGGGTGTTTCGGCCATATCTTGATAGGTGCTTGATTGTATTTGTTGATGACATCTTGGTCTATTCCCAGACACGGGAAGATCACACACGCGACCTACGCCTTGCTTTGGAAATGCTAAGAGAGCACAAGTTATACGCCAAACTTAGCAAGTGTGAGTTTTGGTTGGAAGAGGTGGCATTCCTAGGCCACGTTGTTTCTGCAGAAGGTATATCGGTAGATCCAAAGAAGATCAAAGCAGTTATGAGTTGGGCGAGGCCCAAGAGTGTTACCGAGATACGCAGCTTTCTTGGGTTGGCAGGCTACTACAGGAGATTCGTAGAGGGTTTCTCTAGCCTTGCAGCACCGCTTACTCACCTGACAAGGAAGAATGCGAAGTTTATTTGGAGCGACAAGTGCGAGATCAGTTTCACGGAACTAAAGAAGAGGCTTACTACAGCCCCTGTCCTTACTGTGCCATCTGGACCTTATGGGTATGAGGTGTATAGTGATGCCTCACACGTTGGACTTGGGTGTGTACTCATGCAGCACAAGAAAGTCATTGCCTATGCATCAAGGCAGTTGAAGGAGCATGAGAAGAATTATCCCACGCACGACTTGGAGCTTGCGGCGGTCGTGTTTGCACTTAAGATTTGGCGTCATTACCTTTATGGGGTGGAGTTCTATGTGTTTACCGATCACAAGAGTCTCAAGTATCTCTTTTCCCAAAAGGAGCTGAATCTAAGGCAACGGCGTTGGATGAAAATTTTGAAAGACTATGATTGTACCATTCAATACCACCCGGGTAAAGCAAATGTAGTGGCTGATGCGTTGAGTAGAAGACCTCCAGGATTATTAGCATGCATGTTAGTGCAGGAATGGAAGCTACTTGAAGACTTGGTAAATCTGGACATTAGTGTGAATGACTCTGTCCGTAGTCCCATCTTGGCAAATGTCACAGTTCGGCCATACATTATAGATTTGATCCAAGAATACCAAGCCACGGATGCTGAATTGTTGGCTTATCGGGACAAGGAAGTTGCTAAGGGTAGTGAGGACTTCTCTCTCACTAGCCAAGGTGCTATCACATTCAAGGGAAGGCTGTGTGTCCCAGCCAATGCAGATCTTCGGAGGGAGATTATGGATGAAGCCCACCGGGCAAAGTACACTGTGCATCCAGGGGGTACGAAGATGTACCGGAACCTCAAGAGTCACTTTTGGTGGCGGAATATGAAGAGGGATGTTGCGGAATATGTAGCACGGTGCTTGGTGTGCCAGCAGGTGAAAGCAGAACACATGCGGCCTGCAGGTCTATTACAGTCCCTTCCGATTCCCGAGTGGAAATTGGAGAACATATCCATGGATTTCATAGTTGGCTTGCCAAAGACGGCAAAGGGCTCAGATGCAATTTGGGTTGTAGTAGACCGTCTGACGAAGTCTGTGCACTTCCTACCCTACCGAACTACTTTCAACTCTAGCCAGTTGGCCGCTCTATACATCAAGGAAGTGGTGAGGTTGCACGGAGTGCCCGTCAGTATTGTGTCGGATCGGGATCCAAGATTCACGTCAAGATTTTGGAAAAGTTTCCAAGATGCTATGCGTTCCCGACTTGATTTCAGCACTGCTTTTCATCCACAGACGGATGGACAAACCGAGAGAGTGAACCAAGTCATTGAAGACATGCTTCGGGCTTGTATGTTGGATTTCAGAGGCAGTTGGGAAGAGCACTTGCCTTTGGTTGAATTCGCCTATAATAACAGCTATCAGGCAAGTATCCAAATGGCACCATTTGAGGCCTTGTATGGGCGAAGTTGTAGGTCTCCTCTCTATTGGGATGAGGTAGGAGAAAGGAAAGTACTTGGTTCGGAGTTGGTTGAGCAAACGGCAAGTGTAGTTAAGATCATCCGGGATCGGTTGAAAGCCGCTCAAGATCGCCAGAAAAGTTATGCGGACACGCGCCATAGGGACTTGGAATTTCAAGTAGGGGATCAAGTTTTTGTGAAAGTATCTCCTAGCAAAGGGATCATGAGATTTGGCAGGCGAGGCAAGCTCAGTCCTAGGTATGTTGGGCCTTTTAAGATTATCACGCGAGTTGGCGAGGTTGCTTACAGGGTAGCTCTCCCACCTCACATGGCCGCGGTGCACAACGTATTCCATGTATCTATGCTTCAGAAATATATTCCGGATCCTTCTCATGGGATCGACCTTGATACGTTAGAAGTCCGAGAGGATCTCACTTTGGTGGAAGAGCCGGTTCAAATTTTGGACCGTAGGGATCAAGTCTTGCGCAATAAGGTCATCCCCTTGATTCTTGTTCGATGGCAACACCATTCTAGGGAGGAAGCCACGTGGGAGCGCGAGGCCGAAGTAAAAGCAAAGTACCCTCATTTGTTTGAGTGACGTTTGTGTAAATTTTGTTCCTTGTAATCTCTATGTATCGTTATAATTTCGAGGATGAAATTTCTGTAAGGGGGGAAGGATGTAGAACCCCGGATCTTGATGGCCATGTACGACGAATGATATCATATATTAAAGCATTTAAGAATGTAATTATGGTGTATGGGTGTTTGGAATGAAATAGGCAAGAGTATAGAATACTCTTGAGTATTGACAAGGGTTATGCCTTGGCATGCCCTCGACTCTAAATAGCCCTAGCATTCACACCACTCGTTGGAATCTAGCGATTCTTGGATTTTTGGAAAGGTAATTGAACCCTCTTTGGGGTTCATGTTGATCACTTGTCTTGATTTTGAGTTGGTGTTAGGTCAAAAGACCGATTTCTGAAGTCGGGTCGGTTTAAAATCTGGATTTACGAAACCCAATTTCGGATCAGTCAGGCTTAGGGGCAAAATGGTGCAAGAAAAAGGAAGAATTGGAAGTTATGAAAAACATGAAAGTTTTTCTCCTTCAAAAGACGAATCCAACGCAAGTTCAATCGTCAAAATCGAACAAGCGAGTCAAAAGTTATAGCCAAAATACTAAAAATGAAAAAATGCTGAAAACTTTCTGCAGAAGTTGCGATCGCTCGTAGGGACCCTACGAACGATCGTAGCGGAGCTACGAACGATCGTAGAGTTGCTACGATCGATCGTAAATCCCCAGAAATGCTGGAAACTCTCGGGTGAAACTACGATTGATCGTAGGAAGCCACGATCGATCGTAGAAGGCTACGATCGATCGTAAATCGCTACGAACGATCGTAGATACGCGATTTTACTTTCTTGGATGCGATTTTTAGGGGGTTTTTCACCCCTTACACTATAAATAGAAGACTTTAGGAAGGTTTTTTGGGTTACCCTAAACCAAGGAGAGTTCCTAGAAAGAGAAGGAAAGGATCTTGAGCATTCCAAAGAGGGTTTTGCTTGAAACCAAGAAGAGCATCAATCAAGGGTTGGATCTTCCCCAAATCAAGCTTGGATCATTCCAATCAAGTGAGGATTTTCTCAAGGGGTTTCTTCCTCATTTCTTCAAGGTCGGTACTCTTTGCTACCCTCCTAGTTATAGCTTCTCTTTTCCTTTATTTCTTCTTGTTTTCCTTCACTTATATATGTGTTATGAGATTGGTGGTATGAATGGTGAATGAAGGTGGATGTTGGCGAATGGATGCCGTGTGGATGATGTGATGAATGAATGGGAAAGGGCATTGTACTAATAATGAACATACAAGTGTGATGTGAGCATAACCCACCTAGAAAAGCATGATCTAGGTTTAAGTGAAAAATCAACACACCTTATGTTTGATGAAATGCCAAGGTGAACAAAATAAATGATAAATTAAAGGAACCCATGCTTAAGTACTCTTGAAACTTGTTAGGGTTCATGATAGTGTGTTTCTTACATTTCTTAAAATGTGTAGATTATTACTCACTTAAATTGTTATATGTTACGTTACTCCAAATTGCCATATTTAATTTCAAATGCAAGTATGCACACGATTTCACGAGCACGAATGCATGGCATGTTTTATCGGTGTTTTCAAGAACACGGTTTAGAGGTGGGGCATATCGTACGACATGTTTTACCTCGCTTTTGGCAAGGACAAGACAATCATGCATTTTCATAAGAAGGGTCTCTCTTCCCTCGCAAGTGCATCTCACAAGGACATCTCACAAGTGAATCTAACAAGTGGAAGGACAAACATGAGCATTCTAGGAAGAAGGGTCTCCCTTCCCTCACAAGTAGTTTACTTTTCCAAGCAAGCATGACAAGACATGGCATGACAAGCATAGGAAGAAGGGTCTCCCTTCCCTCACAAGTAGTTTACTCTTCCAAGCAAGTATGACAAGACATGGCATGACAAGCATAAGCATTCTAGGAAGAAGGGTCTCCCTTCCCTCACAAGTAGTTTACCTTCCAAGCAAGCATGACATGGCATGACATGCATGATATGACAAGATAAGACAAACATGACAAGTTTCAAGCACGGAAATGGTATTTCCTATCAAGTCAAGTACACAAGGTTTTCTAGGGTTTTATCGGCTTTTCTGAATGCAAGTATGATTACAAACTGCTTTACTTCCTTGTATGATATGAACTGTTCCTATTTTATATATATATATATATATGTGCATTGCTATCTCATGCTATGACTATTGGTTAGTATTTAGTACCCGCTGAGTATTCCATGCTCAGCCGTACTTCTTATGTCGGCAGGTTCTGAGGGAGCTGCTGCTCCATTTGATGTTTGTGCTCCTGGTCCATGGGTGGAGGAGGTGTACGTCAAGGAGCTTTGGAGAAACCTCCCATAGAGGGTTATTAGTAGGTGGTGTTAGATTCTGAGTGGATTAGCTGTGGGTGAACATGAATGATTATATCCATGTATTTTGGCGGGCATGTCCGCATTTTCTTTGTTTTTTTTTCTTTTGTATTAAACTTGGACCATGTGTATATATACTTAGAGGTTTGTTAGACTTCCGCTGTGGTTTATAGTTATGCTTCCGCTGTTACCCTCTATTGTATATGTTCTGTGGGTTTTGCAGGTTGGTTCGTCAAGCAAGTCCTGTAAGTCATGATTAAGTCGTCCAAGATTCACTCTAACTCCTAGGGTGGGTTTTGGGTCGCGACAAAAACATTGCATGTCAAGGAGGTGGGTAGCCCAGGCACATTCGGGTACTAGCCTCTGGCTCACAAGAAAACTCAAAACACTACATGTCAAGGAGGTTGGTAGCCCAGGGATATTCGGATACTAGCCTCTAGCTCACAAGAAAACTAAACAAGTAACTAAAATTCACGTATTGTCTAGGAGGTTGGTAGCCCAGGGACATTCGGGTACTAGCCTCTGGCTCACAAGAAAACCATATATCAAGGAGGTTGGCAGCCCAGGGACATTCGGGTGCTAGCCTCTGGCTCACAAGTTACAAGATGAAAGTTTACAAGATGATGACAAGGCATTCATGCATGCACGCATACATGACTTTTCTCAAGCCATACCGAGATATGAAACGGATTTCCAAGCGTGAGTTTTTATCGGAGTTCTCGCATTCATGCACGCACGTCGAGATGATTGTATCGTGTCATGTTTAATATTGTTTCTTTTGTGATGTTCCTATTACTGTTCTGTGTTGTATTACTGTTGTTGTGTTTTATTCATTGTTATGGTTAGCTAGTAGCTTGTACTCGCTGAGTATTCCATGCTCAGCCGTACTTTCATGTCGACAGGTACTGAAGGAGCCCTCAACTCGGAGCCTTGAGTCGAGGAAGAGTACATAGAGGAGGGAGATCCGTCTATTCCACTACAATCTCAGGCAGACCGAGACCTCGACGTGTGGTCATACCTTAACTACTGTTGAGGAGAGAGTGCGAGGGAATTTTTTGAATATTTGTGACATTTTGATAGGTGGGTCTGTCCACCTTAGAATTTGATATGTACTGGGTATATGTTTCACTTGGAATACTATTTTGGAACTTTACAAGAAAAGAAAAAGTTAGTTTACGCTTCCGCATCTGTGTTTAGCTTCCGCGCTCTGATTATCATTGTTCCAGTATTTCTTAACCTTGTTCATTACAGGATGGTTTGGTAGGTACGTATAGTCACACCTAAAGTATCCCTTGAATCCTAAGGGGTATTTTGGGGCACGACAGAGGTGGTATCAGAGCCCTAGGCATTAGAGTCCCTAGGGTCACTTAGTACTCGACACTATAAAGTGGTATGAAAGAGTTGTATTCCAAGTATAGACTAACAAGTTAGTCTTGGTCAAAACTGGTTGAACTTCAACCAAACTTAGAGTCCTACGCTAGGAACACGGATTATATGATATGATATTGTGTTCTATACCATGTGTGCATTATCTTGTGCTTAGTAAATATGCTTTGAATGGATGGTGGAATTGTTACTAAATGCGAATCCAAGTTAGACTCATGTTGTATTGTCGTTCTCTGGAGAAATCATGAGACGCAATACCCGGGGTCGCGGATACAACACAATGGGCAACGGAAATGATGCTCCACCAAGTGATGATCAACCCAACTTTGCCCAAGCTTTCGCTTCAATAGCCGAGACCTTGGCTATGCTAGCGGCAAGGCAACCGGCCACTCCTCATGCAACAAAAGAAATTCATTGCTTACGCATCAAGGCAATTGAAGGAGCATGAAAAGAATTACCCCACTCAAAACTTAGAGCTTGCTGCGGTTGTGTTTGTACTGAAGATTTGGTGCCATTACCTATACGGGGTAGAATTCTATGTGTTCACAGATCGCAAGAGCCTTAAGTACCTCTTTTCCCAAAAGGAACTAAATTTGCGGTAACGGCGTTGGATAGAATTCTTGAAAGATTACGAGTGCACCATCCAATATCACCCGGGAAAAGCAAACGTAATGGCTGACACTTTGAGTAGAAGACCTCCGAGTCTATTGGCTCACATGTTAGTGCGAGAATGGAAACTATTGGGAGATTTGGCAAATTTGAACATCAGTGTGAATGATTCTATCCGCAGTCCTGTTTTGACAAATGTCACGGTTTGGCCGTACATTATAGATTTGATCCAAGAGTATCAAGCCATAGATGCCGACTTGTTGGCTTTTAGGGACAAGGAAGTTGCCAAGGGTAGTACGGACTTCTCTCTCACTAGCTGATGTGCTATTACATTCAAGGGAAGACTTTGTGTCTCAGCCAATGCAAAGCTTCGAAGAGAGATTATGGATGAAGCTCACCGGTCCAAGTATACAGTGCATCCCGGGGTATGAAGATGTACCGAAACCTCAAGAGTCACTTTTGGTGGCAAAACATTAAGAGGGAGGTTGCGGAGTACGTGGCACGGTATTTGGTGTGCCAACAGGTGAAAGTAGAACACTTGAGACCGACTGGACTTTTGCAGTCTCTCCCTATTTCCGAGTGGAAATGGAAACATATCTCTATGGATTTCATTGTGGGGTTGTCAAAGACGGTTAGAAAGACCGATGCTATATGGGTTGTGGTGGACCGTTTGACAAAGTCCGCCAATTTCTTACCGTACCGGACTACTTTCAATTCAGATCAGTTGGCTGCATTGTACATCAAGGAAATAGTCCAATTGCATGGGGTGCTAGTGAACATTGTGTCGGATAGAGACCCGAGATTCACTTCCAGGTTCTGGAAAAGTTTTCAAGGGGCAATGGGTTCCCGGTTAGACTTTAGCACGGCTTTCCATCCACTGACGGATGGGCAAACCAAGCGAGTGAATCAAATTATTGAAGACATGCTCTGTGCATGTATGCTAGACTTCAAGGGAAGTTGGGAAGATCACCTACCTTTGGTGGAATTCGCTTACAATAACAGTTATCAGGCAAGCATACAGATGGCTCCTTTTGAAGCTTTGTACGGAAAGCGTTGTAGATCCCCTCTGTATTGGGATGAAGTTGGAGAAAGAAAAATTTTGGGCCCCGAATTAATTGAACAAACCGCGGATAGGGTCAAGCTTATCCGGGAGAGGTTGAAGACCGCACAAGATAGACAGAAGAGCTACGCTAACAACCGAATGAGAGACCTTGAGTTTCGAGTTGGTGATTTTGTATTTGTTTGGGTTTCACCAACCAAGGGTGTTATGAGATTCGGAAAGAGAGGCAAGCTTAGCCCGAGATATGTGGGCCCGTTTGAGATCATTACTAGAGTTGGTGAGGTGGCTTACCGTGTTGCTTTGCCCGCTCATATGGCGGCGGTCCATAATGTATTCCAAGTCTCTATGCTTCGAAAGTACATCCTGGACCTTTCCCATGTCATAGAGCTTGATCCAGTGGAAATCCGAGAGGATCTTACACTAGTTGAGCAACCGGTGCAGATATTGGATAGGGGAGATCAAGTCTTGCGCAACAAGACCATTCCCTTGGTCTTGGTAAGATGGAAACACCATTCAAGGGAGGAAGCTACATGGGAACGAGAAGCCGAAGTGCAAGAAAAGTATCCTCAGTTATTTGTTTAGGGCCTTAAAATTCCCTTGTATTTGTTATGGTTTTGTGCATGTATGTATCGTCCAAATTTCGAGGATGAAATTTTTGTAAGGGGGGAGAATGTAGCACCCCAAACTTTTCTACATTTAATGAATGGTACTTTCCTAACTAATTGGTCTTTCTCGTAGTCTAATTAATAAATAAGGGAGGAATTGGAAATTCTGAAATGTTAAAAATGTTCCTTTTCGAAAGACGAACCGAACGCAAGTTGAATCGTCGAAATCCGACGAACGAGTCAAAAGATATGGTCAAAACAGTCGGGACCTGCAGAGCACCGATCGCTCGGTCATTGTAACGATCGATCGGTCCAAAACCGATCGATCGGAGGTTATCGACTGGTTAACTTTTTTGTATGGAGAAATTTTTTAGAGAGCATGTTTTTGACCGGTCGCTTGGTCAAGAACACCGATCGCTCGGTAGGCAACCGATTGATCGGTCATAGCCACTGATCGCTCGGTTTTCGTGTTTTTACAGAAATTTTAGTAAGGGCTATTTCGTCTTTTGGGGGTTAAACCCTTTCTTATAAGGCTTGCCCGAGCCTTTAGGGCTTCATTCACTATACTTAGAAGAATTTGAGAGATAGGGAGAGAGAAGAAGAGGATTTTCTCCTAGGGCATCCATGGTGAAGAGATCAAGGGTTTGAACATCCAAGAAATCTTCACAAAGTTGGTTCTCCTTCCAAGCCAAGCCTCAAGCACGAGTGCAGCTTCTCCTCCAAAGCTAGGGCAGCGTTTCCACGGTAATTTCAAGGGGGTTTCTTCCTCCACTCAAGTCTTCTTCAAGCAAGGGTTCTTCCCTACCAATTGGGGTTCTATTTCAAGGTTTCTTCAAGGTCAATTCCTTATTCAAGGTTAGTACACCCTACTAACTTCCCCTAACAGTAATGAAAAATCCCTTGGTGAACCCCAAATAAAATATTCGAGTTGAGAACTCACAAACCCAAGGGGGGATGGCTAGCTTTCCCTATAATTCTTTCTACCCTTTTTAAGATTTAATAATTAAATTATTAACTAAGGGAAAATAATAATCAAGTGCGGAAAAGGAAAACAAGCAAACCACAACACAAGGTTTTTTACGTGGAAACCCTTCCGGGAAAAACCACGGGACCTAGTCCAGCAAAGAGATATCACTAAGACAAAGTCAACAAGAACTTACAAGACTTGAACTTGACTCCTTCAGACTCGATACTATGATCCTTCAATTTTTAGTCCTCCATGCCTCAAAAAGTCATCACGTACCCGCAAGTCCCGTGATCAACCGCAGTCGCTCATACTTCTCTTAGATCTCCAAAACAACCACGATCCTTCTCGGATCGATCTCCTTCTACGAAGGCTCCGGATCACAAACACCGGCCAAAGACACACACGTGTCAGGATTGTCAAATTAATTTTCTAACAATCTCTAGAGGGATCTTAAAACCATGAAGATCACACAATGCAAGAGCTAAGAATAGAAAAGTTATTCTTGCATTCTCTAGAGAGGTTCTGAGAGGAGGGATCAACTATAATCAATGAAGAATAAAAGAAACCCTAGGAGAGAGTTCTCCACCCTCCACTCTCACAAACTAATAAGATCTCCACGAATTAGGTCAATAGAATTCGTATTTATAGATTCCAAAGAGATTGCATGTGAATAGAACTCTTATTTAGCAATAATGGATCTATCCATGGTGTGGATGGATCTATCCATTGCCCACGGATCTATCCATCATCACCAAGGATAGATCCTTCAAAGTCTATTCATGTAAGCACCGATCTATCCAAGTTAGCACCGATCTATCTATCACACCAAGGATAGATCTATCTATATGTTGATCGATCTATCCGTCATTACCAAGGATAGATCCTTCAAAACATGAGTCTCTGAAAAAAATCCTCATACATATTTTTTCACCACCGATCTATCCAACATGGAGAAGGATAGATCCTTCATTCCATACTTAGCCAATTTCGAATATTTCGAATGACTTGAATACAATAACTTTTTTTTATGGAATTATACTAACCTCCTAGGTTGATAAAAAGGTGTTCTAAGTCAAAAACCAACCTAGGGAATGGGTCACTAAGTCACTTACCTTCCTAGATCCGGAGGTGATACTTGATGTAGATTTCTTCTCTTTTCTTTGGCTTTTTGAAGCTTTACCAAGTATGACAAGTTGACTTAAAAATGACTCCACTTAGACTTACGTTTTGATGCATAATTAGCCAAGATATTTTGGACTTACAAATAATCTAGGGTTTCTATGTGAAATATGATTCTTGCATTATGCTTTCTTCCTTGTGAAATGTATCATCTCTAATAAATATAAATAAGATAAGGAAAAGATATGGATGTGTGGATGGGATGTTGATTGAGACGATGGGATGCCGAATGTGTGGTGTGTTATATGTGTGGTATGTGAAATGGAGAAAGGGAGGATGGGCATTTTACCAATAATGAACTTACCTTGATGGTTGGATGGAAAATATGCACTAAGAAGAAGAAGATGAACTATTATGGAACATTGCATGTTATGTGTTTGAAAAAAAATGCCTAAACTATGAATAAATGACTTAAATGAAGAAATGAAGGTAGGCCTTATACATGCGTTCTTATGAATGATGAATTGATCCAAAGCCATGTAGATTACTCAAATTCTTATACGCATATACTATGAATTGAATTGTGATGTCATATCTCTCTTGTTATCCGTTTTCCCATGATTGTCACCATTGCCATGAACACGAGCACGCATGTATGCATGAACTGAGATTTCAAGAGCATATGCATATAATAATCAATAAGAAAACATTGCATGTCAATGAGGTTGGTAGCCCAGGGACATTCGGGTACTAGCCTCTGGCTCAAAAGAAAACCCAAAACACTACATGTCAAGGAGAATGGTAGCCCAGGGACATTCGGGTACTAGCCTCTGGCTCACAAGAAAACTAAACAAGTAACTAAAATTCATGTATTGTCTAGGAGGTTGGTAGCCCAGGGACATTCAGGTACTAGCCTCTGGCTCACAAGAAAACCATATATCAAGGAGGTTGGCAGCCCAGGGACATTCGGGTGCTAGCCTCTGGCTCACAAGTTACAAGAAGAAAGTTTACAAGATGATGACAAGGCATTCATGCATGCACGCATACATGATTTTTCTCAAGCCATACCGAGACATGAAACGGATTTCCAAGCATGAGTTTTTATCAGAGTTCTCGTATTCATGCACACACGTCGAGATGATTGTATCGTACCATATTTAATATTGTTTCTTTTATGATGTTCCTATTATTGCTCTGTATTGTATTACTGTTGTTGTGTTTTATTAATTGTTATGGTTAGCTAGTAGCTTGTACTCGTTGAGTATTCCATGCTCAGCCATACTTTCATGTCGGCAGGTACTGAGGGAGCCCTCGACCCGGAGCCTTGGGTCAAGGAAGAGTACATAGAGGAGGGAGAGCTGTCTATTCCACTACAGTCTCAGGCGGACCAAGACCTCGACGTGTGGCCATACCTTGACTACTGTTGAGGGGAGAGTATGAGGGGATTTTTTTGAGTATTTGTGACATTTTGATAGGTGGGTCTGTCCACCTTAGAATTTGATATGTACTGGATATATGTTTCACTTGGAATACTATTTTGGAACTTTAGAAGAAAAGAAAAAGTTGGTTTACTGTCACGACCTTAGACCCACCCTAGGAGTTAGAGTGAATCTTGGATGACTAATCATGGCTTTCATGACTTACTTGACAAATCAACCTGCAAAACCCACAGAGCATATACAAAGAGGATATAAACTGCGGAAACATACTTAAACATAGCATAGCGGAAGACTTAACCAAACTTCTATGTATATACATATGTGATCCAAGTTACACAAAAGAAGTAAAAAAGAAAGTGCGGACAAGCCCGCCAAAATACATGGATATACATCTCGCAACTCACCCACAGCTCTATCACTCAGAATCTACAACCACTACCTAATAGTAGCCCTCTACTGGAGGTTCCTCCAAAGGTTCCTCAACGTACTCCTCCTCCACCCATGGACCAGGAGCACAGACATCAAAAGGAGTAGCTGCTCCGCTATCACCTGCCGACATAAGAAGTACGGCTGAGCATGGAATACTCAGCGGGTACCAAATACTAACCAATAGTCATAGCATAAAAATGGAAATACATAAATCAGGAGCAATTCATATATATTAAACGGGAACAATTCATTTCATACAAGGAAGTAAAGCAATTTATAATCATGCTTGCATTTCGTAAAAAGCCGATAAAACCCTTGAAAACACCGTGCACTTGACTTGACTTAAGTACCATTTTCGTGCTTGAAAACTCGTCTTGTCTATCCTGCTTGATTCTTTTAGATCGTGTCATGTCATGCGTGCTTGCTTGTGATCATGTAACTTGTGAGATACACTTGTAAGATGTACTTGTGAGATGCGCTTGTGAGATGCCTTGAGAGGGAAAGGAGACCCTTCTTTATGCAATGCACTTGAGAGGGAAGGGAGACCCTTCTTCATGATATGTATGTACTTGCGAGGGAAGGGAGGCCCTTCTTTATGCTATGCACTTGTGAGTGAGGGGAGACTCCTCGTGGAATGTTTGTTCTTGTTTTCTTGTGAAAAGCTAGGTAAAACATATCGTAGGATATGTCCCACCTCTAATCATGTTCTTGAAAACCTCGGTAAATCATGTCATGCATGCCATGCTCGTGGGATCGTGTGCATACTTGCATTTGAATTTAAACATGACATTTGGGGGATTTCACAATGTATAGTATATAGCAATTTTTTTTAGACAAATAAACATTCACAATATTTTAGGGAAAACAAGAAATCATGCTAGCATAATCCCTAACAAGTTACATAAGTAATTTAGCATGCATTTTCTTGATTTATACTCATTTCATTCACCTTGGCATTCCATCAAACATGGTATGTTCATTATTTGTTAATCCATTATACATATTTGTTCATTATGGATACAATGCCCTCCCCATTTCAATTATCACAACACAACCATTGGCATCCAATCGCCCATTCCATCTCCATTCACAACATCCACACATCCCAACTCCTAGCACAAGTATAGATGAAGGAAAACAAAGAAACATGGAGGAAAAGAGAAACTATGACTAGGAGGGTAGCCCATACAAAGCCTCAAATGGTGCCATTTGGATGCTCGCCTGATAGCTATTGTTGTAGGCGAACTCTACCAAAGGCAAGTGCTCTTCCCAACTGCCCTTGAAATACAACATACACGCCCGAAGCATGTCTTCTATGACTTGATCCACCCTCTCAGTTTGTCCATCCGTCTATGGATGAAAAGCAGTGCTGAAATCAATTCGGGAACCCATAGCTTCCTGAAAGCTTTTCCAGAATCTGGATGTAAATCTCGTATCCCGATCCGACACAATACTGACTGGCACTCCGTGTAACTTAACCACTTCCTTGATGTATAGCGCAACCAACTGGCTAGATTTGAAAGTAGTTCGGTAGGGTAGGAAATGAGCGGACTTTGCCAAACGATCTACTACTACCCATATCGCATCTGAGCCCCTTACCGTCTTTGGCAAGCCAACTATGAAATCCATGGATATGTTCTCCCATTTCCACTCGGGAATAGGAAGAGACTGCAATAGACCGGCAGGTCGCATGTGTTCTGCTTTCACCTGTTGGCACACCAAGCACCGTGCCACATATTCCGCAACATCTCTCTTCATATTCCGCCACCAAAAGTGACTCTTGAGGTTCCGGCACATCTTCGTACCCCCAGGATGCACTGTGTACTTCGAACGATGTGCTTCATCCATGATCTCTTGTCGAAGATCCGCATTGGCCAGAACACACAGTCTTCCTTTAACCATAATAGCACCTCGACTAGTGAGAGAAAAGTCTTCACTACCCTTGGCAACTTCCTTGTCCCGATAAGCCAATAATTCAGCATCCGTGGCTTGGTATTCTTGGATCAAATCTATGATGTATGGCCGAACCGTGACATTTGCTAAGATAGGACTACGGACAGAGTCATTCACACTGATGTCCAGATTTTTCAAATCTTCAAGTAGCTTCCATTCCTGTACCAACATGTGTGCTAATAACCCCTGAGGTCTTCTACTCAAAGCATCAGCCACTACATTTGCTTTACCCGGGGGATATTGAATGGTACAATTATAATCTTTCAAAAATTCCATCCAACGCCGTTGCCTTAGATTTAACTCTTTTTGGGAAAAGAGATACTTGAGGCTCTTTTGATCCATATACACATAGAATTCTACCCCGTAAAGGTAGTGTCGCCAAATCTTGAGTGCAAACACGACTGCGGCAAGCTCCAAGTCGTGCGTGGGGTAATTCTTCTCATGCTCCTTCAATTTCTTTGATGCATAGGCAATGACTTTCTTTTGCTGCATGAGTACACACCCAAGTCCAACGTGTGAGGCATCACTATACACCTTATACCCATAAGGTCCGGATGGCACAGTAAGGACAGGGGCTGTAGTAAGCCTCTTCTTCAGTTCCGTGAAACTGATCTTGCACTTATCACTCCATACAAACTTCGCATTCTTCCTTCTCAATTAAGTGAGCGGTGCCGCAAGGCTGGAGAAACCCTCCATAAATCTCCTATAGTAGCCTGTCAACCCAAGGAAACTGCGTACCTCCGTGACACTCTTGGGCCTTGCCCAACTCATAACTGCCTCTACTTTCTTTGGATCAACTGAGATGCCCTCCACAGAAACAACGTGGCCTAGGAATCCCACCTCTTCCAACCAAAACTCACACTTACTGAGCTTGGCGTACAGCTTGTGCTCTCTCAACATTTCCAAAGCAAGACGAAGGTCTCGCATGTGATCTTCCCGTGTCTGGAAATATATCAAGATGTCATCGATAAACAGGATCACACATCGATCAAGACATGGTTGGAACACCCGGTTCATTAAATCCATAAAGGCTACCGGCACGTTTGTGAGACCAAAAGGCATCACCAAGAACTCGTAGTGTCTGTATCGAGTCTGAAAAGTAGTTTTGGGAATATCTTCCGCCTTAATCTTCAACTGGTGATAGCCCGATCGAAGATCGAGCTTTGAGAAAAATCATGCTCCTTTCAACTGATCGAACAAGTCATTAATTCTAGGCAATGGATACCTATTCTTTATAGTGACTTTGTTCAATTGCCGATAATCGACGCACATCCGCATCGAGCCATCCTTCTTCTTAACGAATAGTACCGGGGCACCCCACGGTGAGACACTTGGTCGTATGAAACCAAGGCCTTGCAATTCCTCCAACTGAGTCTTCAACTCCTTGAGTTCAATAGGGGCCATTCTATACGGAGCCCTGAAAATAGGAGTTGTGCCTAGTGCAAGCTCAATCACAAACTCGATCTCCCTATCTGGAGGCAACCCTGGCAACTCCTCTGGAAATACATCCAGGAATTCACTCACAACCAGAATAGTCGAAGAGTCCTTTGTCTCGGGTTTAGCTAAGCTCAACGCCGCAAAGCGAGCAATACCTCTACCTTTCAACCCTCGAAAGTGGAATGGTTTTCCTTCTACCGGCTTGAAGAGTACCATTTTCTCAAAGCAAGCTACATTCCCGTGATGTGCTGCTAACCAATCCATTCCCAATATAACGTCAAAGTCTTGGAATCCAAGAACTATTAGATCAACCGCCAACTCGTGGCTTCCCACTTGAACCACACTATTTTGACACACTTGATCTGTCAATACTATTTTGCCTGGAGGAGTCGAAATGGTAAATTCCGGTTCTAGCTGACTAGACTCCACAGAAAAGCCTTCTGAAAAGCTCGGTGAGACAAACGAATAAGTAAACCCGGTATCAATCAACACTCTAGCCAAACATTTGTTGACTAATAGGGTTCCTGAAATTTTAACAAGCTAAGTCAATCCATGCATCAACATCATATACATAGGTAAATAGATATATATAGCATGCCACATACGTACACAAGGAATAAGGCATAACATGAAATTACGGTTAAAAGAATAACTCTAAACGCGTACCTTGCACTACATCATCAGATGCAAGTGCATCACCCTCTGTCAAGGCAAAAACTCGCCCCTAGTTTGCCTGGCGAGGCGGAGGTGTAGACCGGGTAGTCTGGGATGATGCCTGGTATGATCCTGCTGGGTGTGCTGGGGGCCTAATCCCCTGAGACTTGCCTGGTAAATGCCGACTGGGGCAATCCCTGATCATATGGCCCTGGGCACCACAATGAAAACATCCACCCGATGCCCTTCGGAAATCTCCTGTCGGGTGCCTTCGGCCGTACGAAGTGGAGACCTCATCTGTATAGGTCAGAGGGGCCGGAGGTGGAGCATACCTCACCGTCTGAGGTGCAACTGGCCGTGGAGCTGGAAGAGCCTGAGGTCGCGGTGCCTGAGGCACATACTGCCATGGAGCTGGAGGCGCATAAGATGGCCTCATCGGTGGTGCCGGCCACGCATACTAATAAGGGCCGGTACGAGCCCGCCTCTCTGGAGGTGCCGAACTACTAGGTTGGCCTCTCGCCAATTCCCTCTTCTTGGACACTGTCTCTAAATTGGCCTCGACCAATAAGGCCTTGTCCACTACCTCAGGGTAGGTAGCATGTCTGAAAACCGAAACCTTCTCCATGATAACATCCTTGAGCCCTTGCTCAAACCTTCTCGCCTTCATTGCCTCGGTGGCAACCATGTGAGTCGCGAAGCGTGATAGCTCCGAGAACTTAGCCTCATAAGCGGCTACAGTCATCGAACCTTGCTCTAGGTTGATGAACTCTGTTTCTTTCTTTTCCCGTGCCCCAACAGGAAAGTACTTCTTATAAAATGTGTCCTTGAACTCCTCCCAAGTCCAGGGTTGACCCTGCATGGTCAAATCTCGCGCCCTCAATGCGGACAACCACCAATGGTGGGCCTCGCCCTCTAGCATGAAAACTGCCCATGCAACTCTATCCTCCTCTGTAGGTGAGAGGACCGCAAAGATCTTCTCCATCTGGAGGATCCACGCCTCCACAGTAAGAGGGTCCACACTCCCATGGAATGATGGAGGCCTCAATCTCCTGAATGCCTCAACTCCAGCTGTACGATGTACTGGAACTGCGGGCGGTGGAGAAGGTGCCGTCGACGATGGTATAGCCTGCCGAGCCGCCAGAATGGCGAGAGTCTCAGTAATAGAGCCTAAGACCTGAGAGAGGTCCGGCTGCTCATCCTCATCTCGTGAAGAAGAAGAAGCTCTGGTGTGTGGTCCACGACCCCGTGTGCCCCGTCTCATGACTAAAGTCCTGAGAACAATAGCACCACATGAGTCTCACTTGAAACCATAATTTACCGCATTTCCGTTTCACAATAATTCAAGTGGCATTATGTGTATAATATAATACTAATATACATCGCATCAAGTCATCAGAGTATTTATGATATTATACTTTGGCGTTCTAGCGTTCCTAAGACACGTACTTGGTTAAAGCAACCATTTTGACTTAGACTAAAGTTTAGTCTCACACTTGGAATCATAACTCGCTTCCGACTTACTTCCTTGCTAATTTGTTTCCGGGCATATGCTCTTGTCAAGCCGTGGTATAGATTCTAAGTGACCCTAAAGACCTAAAGCCTAAGCTCTGATACTACTTCTGTCGCAACCCGAGACCCACCCTAGGAGTTAGAGTGAATCTTGGACGACTGATCATGGCTTGCATGACTTACTTGACAAATCAACCTGTAAAACCCACAGAGCATATACAAAGAGGATATAAACAGCGGAAACATACTTAAACATAGCACAGCGGAAGACTTAACCTAACCTCTATGTATATACATATGTGATCCAAGTTACACAAAAGAAGTCAAGAAGAAAGTGCAGACAAGCCCGCCAAAATACATGGCAACTCACCCACAGCTCTATCACTCAGAATCTACAACCACTACCTAATAGTAGCCCTCTACCGGAGGTTCCTTGACGTACTCCTCCTCCACCCATGGACCAGGAGCACAGACATCAAAAGGAGCAGCTGCTCCGCTATCACCTGCCGACATAAGATGTACGGCTGAGCATGGAATACTCAGCGGGTACCAAATACTAACCAATAGTCATAGCATAAAAATGGAAATACATAAATCAGGAGCAATTCATATATATTAAACAGGAACAATTCATTTCATATAAGGAAGTAAAGCAATTTATAATCATGCTTGCATTTCGTAAAAAGCTGATAAAATCCTTGAAAACACCGTGCACTTGACTTCACTTAAGTACCCTTTTCATGCTTGAAAACTCGTCTTGTCTATCCTGCTTGATTCTTGTAGATCGTGTCATGTCATGCATGTCGTGCGTGCTTGCTTGTGATCATGTAACTTGTGAGATACACTTGTAAGATATACTTGTGAGATGCGCTTGTGAGATACCTTGAGAGGGAAGGGAGACCCTTCTTCATGATATGTATGTACTTGCGAGGGAAGGGAGGCCCTTCTTTATGCTATGCACTTGTGAGTGAGGGGAGACCCCTCGTGGAATGTTTGTTCTTGTTTTCTTGTGAAAAGCAAGGTAAAACATATAGTAGGATATATCTCACCTCTAATCATGTTCTTGAAAACCTCGGTAAATCATGTCATGCATGCCGTGCTCGTGGGATCGTGTGCATACTTGCATTTGAATTTAGACAGGACATTTGGGGATTTCACAATGTATAGCATATAGCAATTTTTTTTAAACAAATAAACATTCACAATATTTTAGGGAAAACAAGAACTCATGCTAGCATAATCCCTAACAAGTTACATAATTAATTTAGCATGCATTTTCTTGATTTATACTCATTTCATTCACCTTGGCATTCCATCAAACATGGTATGTTCATTATTTGTTAACCCTACAATATGCTTTTCCAGGTGGGTTATAATTCCATCATACATGTTTGTTCATTATGGATACAATGCCCTCCCCATTTCAATTATCACAACACAACCATTGGCATCCAATCGCCCATTCCATCTCCATTCACAACATCTACACATCCCAACTCCTAGCACAAGTATAGATGAAGGAAAACAAAGAAACATGGAGGAAAAGAGGAACTATGACTAGGAGGGTAGCAAGAAGTACCGACCTTGATCAATGAGGAAGAAAACTCCTCCAAAAACGTTCGTGAGGCGCTGCCTTAGCTTGGAGAAACTCCTCCTCGCGTGCTTGAATTGGAATCTTGAAGCAATCCAAGCTTGAGTTGATTGTGGGTCTTGAAACCCCTTTGATTTCTCCCCAAAAGCAAACCCTAGGTTAGGAAAACCCTCTCCTCTTTCTCTAACTCTCAAATGCCTCTAAGTATTGAGAATGAGCCCTAAAGGCTTGGGCAACCGTTAAGAGGAAAGAGTGAATCACCCAAAAGACGAAAACACCCTTAATGAAATTTCAGCAAAACACGAAGACCGAGCGATCGGTGGTTATGACCGATCGATCGGTTGCCTACCGAGCGATCGGTGAATTGACCGAGCTCTAGACCAAAAATCAACTCTCTGGAAATTTTCCCCATACAAATTTTCCGACCAGTCGATAACCTCCGATCGATCGGTTTTGGACCGATCGATCGCTCCATGGACCGAGCGATCGGTTACCTGCAGGTCCAAACTGTTTTGGCCATATCTTTTGACTCGCTCGTCGGATTTCGACAATTCAACTTGCGTTGGGTTCGTACTTCGAAAAAGAACATTTTTGATGTTTCAAAATTGTTAATTTCTTCCTTATTTATTAATTGTACTACTTTAAAGGCAAATTGGCTACGAAAGTGCCATGTATTAAGCATGAAAAAGTCCGGGGCTCTACATCCTCCCCCCATTATAAAAATTTCATCCTTGAAATTTGGACAATTACATGCATTACAAAACAAAAAAAATTTACAAGTCACTTACAAAACGCATACAAAACTCATTCAAACAATTTCGGGTACTTCGCTTTGATTTCGGCCTCACGCCCCATGTAGCTTCTTCTCGAGCATGATGCTGACATTGCACAATAACCAATGGAATAATTTTGTTGCGAAGGACTTGATCTCTCCGATCCAATATGTGAACCGGCCTCTCAACTAAAGTGACGTCCTCTCGAATTTCCAACGGTTCCTAGTCTATGACATGCGAAGGATCCGCAATGTACTTCCGAAGCATAAATACATGGAAAACGTTGTGAACCGCGGCCATGTGAGGTGGAAGAGCTACCCTATAAGCAACCTCATCAACTCGCGTGATGATCTCGAACGGGCCAATATATCGGGGACTAAGCTTGCCTCGCCTGCCAAATCTCATAATCCCCTTGCTAGGAGATACCTTCACAAAGACTTGATCCCCAACCAGGAATTCCAAGTCCCTGCGGCGTGTGTCCACGTAGCTCTTCTGACGATCTTGAGCGGCTTTCAACAGATCCCGGATGATCTTGACTATACTCACAGTTTGCTCAATCAACTCTGGACCTAACACTTTTCTTTCTCCTACCTCATCCCAGTAGAGAGGAGATCTGCAACTTCACCCATACAAAGCCTCGAATGGTGCCATTTGGATGCTCGCCTGATAGCTATTGTTGTAGGCGACCTCTACCAAAGGCAAGTGCTCTTCCCAACTACCCTTGAAATCCAACATACACGCCCGAAGCATGTCTTCTATGACTTGATTCACTCTCTCAGTTTGTCCATCCGTCTATGGATGAAAAGCAGTGTTGAAATCAAGTCAGGAACCCATAGCTTCCTGAAAGCTTTTCCAGAATCTTAATGTAAATCTCGTATCCCGATCTGACACAATACTGACTGGCACACCGTGTAACCTAACCACTTCCTTGATGTATAGCGCGGCCAACTGGTTAGAGTTGAAAGTAGTTCGGTAGGGTAGGAAATGAGCGGACTTTGTCAAACGATCTACTACTACCCATATCGCATCTGAGCCCCTTGCCGTCTTTGGCAAGCCAACTATGAAATCCATGGATATGTTCTCCCATTTCCACTCGGGAATAGGAAGAGACTACAATAGACCGGCAGGTCGCATGTGTTCTGCTTTTACCTGTTGGCACACCAAGCACCGTGCCACATATTCCGCAACATCCCTCTTCATATTCCACCATCAAAAGTGACTCTTGAGGTTCTGGTACATCTTCGTACCCCCAGGATGCACTGTGTAATTCGAACGATGTGCTTCATCCATGATCTCTCGTCGAAGATCCGCATTGGCCGGAACACACAATCTTCCTTTAAACGTAATAGCACCTCGACTAGTGAGAGAAAAGTCTTCACTACCCTTGGAAACTTCCTTGTCTTGAAAAGCCAATAATTCAGCATCCGTGGCTTGGTATTCTTGGATCAAATCTATGATGTATGGCCGAACCGTGACATTTGACAAGATAGGACTACGGACAGAGTCATTCACACTGATGTCCAGATTTGTTAAATCTTCAAGTAGCTTCCATTCCTGCACCAACATGTGTGCTAATAACCCCTAAGGTCATCTACTCAAAGCATCAACCACTACATTTACTTTACCTGGGTGATATTGAATGGTACAATCATAATCTTTCAAAAATTCCATCCAACGCCGTTGCCTTAGATTTAACTCTTTTTGGGAAAAGAGATACTTGAGGTTCTTGTGATCCGTATACACATAGAATTCTATCCCGTAAAGGTAGTGTCGCCAAATCTTGAGTGCAAACACGACTGCGGCAAGCTCCAAGTCATGCATGGGGCAATTCTTCTCATGCTCCTTCAATTTCCTTTATGCATAGGCAATGACTTTCTTGTGCTGCATGAGTACACACCCAAGTCCAACGTGTGAGGCATCACTATACACCTTATACCCATAAGGTCCGGATGGCACAGTAAGGACAGGGGCTGTAGTAAGCCTCTTCTTCAGTTCCGTGAAACTGATCTCGCACTTATCACTCCATACAAACTTCGCATTCTTCCTTCTCAATTAAGTGAGCGGTGCCGTAAGGCTGGAGAAACCCTCCATAAATCTCCTGTAATAGCCTGTCAACCCAAGAAAACTGCGTACCTCCGTGACACTCTTGGGCCTCGCCCAACTCATAACTGCCTCTACTTTCTTTGGATCAACTGAGATGCCGTCCACAGAAACAACGTGGCCTAGGAATCCCACCTCTTCCAACCAAAACTCACACTTACTGAGTTTGGCATACAGCTTGTGCTCTCTCAGCATTTCCAAAGTAAGATGAAAGTCTCGCATGTGATCTTCCCGTGTCTGGGAATATATCAAGATGTCATCGATAAACATGATCACACATCGATCAAGACATGGTTGGAACACCCGGTTCATCAAATCCATAAAGGCTACCGGCGCATTCGTGAGACCAAAAGGCATCACCAAGAACTCGTAGTGTCCGTATCGAGTCCGAAAAGCAGTTTTGGGAATATCTCCCGCCTTAATCTTCAACTGGTGATAGCCAGATCGAAGATCTATCTTTGAGAAAAATCTTGCTCCTTTCAACTGATCAAACAAGTCATCAATTTTATGCAATGGATACTTATTCTTTATAATGACTTTGTTCAATTACCGATAATCGACGCACATCCGCATCCAGCCATCCTTCTTCCTAATGAATAGTACCGGGGCACCCCACGGTGAGAGACTTGGTCGTATGAAACTAAGGCCTAGCAATTCCTCCAACTAAGTCTTCAACTCCTTGAGTTCAATAGGGGCCATTCTATACGGAGCCCTGAAAATAGGAGCTGTGCCTAGTGCAAGCTCAATCACAAACTCGATCTCCCTGTCTAGAGGCAACCCTGGCAACTCCTCTGGAAATACATCCGGGAATTCACTCACGACCGGAATAGTCGAAGAGTCCTTTGCCTCTGGTTTAGCTAAGCTCAACGCCGCAAAGCAAGCAATACCTCTACCTTTCAACCCTCGAAAGTAGAATGGTTTTCCTTCTACCGGCTTGAAGAGTACCATTTTCTCAAAGCAAGCTACATGCCCGTGATGTGCTGCTAACCAATCCATTCCCAATATAACGTCAAAGTCTTGGAATCCAAGAACTATTAGATCAACCGCCAACTCGTGGCTTCCCACTTGAACCACACTATTTTGACGCACTTGATCTGTCAGTACTGTTTTGCCTCGAGGAGTCGAAATGGTTAATTCTGGTTCTAGCTGACTAGGCTCCACAGAAAAGCTTTCTGAAAAGCTCGGCGAGACAAACGAATAAGTAAACCCGGTATCAATCAACACTCTAGCCAAACATTCGTTGACTAATAGGGTTCCTGAAATTTTAACTAGCTAAGTCAATCCATGCATCAACATCATATACATCGGTAAATAGATATATATAGCACGCCACATACGTACACAAGGAATAAGGCATAACATGAAATTACGGTTAAAAGAATAACTCTAAACGCGTACCTTGCACTACATCATCGGATGCAAGTGCATCACCCTCTGTCAAGGCAAAAACTCGCCCCTGGTTCGCCTGGTGAGGCGGAGGTGTAGACTGGGTAGTCTAGGATGATGCCTGGCATGATCCTGCTGGGTGTGCTGGGGGCCTAATCCCCTGAGACTGGCCTGGTAAATGCCGACTGGGGCAATCCCTGATCATATGGCCCTGGCGACCACAATGAAAACATCCACCCAATGCCCTTCGACAATCTCCTGCCGGGTGCCTTCGGCCGCACGAAGTGTAGACCTCGTGTGTATAGGTCGGAGGGGCCGGAGGTGGAGCATACCTCACCGTCTTAGGTACAACTGGCCGTGGAGCTGGAAGAGCCTGAGGTCGCGGTGCCTGAGGCACATACTGCCGTGGAACTGGAGGCACATAAGATCGCCTCATCGGTGGTGCTGGCCACGCATCCTGATAAGGGCCGGTACGAGCCCGCCTCTCTGGAGGTGCCGAACTACTAGGTTGGCCTCTCGCCAATTCCCTCTTCTTGGACACACTCTCTGAATTGGCCTCGACCAATAAGGCCTTGTCCACTACCTCAGGGTAGGTAGCATGTCTGAAAACCGAAACCTTCTCCATGATAACATCCTTGAGCCCTTGCTCAAACCTTCTCGCCTTCATTGCCTCGGTGGCAACCATGTGAGTCGCGAAGCGTGATAGCTCCGAGAACTTAGCCTCATAAGCGGTTACAGTCATCGAACCTTGCTCTAGGTTGATGAACTCTGTTTCTTTCTTTTCCCGTGCCCCAACAGGAAAGTACTTCTTATAAAATGTGTCCTTGAACTCCTCCCAAGTCCAGGGTTGACCCTGTAAGGTCAAATCTCGCGCCCTCAATGCGGACAACCACCAATGGTGGGCCTCGCCCTCAAGCATGAAAACTGCTCATGCTACTCTATCCTCCTCTGTAGGTGAGAGGACCGCAAAGATCTTCTCCATCTGGAGGATCCACGCCTCCACAGTAAGAGGGTCCACACTCCCATGGAATGATGGAGGCCTCAATCTCCTGAATGCCTCAACTCCAGCTGTACGATGTACTGGAACTGCGGGCGGTGGAGAAGGTGCCGTCGACGATGGTATAGCCTGCCGAGCCGCCAGAATGGCGAGAGTCTCAGTAATAGAGCCTAAGACCTGAGAGAGGTCCGGCTGCTCATCCTCATCTCATGAAGAAGAAGAAGCTCTGGTGTGTGGTCCACGACCCCGTGTGCCCCGTCTCATGACTAAAGTCCTGAGAACAATAGCACCACATGAGTCTCACTTGAAACCATAATTTACCGCATTTCCATTTCACAATAATTCAAGTGGCATTATGTGTATAATATAATACTAATATACATCGCATCAAGTCATCAAAGTATTTATGATATTATACTTTGGCGTTCTAGCGTTCCTAAGACACGTACTTGGTTAAAGCAACCATTTTGACTTAGACTAAAGTTTAGTCTCACACTTGGAATCATAACTCGCTTCCGACTTACTTCCTTGCTAATTTGTTTCCGGGCATATGCTCTTGTCAAGCCGTGGTATAGATTCTAAGTGACCCTAAAGACCTAAAGCCTAAGCTCTGATACCACTTCTGTCGCGACCCGAGACCCACCCTAGGAGTTAGAATGAATCTTGGACGACTGATCATGGCTTGCATGACTTACTTGACAAATCAACCTGCAAAACCCACAGAGCATATACAAAGAGGATATAAACTGCGGAAACATACTTAAACATAGCACAGCGGAAGACTTAACCAAACCTCTATGTATATACATATGTGATCCAAGTTACACAAAAGAAGTTAAAAAGAAAGTGCGGACAAGCCCACCAAAATACATGGATATACATCTCTCAACTCACCCACAGCTCTATCACTCAGAATCTACAACCACTACCTAATAGTAGCCCTCTACCGAAGGTTCCTCGACGTACTCCTCCTCCACCCATGGACCAGGAGCACAGACATCAAAAGGAGCAGCTGCTCCGCTATCACCTGCCGACATAAGAAGTACGGCTGAGCATGGAATACTCAGCGGGTACCAAATACTAACCAATAGTCATAGCATAAAAATGGCAATACATAAATCAGGAGCAATTCATATATATTAAACGGCAACAATTCATTTCATACAAGGAAGTAAAGCAATTTATAATCATGCTTGCATTTCGTAAAAAGCTGATAAAACCCTTGAAAACACCGTGCACTTGACTTGACTTAAGTACCATTTTCGTGCTTGAAAACTCGTCTTGTCTATCCTGCTTGATTCTTGTAGATCGTGTCATGTCATGCATGTCATGCGTGCTTGCTTGTGATCGTGTAACTTGTGAGATACACTTGTAAGATGTACTTGTGAGATGCCTTAAGAGGGAAGAGAGACCCTTCTTTATGCAATGCACTTGAGAGGGAAGGGAGACCCTTCTTCATGATATGTATGTACTTGCGAGGGAAGGGAGGTCCTTCTTTATGCTATGCACTTGTGAGTGAGGGGAGACCCCTCGTGGATTGTTTGTTCTTGTTTTCTTGTGAAAAGCTAGGTAAAACATATCGTAGGATATGTCCCACCTCTAATCATGTTCTTGAAAACCTTGGTAAATCATGTCATGCATGCCGTGCTCGTGGGATCGTGTGCATACTTGCATTTGAATTTAAACATAACATTTGGGGGATTTCACAATGTATAGCATATAGCAATTTTTTTTAAACAAATAAACATTCACAATATTTTAGGGAAAACAAAAACTCATGCTAGCATAATCCCTAACAAGTTACATAAGTAATTTAGCATGCATTTTCTTGATTTATACTCATTTCATTCACCTTGGCATTCCATCAAACATGGTATGTTCATTATTTGTTAATCCATTATACATATTTGTTCATTATGGATACAATGGCCTCCCCATTTCAATTATCACAACACAACCATTGGCATCCAATCGCCCATTCCATCTCCATTCACAACATCCACACATCCCAACTCCTAGCACAAGTATAGATGAAGGAAAACAAAGAAACATGGAGGAAAAGAGGAACTATGACTAGGAGGGTAGCAAGAAGTACCGACCTTGATCAATGAGGAAGAAAACTCCTCCAAAAACGTTCGTGAGGTGCTGCCTTAGCTTGGAGAAACTCCTCCTCACGTGCTTGAATCGGAATCTTGAAGCAATCCAAGCTTGAGGTGATTGTGGGTCTTGAAACCCCTTTGATTTCTCCCCAAAAGCAAACCCTAGGTTAGGAAAACCCACTCCTCTTTCTCTAACTCTCAAATGTCTCTAAATGTTGAGAATAAGCCCTAAAGGCTCGGGCAACCCTTAAGAGGAAAGAATGAAACGCCCAAAAGATAAAAACACCCTTAATGAAATTTCTGCAAAACACGAAGACCGAGCGATCGGTGGTTATGACCGATCGATCGGTTGCCTACCGAGCGATCGGTGAATTGACCGAGCTCTCGACCAAAAATCAACTCTCTGAAAAATTTCCCCATACAAATTTTCCGACCAGTCGATAGCCTCCGATCGATCGGTTTTGGACCGATCGATCGCTCCATGGACCGTGCGATCGGTTGCCTGCAGGTCCAAACTGTATTGGCCATATCTTTTGACTCGCTCGTCGGATTTCGACGATTCAACTTGCGTTGGGTTCGTACTTCGAAAAGGAATATTTTTGATATTTCAAAATTTTCAATTTCTTCCTTATTTATTAATTGTACTACTTTAAAGGCAAATTGGCTACGAAAGTGCCATGCATTAAGCATGAAAAAGTCCAGGGCTCTACATTTACGCTTCTGCATCTGTGTTTAGCTTCTGCCCTCTGATTATCATTGTTTCAGTATTTATTTACCTTGTTCATTACAAGATGGTTTTTCAGGTACGTATAGTCACACCTAAAGTATCCCTTAACTCCTAGGGGGTATTTTGGGGCGCGACCGTAGAGCACCGGTCGCTAGCAATCGCTCGGTCCACTACCGGTCGATCGGTATCTATCACTCAGTCAACAAATTTGTATGGGGAAAAATTCCAAAGAGGTGGTTTTTGACCGAGAGCTCGGTCAAAACATTGATCGATCGGTCCACTACCGGTAGCTCAGTCATAAGCACTGGTCACTCAGTCCACTATCGGTAGATCGGTATCAATCGGTCCTTCGCGTTTTACAGAAATTTCATTAAGGGTTTTTTGATCTTTCGGCTGCTCCACCCTTACTTTTAAGGGTTGGCTCGAGCCAAGGGTGTTCATAAACACCCTTAGCAATATTTTGAGTGAGAGGGGGAGAGAACCTAGGGTTCCTAAAGTCTTCTTCCCTTTTGAGAGAGAAATCAAGGGTGGAGAACCCAAGATCATCCCTTTGGCTTGGATTCTTCAAATCCAACCTCAATCAACGCGTCGAGCTTCTTCTCCAAGCTCGGCAACATTTTCTACGGCATTTTCAAAGGTTTCCTTCCCCATCAAGCAAAGAATCCTTCATTCTTAAAGGGTTCCTTCTTCCTCAAGCTTGTAGTCCAAAATGAAAGGGGTTTTTCTTCAAGATCAAGCATTCATCTTAAGGTTAGTACACTCTCATAGTTAACCTAGTATTTCCCTATATTTTGAGTTATTTTCATGAAATTAATCATATGACCTAAAAGAATAAGATTAAAGGAAATGTAAGGGATGTGTGGTGAATGTATGGAGGTTAAGGCGAATGGATGCCAAGTAGTATGTGATGGGTGTTTTGTGATGAAAACGGTGGATGGGCATTGTACAAATAATGAATACACCTATGATGTTTGATGAAATGTGAAGAGGAAATCATATGTTAAAAGACCTAATAAAGTGTTGAATACTACATGTTTGATGAAATGCATGAATGAGGATTTAGTTAAGAAAAATGAAGGTATGACTTAGGGAATTTTCCCAATTGACAAATGTTAAATGAAATACTATATATATGCTTACTTTCAAGCTTGCCTAGTTCAAGAAATGTTCTAAATGCTATATCATGCTCTTTTAATCGTTATATGTTATTACGATTGCCACGATTGTCAAGCATGAACATGCACATTTGCATGAACCAAGGTTTTCTCATAAGCATGTATTTCAAAAAGCATAAGAAATGATTTTGAAGGCATTCCTAAGAAAGAAGCATAAGCATTGACAAAGCCAAACTTTGGGTTGGTATTCTAAGATCGGTTAACTCATGCTCACAAGGATCAAGTCTAAGATCTTGCATAAGCTCCACGGATCATAAGTCTTGCAAGGCTTTTCAAGAACTCATAAGTATCTCACAAGTCTAAGATCTTGCATATGTCTCTATGGATCATAAGCTCACAAAAAAAAGCTCCCAAGAAGCTCACAAGCTCACAAGAAGGCTCACAAGAAAGTTCACAAGCTCATAAGAAAAGTCTTAAGAACTCGTAAGTTCACAAGAACTCATAAGAAAACATGAGGCCCACAAGCATTCATAAGTACTCATAAGCATGCATAAGATGGTTTGATTTCCAAGAAGAGTAAAAGTTTTTATGACAGGTTTTCCACAATGGGGTTTTTAAGCATAAATGTTGTGATTATTATTCCTTTAAATACTTGCATGTGGAATCTTGTTGTTATTGTATGGTTAGCTATTAGTTTGTACTCACTGAGTATTCGATACTCAGCCGTATATGTTATGTCAGCAGGTTCGTTCAACATCTGCAACCTAAAGCCATGGGTTGAAGAAGAATATGTAGAAGAAAGGGATCCGTCCATCCCGCTGCAACCACAAGAGGAGAGAGATCTAGATGTGTGGCCATATCTAGACCATTGCTGAGCTGAGTGATAGTGAGAGGTCATTTTTTATTTCGATAGGTGGGCATGTCCACCTTTATTTTGGTTATATACGTTTAAACTTGGAATACAGTTGATATACATAGAAAGAAATTTTGGGTTACGCTTCCGCACTTTGATTTAAGCTTCCGCATTACTTTATGTCTCCATTATGTATTGCCTTGTATATTTTGACAGGATGGTTTGGTATCGGATATTGCACATCACGAGCCAAAGTACCTCTAACTCCCAAGGGGTATTTTGGGTCGCGACAATAACAGTATTTAGGCCCACCGCAGTCTCAGAGGCCTTATTCTATGCCGCATGCTTCTCGCCCTTTTTCCCCCATAGGCTTCACGCCTGGCGACTGCATAGGCACCTCGTCCCGTATTATCTCAGGCCACGGGATATGCACCACCTACACCCCTCTACATTCTCTTATGAGTTCTGCGCTCATTGTAGTAAGAGGCATGTGGCCGGTGAGTGTTGGAATCTGTCCAGTGGATGTTTTCACTATGGTGACCAGGGCCACATGATTAAAGATTGTCTCCGCCAACAGTTGTCATCCCAGTCTCAGGAGAGCAAGCCCCTAATTCGGTAGTCTTCTAAGCAGAGCTCTTCGTAGGCATCGAGGCCCTCATAGTCTACACGACTGCCTCACCAGCCAAACTAGGGTTGGGTCTTTGCCATAACCGAATGAGACTCACAGGCATCTAACGATGTTGTGCAAGGTACGCTAGAGTGCTAAAATTTTCAAGTTGTGAATGCTTGCTATTATATAACGTGTTTGTTTATGTGTACAACATGCTACCTATACACTATGGATATTCTTTCTTGAAATCTATTGATGAGAGTTATTATTGTACACATGCGATTTATTAATAAATGAATGTCTAGCCTGAGTGTTGATCGACACAGGATCCACTCATTCTTTTGTCTTGCCTAGTTTTACGAAGGGCTTTTCATCCAAGTCGAGTCCTTTGGAGTGTGAATTGTCTATTTCAACTCCGCTTTGTAAGTCAATGGTTGTTAACTGAATGTACAAGGATTGTGTTGTTCAAGTTGGGAAGAATGAGTTATCGGTCGACCTTATCATCCTGGAGTTCCAAGACTTTGATGTTATTCTCGGAATAGATTGGTTCTCGACTCACCACGGGCATGTGGCTTGTTTTGAGAAAAGGGTGGATTTTAGGCCGTAAGGTGTAAATTCGTTTCACTTTCGAGGATTTTGGAGGAGAGACATCCCCCGTTTCGCGGCTTTTAGTGTTTCGAACTAGAAGGCACGAGACTCCTCAGCCATTCCAGTTGTGAGTGAGTACTTGGATGTGTTTCCCGAGGATTTGCCTAGATTACCTCCAGATCGGGAGATCAAGTTCGTGATAGAGCTTGCTCTTGGCACTGCTTCGATTTCTAGGGCGCTATACAAGATGACCAAGTGTATCATCTGACCAAGTGTGTCATCATGAGGAGCTCCAGTGCTCTTCATGAAGAAGAAGGATAGGTTGATGAGGATGTGCATCGACTATAGGCAGTTGAATAAGGTCACGATCAAGAATCGTTATTCATTGCCTCGGATAGATATCTTGTTTGACCAACTGAAGGGGGCAAGATTTTTGTCCAAGATTGATCTTCGATCGGGTTATCATCAGTTGAAGATTAAGGTTGAGGATGTTCCTAAGACTGCTTTTAAGACTCGGTATGGGCACTGCAAGTTCCTAGTTATGTCTTTTGGTCGAACGAATGTACCGGCAGCTTTTATGGATTTGATGAGTCAGGTGTTTGGACCTTTTCTCGATCAGTGCCTCATTATTTTCGTCGATGACTTCATGGTGTATTCCCAGACATGGGAAGATCATAATCGAGAGACCTTCACCTTACACTTGGGATTCTTGGAGAGCATAGCTTGTATGCCAAGTTGAGTAAGTGCCAATTCTAGTTGAAAAAATGTGTCGTTCCTTGGCCACGTAGTATCTGTCGAGGGCATTGTGAGCGCAGATTTCTGTGACACTTACGAGGGGAATGAGATGGTATATATACTTGTACCCTCACGGGTGTGAAGGTTGATTATTTTAAGAGTTGTCACCTATTCATTCAGAAGGGATAGCTAACCGGGGTTAGGCCAAACTAACAGTGGTTAGGGTTGCTAACCACTGTTAAGGGGATGTGAGTTTTAGCCCGGTAGGCTAAGGCAAGGCCTGGTAGGCCGAGGATAAGTCCGGTAGACTTGGTTTTTAGGCCCGGTAGGCCGTAAACCAAAAGTAACCGCGGTTAGGGTTGCTAACCGGGGTTAAGGGGAGTCTAACCATGATTAGGATTGCTAATCAGGTTTAGGAAAAGGCGAAAGTTAGTTTTATGGTCCAAGTTATTTTTTTGGATTTTTTGATTAATTTCCCAAGATTTGTAGGGTTAAGAGGTACTTAACCGAGGTTAAATCTTAATCAGACGTGCATTTAACCCTAGTTAAGGGTATGGTCAAGTCCAAGGTGGGCCCTGGGGGCTAGGCAGGGCCTAAAGTGGCCTCCTACCAGGCCTGAGCCCCTGCAAAAGCCCAAAATTAAAAATAAATTAGTGTCGGTAATGGTATTACCGACATTAAAAAGGTATTTTTAACCTTAGTTTTGCACGTTGTTAACTAGGGTTAGGTATTAACCTTAGGTGATCTGAAACCATGGGGATGTAGAGGGGACACCAGTGAAGATTTTAAGCTTGGTGTGGGCCCCAGGGGATGCCTGGAGTGGGCCCCACAAAGGTCCAAAGCTACTGTATCTGAAAATGCATATTAGCGGTAGATGTTCTACCGCCAATCTCAAAATAGGCAAAATAATTATTGGCGGTAGAAGGATTACCACCAATATGCACAGTGTTGATTTTTCATGGATTTAACCATGGTTAAGGCTAAACCATGGACTTGGAAGGACAAGGTTGGGTCAAGGGGGATGAGAGGGGTTTAACCTGGGCCCTGGACATGGACCAAGGCCCACCTAAGTAGGCCAAAATCAGCTGTAACAGTATGTGCCAAAAATGGCGGTACTGAGATTACCGTCATTCCTGGTTTTGCTGAAAAACCAGATTTTGTCCATAGAGGCTATGCACAGGGATGTCCAAGGGTTCCCTCATGATCTGAGGGACCCCTAGAGGGCCGTGGTGGTCTGCAATACCCAGGCAAGTGGGTATACCCGTAGGGGTCCCCCACACCTATTAAATAAGTGGAGGGACTCCCTATGATGGGTTTAAATCAAAAGAAAACAACAACAATAACTAAAGATGTCCCCTGGAGATGACCAGGGGCTTAAAGTGATTGTACAAGAGGAGTAAATGAGGTAGGGGACACCCTACCCTGATGTTCTGTTTTCTTTCTTGCCGAAGGTGGTGCTGTAACAATGGTGGTGGTGCTACAGTGAGGGTTGCAGCAACTGGGTTTTTTTTTGGAGCTACTTAGAGCTTATGAAAGCTGGGGTAAGGGTTAGGTGGCTGGAGAAATGCTCAGCGGTTCACCTAATGGATTTTGTCGATCGTTTAATAGTGGAGGTATTGGGTTTTTATAGAAGGGAGGCTTGGGACCTAAGGGGAATTAAGAGGAATTACCTGAGAGGGGGTTGGACCTGGTGGAGGTCGAGTGGGAGGAGTTGAGGTGAGGGTGGAGTGTGTAGGGCGTTTGCAGTGCTGGAAACTCGAAACTTGCATAATGGCGGTAGATGATCTACCACCATTAGCAAAATAGGCCAACATTTAATTGTCGGTAGATCATCAACTGGCAATAGCAAAATAAGCCAAAAATAATTGGCGGTAGATGATCTATCACCAAATCGAGATTTGCTTTGGTTTGGGCCTAGCCTATGCACACACAGGTTTTGGGGTTAGGCTTACGGTTTTTGGGCCTTGTGGGCCTAGTTTAAGGGTTTAGGTCCTATAGGCCATGGATTTTTAGGGTTCAAGCCCTAAGGGCCCTAGGGTTAGGCTAGGGCTTCGGCTAAGGTTACCTAGGGCTAGGGTTTTGGCATAAGTTTTGTACTAGGGTTCAACTAGGGTTAAACTAGGGATAGGTCCTAGGGTTCAACTAGGGTTAAACTAGGGATAGGTCCTAGGGTTTGACTCAAGGTGTTACCTAGGACTATCTAGAGGCTTACCTAGGTTTTAGGGGATTTGGCAGGGGGTAACCATGGTTTAAAAGACTTTAACCATGGTTAGATGGGGGTGTAAAAATTAGATGCTTATAGGCATCTCAGTTGATCCGGCAAAGATAGAGGCAGTGATGAGTTGGGAGAGGCCCAGGAGTGTTACCGAGATTCGTAGTTTTCTCGGTTCGACAAGTTACTACCAGAGATTCGTAGAGAGATTCTCCAGCTTAGCAGCACCGATCATGTACTTGACACAGAAAAATGTCAAGTTTGTTTGGAGTGACAAGTGTGAAGCAAGCTTCATAGAGTTGAAGAAGTGGCTTACTACAGCCCCTGTTCTCACGATTTCATTGGGGAGTGGTGGATTTGTAGTATACAGCGATGCCCGGACGTCGGGCTAGGGTGTGTTCTTATGAAGCACAGGAAGGTCATCGCCTATACTTCCCAGTAGTTGAAAGAGCATGAAAAGAACTATCCTACATACGACTTAGAACTTACCGCAGTAGTATTTGCATTGAAGATTTGACAACACTACTTTTATGGGAAGCAATTTGATGTGTTCACAGATCACAAGAGCTTAAGATATTTTTTTCCCAGAAGGAACTAAATTTGTGGTAGCATAGATGGGTGAAATTCTTGAAGTACTACGAGTGCTCTATCCAGTACCACCCGGGTAAAGTGAACGTGGTAGCAGATGCTCTGAGCAAGAAGCCTCCTGGACTTGAGGCCCACATGATGGTTTACGAGTGGAAGATGTTGGAGGTCATGGCGAACCTCGATACCAGTTTCATCATTCCTACCTTTAGGCCAGTCATGGCTAACCTTACGATTAGGCCCTATATCCTAGTCCGGATCCGAGAGTTGCAGGGTTCGGATGTGGAGCTACTTGCTTATCGAGATAAGTCAGTTAGTAACAAGAGTGATGAATTCTCCTTGAATGGTGATGGAGCCATCACATTTAAGGGAAGGTTATATGTTCCTACTGATGCAGAGTTGAGGCGTGAAATTTTAGATGAAGCTCACCGGTCCAAGTACACTGTGCATCCTGGGGGTACGAAGATGTACCAGAACTTAAAAAGACACTTTTGGTAGATGAACATAAAGAGGGAGGTGGGGGAGTATGTGTCTCGGTGCTTGGTGTGCCAGTAGGTTAAGGCCGAGCATATCAGGCCAGACTGATGGGAAGACCGATAGGGTGAACCAAATCATAGAGAACATGCTCCGAGCGTGTATGTTGGACTTCCGAGGCAATTGGGAGGAACACTTGTCATTGGTTGAGTTCGGCTACAATAACAATTATCAGGCGAGCATCCAGATGACACCTTTCGAGTCTTTGTATGAGAGAAGTTTCTAGTCTCCTCTATGTTGGGATGAAGCAGGGGAAAAGAAAATATTGGGCCCTAAATTGATAGAGCAGACTGCAAATAGGGTCAAGATCATCAGGGAGTGATTGAAGGCTGCCCAGGACAGGTAGAAAAGCTATGCAGACATACTCCGTAGGGACTTGGAATTCTAGGTTGGGGATCAAGCCTATGTGAGAATTTCTCCTAGCAAGAGGATTATGAGGTTCGGCAAGAGGGGCAAGCTCAGCCCGAGGTACGGAGGTCCGTTTGAGATCATCACTAGAGTTGGTGAGGTTACTTATCGGGTAGCTCTACCAACTCACATGGCGGAAGTTCACAACGTATTCCATGTGTCCATGCTTCATAAATACATCCCAGATTCTTCTTATGTCATAAATCTTGATCTGCTGGAAATTCGGGAGGATCTCACCTTAGAAGAGCAGCCGGTTCAGATTTTGGACTGTAGAGATCAAGTTTTGCATAAAAGACGATTTCCTTGGTTCTTCTTCAATGTTAACATCATGCTAGAGAAGAAGCCACGTGGGAACGCAAAGCAAAAGTAAGGGAGAAATACCCTCAATTAACTGGATGAGCGGGATGTTTGTTTGTATTCTATATCGTCTTAATTTTGAGGACGAAATTCTTGTAAGGGTGAAAGTATGCCTCTTTTTAATTTTAGAAAAAACCGTTCTTGGGGGGCATACATTGAATCCCAAGATCTGACTATAGTTCTAATTGTTTTTATTCAATGAAGGATAAAAAAAATTACCTTCGCAACTTTGATATGGAAAAGTCATTTCCACGATTTGAAGGATAGAACGATACCCGCAAAACTTCGCAAGTGAAAAGTCTCATTCGCGATTCACATGAACCTTCTTTTCTTTAAATTTTTTCTCTAATAGAAGCTAATGACCCTTCCAATCCAAGCTCTATGTGTTAGCCTCAGGGTTGCAATCATAAGTACCCCTAATAATTTTGATAATAACATAACAATGAAATGAAAATATTTGGTACTAATCATCTTGTTTAAGTGCTTGAACATTTCAGAGTACACAAATTGATAGCACTCCAACCATGAAAAATGATGGAAATTATCCAAGAGGAAGGTCAACTCATTGTATACAAGATGAAGATTCACGACAAGACCATAGTCCAAGTCGGGTCCATTGAAGATAAAAGGCTAAATCACAAGACCCAAGTCAAACCAAGATCTTCTCTCTACATTTTAAAATGTATTGTTTATCTTGAGAGTGTATAGGTCTTATGTAAAAGGTCCTCAAAAGAAAGGTGAAGTGAATAAGCTCAAGAATCATAGATTGACCATATGAGCCTATGATACCTTTTGAGAATCATTCTAAAGCTCTAATTAATCATAATATCATGATAAGAGCATAGCTAATTGACCTAGAAAATCAATCACATCCCTTTGGTCTGATCCAAGACTGAATCCAAGATTTTTACTCTGAATTCGTCGACGAATTCCCTGGGTAGATTGAATTCGATGACGAAGTCATGACAGAATTTTCTTAATTCAGTTGTGCCTCTTGATTTCGACGACGAAATCTTTGGTTGGGTTAAAATTCGGCAACGAAGTCATTACAGAATTTTTAGAATCCAATTCTGTCTTTTGAATTCGGCGACGAACTCAAGTGGGAACTCCACTTCGTCGACGAAATCATGTCTGAAACAGAAAAAAATTTGTAACGGCTAGTTTGTAACGGTCCTAAAAGCATTTAATGCTTCCCTAACGGTACTATTGGATTAAATGCTATAAAAGGAGTTCATTTATGAACAAATAATAAATCTTGAATTCTTGACTAGAACAAATAATAACTCCTATTGATCCCTTATTCATTGCTATTGATTTTCACTCACTCTCATACTTAGAAAATCCCCAAAAATCTCTATTGAGCTTACTCAACTCCTATTTCCTTTGAGAGACTTTATTAGAGTTTGTATTTCACTCTTATCCAGCTCATTTAAGGAGCTTTCATTTCAAATTATCAATCCAAAAACTCATAAATTGTAACTAGTCAAGAATTCAAGATTCTTGCACTAAAGCTGTTGCTTCAGCTATATCAAGAGAGGGTTGTACTCTTGAGAGGTTTCAGCTCGGTCTAAAGGAGAGCTTGTAAGGTATTATCTCGACCTGTAAGAGAGATTGGAAGGGTTTGGACTCCACCTATGAAGGAGCCAGTGCGAATAAGGAATCGTGGTGAACCCTCTAGCTGTAAGCTAAGGCGGGGAGTAGGCTGGTTTGTTGAACCTTGAGAACAAATCTTGAGTTTGCACTCTCCTTATCTCTTTTCTCTTTTTTTTAATATTCTATTGTTTTAGCTTGTTGCATATTTTACTTTATTCCGCTTATTGAACTTGTAGTTCATATTTTTGTTTTTAAATCTGCCTTAGACCCTATTCACCCCCCCCCCCCTCCCCCTTTAGGTTCATCTCCTGGCCAACACTATGATCTTTTATTCTTCTCTTGAATTCAAGATCCTTTCTTATTCAAGATCATTTCTTATATTATTCATGATCAAACAAAAACCAAGAGAGAAGAGAGAGGAGGGCATGAGCTACAAGGGAGAGAGAGAAAACCGTATGGAGAGAGAGAGCTCTTCCAAAGGTGGACGTCCCACCCTATAAATAAGCCATGGTTCTTCTATTCTCTTAATTCTAATCTAATTATAATTTCTTTCTTTGATTCCTTAATGATACTTTCCTAATCCAATTAAGATTTATCAAAAATAGAAACCAACTAATTAGTAACTAATCTTATTCCTATTTAGTAGGAAATTATTAATTAGTAACTAACCAATTAGAAACTAACCAATTTAGTAACTAACCAATTAGCAACTAATAAGGTGGGCGTCCCACCCTAGGTGGGCCCCACTACCTCACGCCCCTTTATGAGTTCCAAACTCATGTTGGTCAATGTTGATCTTTATCAAAATTCTCATATGGGTCCTACTAATTTGATTAATCACATCTTATGTGATTTGATCTATTAAAGCTTCACTACACCATATAGTGAATTACATGGAGAATTTAATTAATTTAATTAAAGCTTTAAGAAGTTCTTAGTGTGTGGGATTTAAAGGGATCTCACATTTCCAGTAGTAGGACCAAGTGCTTAACCTTTTGGTTGAGCCTTGTTGCTAGGAAACACTTTCCTACAATTTCATTAGGATCTTAGAACTTCATCTAAGTCCCTGGACTTTACTAATCACAATAATGTCTATTAACACAATGTGATTAACCCCCAGAAAATAAAGAATTATTTGCAGATATTATCTATTACAAGATTTGTTTACAGATACGTTCTTCCACCTTCAATATTGTTATAAGTTTACGAGACAATATCTTATATTGTCTGTAATCTCTAGCTTATATTGAGAACTCTTTCTCTTTGATACTTTTAGTCAAACTTGGAGTTTCAAAACTGTTTGAAATCCTTTAAAAGAAATATAATAATTATTACTTTCTTTTAAATATAAAATAACATTCTCGATAAAACCATTTCATCGATAAATACCAGCGCAGGTTTTTCAAGTCCAGTTTGACAAGTATCAACTCAATATAAATTACTTACCCTTCTTGACCAACTCAATAACATTCATCGGTAATATACAGTTAATTTTAAGGTGCGACCGGGCTACCCTTCTTGATCAAACATTGGTGCAAGCCTTACGAGAGGGAACTCAATTGGGTGTCCTATTGTAACAGTGATCAGCCCTGTTTTCGAATATTTAGTTTTTGACTGCTGAAGCAACAATAGTTCGCTTGCATTGCTCTTAGTAAAAGTTAGAATAACTTGATGGTTGAAAGCAATGCCGATGTCCTCATCAAAGCTACAAAGACAATTCTTCTGTGGGATGTGAATGTTTGTCTATTGGATATCATTGATAAGTAAGAAGATTTACCAACGATGTGTCAAGGCATATTCAGTGAGATCAAAATTTGAGTGCTCAATTTTTTTGGCATGCATATTTTGCCCTCCATAAAAGCATCGCTTTCTAAATACTCTAGCCAACAACGAGTATTGGAAAGTACTCTCTAGCATGTGGGTGTACATATGCTTCATGTAATCATCCAATCACTGTTGGTGAATAATATTCCTTACGAGGACTGTTAAGCATACTTCTCAGCACATTCTAAATAATAATAATTCACAATTGAAAAGGTTTTCCTACTTTTTCCTCTTTTGATAATAAAACTTTTTTCTTTCTTTCTTTTAGACCCACACAATGTTATTTGGTCTATTATTTAAAAGGTAAGAGTATGGAAATGTTGAGTATGCTTAGCATTTCTCAATATCTTACCTTCATAGATAAATAAAGAACTGTACTAGCCCTACTATCAGTCCAAAAATTGCGAAAAACTAACACTTACCCGAGATAGGATCACAGTCAATTGCAATTGGATATAAGCCAATGCAATTTCCCACTCATTTTCTCTCATCCAATCAACATCAGCCACATATGCAATTGCATTGGCTTTAATGCAATTGCAATTGCAATTGCTTGTGATCGTATCTCGGATAAGTGTTAGTTTCTCACTTTCTCTAACACGTATCGTATTCATTTCTTTTCCCGGCTGCAAGCTAAATTAAGCTCAACATTCAAAACGTCTCATTCCTTAGTTTTAACCTCCATGCTAGAAAGGTAGTGGGAACAGTACGACACTTATTGGCCCATAGAGAAAGTGATTTGAGAAAAACTGAGGCAATATCAATCTCCATAAGTAATCAAAAAGATTAACCATGAACAGGTGTTCACACTCCGGGTGAACAGTTAATTGGAGCAACCCAACAATGCCTTGGGAAGAGGTATTTATAGAAAAAATTTAGTGTTAAAAATACCTTTCTTTTTATTCATAATTACAAAACTATCACTGCTCAATGATTTTTGGCACAGGATTCTCTGAAGTTCAACTTGAGAGAATCTCTCAAGTTTGAACCCCTAGAGGTCGCCACGTGTCTCCTTTGACACCCCTTAACCATGGGTAAGGTTCACTCACCCCTAGGGTTCATCATCCATCCTTGGTTTTTTTTTTTATATTAATTATTAATTTTTAAATTAAAAACAGTTTTTAATATTAAAAAACTCTAAAAACAGTTTTTTTAATTTAAAAAATAATAATTAATATATTAAAAAAAAACCAAGGATGGGTGAGTGAACCCTAAGGGTGGGTTAACCTTACCCATGGTTAAGGGGTGTCAAAAGTGACACGGACCTCTAGGGGTTCAAACTTGAGAGATTCTCTCAAGTTGAACTTGAGAGAATCCTGACCCATGATGTTTTAGGTTCCTCTGACTGTCCAATATGAGCTCCTGTTTATAATTAAAAATTTATTTGATAAAATAAAAATGAGGTGACCTGTTATTCTTTCATATCCATTCACGTGAAGTGCTCAGCCACAACCCTGTGTGTTGTGGGTAATTCTGAAAAATAATAGAACCAGAAAGAGGACTAAAATGAATAAATAAACAGTACTATGTATCAATCAATGCAAAGCTAAGACTCTTTAGTCTACTGATGTATGCCGATAACAAAAAAATAAAAAAAACTCTTTAGACAACGTGGGCCAAGCGACACCCGTGACCTTTGAGTCACGCCAATGCTCATTCACGGGTTCCAAACTTGTGGTTCCTGCATGGGCTATATAAGCGAACTGCTCCATTACTGCGAGTCAGAAGGAAACCAAGAGCGGAAGAAAAAGATGGAAATGTTGCGAAAGCTGGTGCTGTTGCTGCTGTTCATGGCTGCAATATTTGCGGAAGCCAAGGCACTGACGCTTTGTAACATGGACGATGATGGTTTAACGGCATGCAAACCGTCGGTCAGCGAACCAAACCCAGCTGATCCAACCGAGCTGTGTTGCAAGGCTCTTGCTGGGGCTGACTTGAAATGCCTATGCTCATATAAGAACTCTATGCTGTTGCCTGCCTTTGGGATAGATCCAGACCTTGCCATGCAGCTTCCTACCAAGTGTAATCTCACCCCACCAACAGAATGCTAAGGTCTCTCTTATCTCTATATCTCTCGCTCTCTTACAAGTGGAAGAACCGTTCATCTAATAAATGATTGGACTTTGCTTCTGAGACCGTCTTAGGGCGTGACCACCGAGACGTACACATGGTAGTCCCCAACTAAAATCCCGTACCACATAACACAATCTCGGTAGTCTCGGCCCTAAGACGGTCTCAGAAACATTTTGATACTATCAGCTAACCCATAAGTAAATTTATCAAACTCTTATTGTGATAGTGACAAGTGTCATTACTTTCACTTGTTCTGATGTAAGTGTCTCAACGTTAACAGAGTAACTATTGAGTTTGGAAATAATTTTAGAGAGTAACTATGAGTTGGAGCTATGATGAAGAGTAAACCAAAGTGAACATAAATAGCACTTATAGCAAGGGTAGTTTGGAAACTACAATAAGAATGAAGAGTATTTCTATCAACTAAAACTTTTGCCTATAATTCTCAAATGGATTTTGCTACCCAGTCGCAACTCTTCCAAAGACACAACTGGACACTACAAATGACAAACATTCTCTGAATTTTACTTTTTAAACAGTTAAAATAATGAAACATCTCCACGTGTTAGCCCCATCTTGCGTCTATGGAAAAATTTGGAGTAAATGCGACTGGGGCTAGTACTCCTCTTTCTCAAATTAGCTTTGTCAAGGCATATATTGAGTTGCTCCTCTTTTTATGCATGTGGGGCTGGCACTCCTCACTCTCAGCCATTCCAACTCAAGCCAAAAACCAACACATGTCTTGGCTTTTACCCCAAAAACCAACACCTAATTTTTTTTCTTTAACTGTTTAACATGTGTTGTTCTTTATTTAGCTTAAAGTAGAGAATGCTCGAGAGTAGGATTAGCAAGCCTCGTGAATGATTCTTTATTGTCAAGAAATGAGGATCAGATGCAAGTGAAATTTCCACTGGCAGAATAACATCAAGAATGCTACTTCCGATTTTAGGGTTAGGGTTAAGGGTTGGGATTAGGTTTGCCATTTTCAACCCTATAACTTTAAAATCTGACGTGGTGCATCCTGAAATTGTATCTGCAGCCACTCTGCTGCCGAATACTATTACACCAAATTCTCATTCAGTGGACATTGTCTACCGATGAAAACAGGGTTTGTGGGAGCTAGAGCAATACAAGCTGGTGCAACGTGGGCGGATATAAGCCAAGAGCTCAGCTTTCGATCTTGATCCCATCCAAATTGTTGTTGTGGTGGTAGCCCTTTGCAGTGGCTTAATGCTTACTTGCAATCATTCCTGATAGCTGATAAAAATTGGAGTAGGATAATAAAGTATGATGAGATACACGATAATGAAATGTGATGAGATACACCTATCTCGTATGATTTGAATTTGATCTAACTCCATCTTCTATCAATCCCAACCCAAACCTGTCGAACCCAAAACCAATTTCGAGATTTCGGTTGGGTCAAGAAGGTAGAATTACATATAAATGAGTTATAGTCAGATGTCATCTAGTTCTTACTCATGGTGTGTTTTGAGTTCTTGCAGGGATGTTGGAGCTGATCAAGTACTGTATGCTGCACTTAAAATGCTTTCCAAGATGTTTTGTATTTTCCTCCTTGTGAATGTGGTTTGAACTTTGAAGAAATTATGAAATGGTAACTACCGTTTTATCTGTATTTATGGTTGTACGTACTAGAAATATTCTGAACGAATTGCCTAAGTCGTCAGTTTTGAAGTGAGCTATGGAAACGGCCAAAAACAATAGGTTTGCGTTCCCATTGTAGCTGTGGACCAGAGAAATTCCCCTGTCCCCTACCCCCACATCCTATACATTTGCCAAGTTTCAAGATAGTACAAGGCATGGTATGCCTTCTAAGGAGGGTGGCACGGGATAAGTCCAACGAGGAATTAATGTAGCAATAGCAAGTACGAGACGGCTCACCTTTGCTAACCTACTACAGAGCATTCCTAGCAGCCTTATCAAATTTTATTCACCAAAAATATTCAAAACTCTATTTTCTATTTTGACTATCCATTTTTTTTTAAATCACTCTCAGCAGTCTCACCAATTTAACAAAAAAAAAGGAGAGAGAAACATTATTTTATTATTTATATAGGAAAACAAAAAAAGAAATGAGAGAGAAAAATTATTTTATTTATTTGTGTGGGACCACAATAAAAGAAGGGAGAGAGAAATATTATTTTATTATTTATGTGGGACAGCAAAAAGGAAGGGAGAGACGAAGATTTGGTTTGTGAGTGTACTGTACTCACCAAGTTTGGTGAGTATTGTACACTCACCAAATCAAAATGGTTATTTTGAAGAGACTACTGGATACCCGTTTTAGCAAATTTTAGTGTTTTAGTTATTTTGCTGAGCCTGCTAGGAATGCTCTCAAAACTCACAAAAAGTTATTTTGGTGAGCCACTTTTTTAAAACACTCCTAGCAGCCTCACCATTTTAATAAAAAAAAAATATATAGAGAAATAATATTTTATTATTCGTGTGGGAAAACAAAAAAGGAAGGGAGTGAGAAACATTATTTTATTGTTTGTGTGAGACCACAATAAACAAAGGGAGAGAGAAACCTTTATTTTATTATTTGTGTGGGCCCACAAAAAATTGAGGGAAAGAGAAATTTTAGCTTTGGTGAGTACTGTACACTCACCAAATCCAAATCTTTATTTTGCTGATTTTTGGTGAGGCTGGTGAGGCTGCTGGAGAGAGTTTTAGCACTTTTTAGCCATTTGGCTCACCAAAATAACTTGAGGCTGCTAGGAATGCTCTAAAGACGTAGATAAATGATGCCCTATATTGAAAGTTAAAATAAAGGAAAAGGCTTAACTTACCCGTGGTTTCCATTATGTAACATTATGTAACGAAATGGTTGGTTCTCATTGGTCCACACCCCATTTTTTAACACTTACCAACTATGGTTAAGATTCACTCACCCTAAGGTTAAGCAATCCAACTTAGTTTTTAGAAAAACAAAAATTGAAAATATTAACCTTAATTTGTTAAGCTTAACCAGAATTAAAAGTTTTAAAAGGCTCGGCTCTAAAATAAATAAACAAAAAATAATAAAGCCAACACTAACTGTAAGGGGAAAAAAGACGAAGAACCTGAAATCGGGATCAATTAATCAAGTTTCAAGGAAAGAAGTAAAGAACTAATCTTCAATCCCCAAAACTAAACCCCAATAAATGTGTACTTTAGAGGCTGTTATTAAGAACCGTCGCTAAGGCCTTGTTTGGATAGACTTCCCAGAGAAGAGAAATACTTGCTCGGGAGTTACTTCATGCGAAGTAACTCTTGAGAAAGTCTGACAAAGTCATTCGAATGAGAGAATAATGTTTGGTTTGCAAATCCAAAAAATAACTTTTAAAATTCAAATTTTCAATTTACGTTCGGTTTGGCTTACACTTACAAAAAGTAATTTCTGAAAGTTTTATACATGATATAAAACTAAGGTTCGGCCTATAGCTATCTATGGTGAAGTCGACCCCATCAACCATAGTTGCCTTGTTGAGTCACCATCATTTGTTTTATCATGTTACTCTAGTATTTGCACGCTTTAAAACAAGAGATTAATTATAAACCAGAGCTCTTAAACCGGGAAAAAAAAAAAACCGGAGCTTCAACTGAAGAGAGATAACCGCCCAGCGGAATGCGCACGTGGGCCCTGTTTGACACGAATCTATTTTAACAACCATTTAACTATAGTTAAGATTCACTCACCTCTAGGGTTCATCCATCTACCATTGATTTTTTTATATATATATTAACCTGTTATTAACTAACTTCAACCACAATTAACACGCACGCCTACAAGTTGCCACGTGTCCCCTTAACACCCACAAACTGTGGTTAAGATTCATTCATCCCTAGGGTTCATCCACCTACCCTTGTTTTTTAGAAAAAAAAAATTAACCTTGGATTGACTAACCTAAAGCACAGTTAATGTGCACGCCTACAAGTTGCCACATGTCCCCTTTAACACCAACTAACGGTTGTTAAGATTCACTCACCCCTAGGATTCATCCATCTACCCTTGTTAGAATTTTTATTTTCTAAAAATAATCTTGGGTTGACTAACCTAAACCACAGTTAATGCGCGTGCCTATAGGTTGCCCCACGTCCCTTTTAACACCCACTAACTGTGGTTAAGATTCACTCACCCCTAGGGTTCATCCATCTAACTTTAGTTTTAAAAAAATGAACCTTAAGTTAACTAACCTAAACCATAGTTAATGTTTGCCTATAGGTTTCCATGTGTTCCTTTTTACACTTACTAACTGTGGTTAAGATTCACAAACTCTTGAGGTTCAACAATATAATTTTAGTTTTCAAAAGAAGTATTTAAAAAATATTAACCCTAAGGGTTAAAAATTCTTAACTAGAGTTAAATATTGTTTTAATATTAAAAATATATATATGATATAGTTGAATCTTAAGGGTAAGTGAATCTTAACCACGGTTAATAGAAGGTAAAAGGGAACCAACATGCACTTCATACTTCATAGTTCATAGTTGATGAATGATGGCAAACCAAAACCCCCCAAACAGCATATCTTTTAAGAAAATCCTTATAATAATGGTGGTTTCAATTTGTTTACGTATGTACGTAATTTCCGAACATTCCGTCAACTTCCCGCGGAAGTTACCTCTGGCTACTTTCTCGGGAAATAAAAATTTTATTTTCCCTAACCTTTTACTTTCTCAGGAAGTGAAAATGAAATTGGCAAGCCAAACATATTATTGGCCCACTTTTGACTTTCTAAAATTAGAAGTCGATAGAAATAGCTGGGGAAGTCTATCCAAACGCCACCTAAATGTCCTAAAAACTTTTCATTTTATAGTGTCACGTGGTTTTGAAACTCCCCGAACAACATAACTAATAATTTTAAAAAAAACCAATTGTAAATACCCATTATTTATTTTCACAGCATGACTTAGGATTTACTCTCAAATATACAAAATCTACTAAAACTTGCTTTACAATTGCCATAGACCATATAAAAACCAACCCACTTCTAAACCAAAACCCAGGACTAGAGTCTAAGAAAATCAAAAGATTGGTATAAGCCTCTATTCACCATGGATTAGCTTCCATGTTATGTCTTTATATAGTAATAGTCATCCTTCAATGAAGTGTTAATCTCTTGTAACTGATGTCTTTATAACTACTGTTACATAGGATCTGGTCAAGAGTTTCAAACCCTTCTGAATGATCATATCAAATGGTTATTATAGCCAATAAACTCTAATATAGATCTTAGGCTCCATAAGAATATCATATTTGGATGAGGAGTCCTAGCCCAGTCGAATTTACTCTAGATTTTCTATAGACGCGAGATGGGGCTACCACGTGGAGATGTTTCATTATTTTAACAGTTAAAAAGTAAAAATCAGAGCATGTTTGACATTTGGAGTGCCCTCTTTGAAAGATTTGCGACCGGGACTAGCAAAATCCTATTTCGATTCGCAACATTTAACCGTTTGAATAGAGTATAAAGTATAAATTTAAATATTTTCAGACCTTATCACATAAGTCCAAGTGCGTCCTACAATATAAGGACAATTGCTTGTTGATGGATGATTTTTTTAAGATAGACATGTGGATCAATAGATCCACAAAGAAAATTCTTAACAAAGTTCTTGCGCCCTCAATATATACCAAGACGCCTTTAACTAATATCTGTTATTGTGTTGTCCATATTTTGGCTAAAACGCCTTTAAACTTTGAACTTATATGTTTTACCATAAAATTCGCAAAGAACAAAAAGGGTAAAAAGAGATTTAAGGATTGGAGGGTGAGAGGTTCATTGGTCGAAAGGTGTGCTATCATGTGTAAAGCGGAGCTACCTTCACCAATCCACTTGGAACTTTTGATGAATAACAAGTCACTGTAAAGCACCAGACGAATAAGTGTAATTATTTCGACACAATAAATGCAAAGGCGTTTATATAATAAATGTCAAATACGTTATTATATTAAATGTCCAAAATCGTTACAAATATTTAATGTGTCTGTTACAAAGAATAATCATTATTTTGTCCCAAATCAAAAATCCTATAAATAGGAAGGGTTATCAACCTAAAAGGGACACAACACGAAAACAATACACTACGATTCGTATACGACAAGGCTAAGGGTAGCCACTCCTCGGTATTCTCAAAATTCTTGGTGTGCTCTCGACCCAATTTCCTTTGCTAGTTTTCCCTTTTGCCATAGGTCAGAACAGCCCTCTAAGGTTTAGATTGACCTATGATCAAGTTAGAAAATTCAGTCAGTTACATTTGGCGACTCCACTGGGCTGGATTTTTCAAAATCAATGGCATCTACTGAAGGAAATACCAATGATTCTTCAGCACTCAACCAAGATATCTCTAATCCCACCAATGGTGGTTTGGCTGCAAAATTAATGTCCGTCATGACTCCTTTGCTCAATATTGCAGCAGTCACAAGCCCAGGCTCTAGAAGCTCAAAATCAGATGCTGATCTTACTACGTGAAATTCGTGAAGGAAACCCGCAAACTGATCCAAATGAGCAGGAAATTCCAGAGCAAAGCTATGTCACTGCGGCTGATGTCGCTGTCATTCTCAAATGCCAGAAACAATCGGCAAATGAGAATTTTCATTTTGATTCCAACACCTTATTTGACGAATATAATCAAAAAGCCATATCCACAAGGCTATATTGTTCCGACTTTTCCAATCTACAATGGAAAAGATGGCAACGCCAGAGAACATGTCAAGCATTTTGTCGATGCCTTAGGTATTCATGCCTTTGACCATGAATTACATCTGAGAGAGTTTTCTAAGTCTCTCTCCGATCGCGCTTATACATGGTACAGTGATCTGATACCTAATTCTATTCATTCCTGGGAGGATATGATGACGGCGTTTGTTAAGAAATTTTTTCTTGTGGAAGACTACATATCTTTTGTCGACCTCAGTCACGAACGACACAAACCTTCGGAAGGACTGATTGACTATGTCAAGCGCTTTCGTGAACATGCCTTTGAGTGCCGTGACCCTGTTACGGAAGATACTTTGGTTCAGACATGTATTGGTGGCCTGTTAAAAGAGTTTCGGGTTCATCTGGAGAACCTTGGTATATCTAATTTTTCTCGCCTTCAACAGGCTACCGGCCATAAAAGTGAATCTATCAAGTTGCATGATCGCATTTGGCGCCATGAACCTTGTCCCCCAAAGGTGCAATCCATGGCGGCAGAAACTACTACTGACAAGAAATGGTCCAGATCAAATGCTGGACCACTAAAGAAATCTAAAGCTCCTCCCATGGATGTTGATGAACCCCCACCTTTTCCAGTTGATATGAAATTTATTGAAGATATCTTCTACGAGTGGCTTCGAGATGGTGTCATCCGCCCTCCCATCCTTCTCCGTTGTCTCACTCCTGAAGATAAAAAGAGCCCTAATTATTACATTTATCATCACAAAACCAGTCACTCAACCAGTAATTGTTGGACCTTGCGACAATTTTTTCACAAGAAGGTTGCTTCTGGCGAAGTCCAATTGCCTAACAGCAATTCATCAGTCTATAATGATCCTTTACCCTCTCACAATCCCAAAGAGCGGGTAGCCATGGTCCTGCATGTTGAAGGCGAGGATGACTCCATTGCGCCTTCGATGGAGGCCACCTTCTTACAACTTCCTGTTGTCCAAAGTTTCATGGATCACATGGCCTTTTCTGAGGCAGCTCGACATGACCTTGCTCATACTTTTACTAAAATTGTTGATCGACAAGGTGAGGAATATTTCAAGGCTGATAGCATCATACGACAACCTCCAACTCCCAAACCCACACTACATAGGGCCGCCATTACATTTACCAATGCTGATATGTTGGCCCCTCGATCCGATCATAACCGTCCATTATATATCACTGCTACACTTAATGGTATTACGGTTCGACAAGTCTTCATAGATCCTGGATCCTCCATAAATCTTCTTACTCTCTCCACTGTGAAATCTATTAACCTTCCTATGAACTGTATTACCCCTCAATCTATTGATGTATCCGGTTTTAGTAATCACAGCCAACGTGCATTGGGTTATGTGAACATCGACCTACAGGTGGGTGCTATCCGGTGTGCTACCCGGTTTCATGTGCTTGATGCCTCTGTTAATTATCATTGTCTTCTGGGGCGACCTTGGTTGCGTCATCACCAAGTTTTCCCCTCCAGTTATCACCAATGTCTCAAATGGATTCCGGGAGGAAAAGAACATAGAGTTGCTGCTACCGCGGTCCCTTTTGACAAATCTAAAGCTCATATCACGGACGCTATTTTTTATGATGAGTTAGCACCTGACAGTGAAACAGCAATATCCATACCTCAAGGCCTTCACCTTACCCCGACTAGTAAAAGAAGATCTAAGGATACTTCCATCACGAAGAATCCTCACAGGGAGGATGAACATCAGTAATCAATACACAAATCAATAAGTCGAAGTAGGTGGGTCCGTGTAAGACTGTCCGATGGGAGAATGGCGTACTGTTTATGACGGTCACAACCACCAGTAGTACATTTAAAAGAGAGTAATGCTACTAGTGGACCATGTGAAGAAGAAAAAATAACTGAAGTTTCTAATGCCCCAGAATGCATGCAGGATGGTGTGAAGGTAGTTAAGGAAGATTTAGAAAAAAATCAACTTAGGAGATGAAGAGGACTAGCTTCCGGTGTTCTTCAGTTCAAAATTGTCGCGACCCAAAATACCTCCTAGGAGTTAGGATACTTTGGCGTCGTGAACTCATTACCAAACCATCCTATATAACATGTAAATCCTCTACAACGTATCAGACATGTGATAACGGAAGCATAATACCAATCTATATATGGTAGCAGAAGCGTACTAAAAAATTTCTATACATGCTATATCTCACTTTATACATAACCCAAAAATAAAGAGCTAACATACTCGCTCAACAAAATTTATGTACAAGTCTCTCCCTCTCATCACTCATGATGGGGCCACCTAACAAAAGCCCTCTGCTCCTCCTAAGCCCTCTACTCCTGGAGACTACCCCAAGTCTCCTCCTTCTCAACATACCCTTCCTCGACCCACGGCTCCTGAGGACACTCGCCACAAATGTCGAAGGGACCTGCCGACATAATATGTACGGCTGAGCATGGAATACTCAGCGTATACAAATCATTAGATAGCAATATCATAAACAGTAATACAACATATGTCACAGTTTAATCACTTCACATGCATTCTTGAAATCAGAGAGCGGAAATCCAAATCATATCATGTGCATATATCTCGAAAAAATACTATCGGAAAACATCTTCTTATCATCTTTTATTGAAAACATCTTCTTATCATCTTTATCCTTGCATATACAGGTATTTAAAATACCTTGGTTTTCATCTTTTATTATCTTCTCATGTACGGGTATTTAAAATACCTTGGTATTCATCATTTGCTACCTCCGGAGTCGGACAACTAGTACCCGTACCCATGTAAGCGGGGTGGCCTAATGTTCTCCTCACCTTTGGCTACCTTCGGAGTAGACGACCAGTATCCAACTCCCTTCCGGGCGGCCTGCTATCATCAGAGTCCGATGTCAGTATCCATTTCCTTTCCAGGCGGCTTGCTATAGTGCATCCCCGTCGGCTTTTTCCATATACTTTCCATCTTCTTATACTTCTTGTAACCTCTTTTGCCTCTTATACTTTCCATACACATCTTGTACTTCTTGTACTTTTCGTATACATCTTTTGCTTCTTGTACTTTTCATTTGGTTCATTTGCATCTTATACTTTTCCTCTTCTTATTCTTGTATTACATCTTATATACTTGTACTTCTTCTTTTGGATACCCATAATTTAGAAAAACTCGATCATGCATATGCATATTTGTTCATGTAGCAATTGTGATATAACATGGTAAACATTAAAGGAAACACTTTACATATGGTCATATGTCCAAACTAAATATAATTCAACCATCACAATAATCCATATATAATAACATCACATCATTCCAATCACATTGAAAATAAGGTTTTTGTACTTGTTTTTCCCAAAACTTGTGGCTTTTAACATGCTTTTCATCTTTGGATACTATTATGTAAAACATATAACCATTTACACCTTTTATTCATGGGTTAAAGGCATAGTATCATCACAAGTTAGCTCACATCACCATTCATAGGATTTTATCTTGATGTAAAGAGGGTTTCATGAAATCAATAGCTAGAAGAGTGTATTTCCACATATAAGAGGCTATATATAACTACACTTGTCAGGAAAATCATGCTTTTCATTAAAGGTTTATGAAATTAGAACCTATTAGAGTGTATTTACCTTTTTAAGATCAAACCCCTCTTTGTTGAAGCTTGAGACTTTCCTTGGATGCACGATCTAAGCTTGAGAAGGCTTGAGGAAAGAGATCTAAACCTTGAGGAGGTTTGTAGAAGCTAACTCCAAGCTTCCATGGTGCAATAGAGGAAGATCCAAGCTTGGAGAGGAAGATCCAAGCTTCTAAGGCAAGAAATTGAGCTCCTCCTTGATCTTAAGATCCAACAAGCCAAAACCCTAGAAGAACCTTGTTCTTCCCTCTTCCTCTTTAAAATCCCTCAATTTGTGTCTTAGAGGGTTTCTAAAACCCTAACCCATGAAATTTGGGTATATATAGAAGTTGGGGTGGTCAAAGACCAACATGTCCTTAATGAAATGACTTAAAATGGACCAAAAAAGACCAACAACGCATGGTTCGGTCGACCGGAGTTGCCCATCGGTCGACCGTTTCAAAATAAGCTCTTTGAAAATATTTTTCATACGAAAATTGGCAGGTTCAATCGACCGGTAGTGAGGTTCGGTCGACCGGATTTGTATTCGGTCGACTGGTTGCTGACCCGGTTTGGTATTTTAGCCATAACTTTTGACTCCCTTATCGGATTTTGATGATTTAACTTGTGTTAGATTCATCTTTGAAAGGGGAACAACTTTTATTTTTTATATAAATCTTAATTTGGAATTTTACATAGTCTAAATGGGCCCACAAATGGACTATTCCAACATGATTGCTGAATCGACCACATACCACCTTTTGGAAACCTCACATTTGACATATCTTATGCTCAAAATCTGAAAAAGTGTAAAGCATGAATCTTGAAGAGAGTTTAAATACCTTTCCAAAAATTCAAGAATCACTCAATTCCAATAAGCGATGACAAAACTAGAGCCCCTTAAAGTTGAAGGAATATTTAGACATCCCTCAATTTGACACTTAGAACATTTAGAGTGTTTTCACACTCTCTTAACTTTGATCCAACTCCCCACTAACAGCTCATGAATCATTCGCCATAGTTTTATAACCCACCTAGGTGTTCATTTGAATTCACACCAACATGCATGAGAGGCCCTGGCCTCTTTATGCCTCACGCACTAGCACTATTAACCTCACTAGTCACTTACAACTCATGAAACACTTAGGGTATTTTATACCCTTGCTTTTACCCACTTAGAGTATATTTGTACTCTCCCTTTGAGACTTAAAACATGCACCTAAAATCCTCACTAGACTCACCATAATGCCAAGAACGCTATGGAAGGCCTTAGGCTTTACACACGCCATAATAAGGGCACTATTAACATGAACAGTGAATTCAAATTCTGGGGCTCTACATCCTTCCCCCCTTATAAGAATTTCGTCCGCAAAATTCAAACGAGGCATAATCAAGTAGGGATACTTTTCCCATGCTTTATTAAACTCTTACACTTTATCATCTACGATCATCAAGTAATGCATCACAGTACATATAATATATAATTAGCATGTTCTATTAACATATATCATATATTTTACACATCATATGTTTAAGTACTGAATTGCGTACCTTGCACAACATCTTCGGATGCATGTGCGCCTTGCTCGGTCAAGGCAAAGACTCTGCCCTGATTTGCCTGTCGAGGTGGCTGTATGGGCTATGGGGGACCAGAGGCCTGCAGATTCCTCTATTGAGGAACCAATCTACCTGGGGGCCTAGAAGCTTGAGAAGACCCCTGCTGTGTGACCTGTCAGGCCAGAGGCCTATTCGCTTGTGACAACAATGGCAACTGGTGGCGTGGGCAATCTCTGAACTGATGTCCCTGATCACCACAGTGATAACATGCACCTATGAGTGTATGACAATCCCCCTTGTGATTTCTCCCACAGTGGCTACACATCCCAGAGGTAGTCGATCCAGAAGACCAATATCTCGTGGCCTATGAAGTAGTAGGGCGGGGAACCTGTGGTGTAATTAGGGACCTCTGAATCGGCACAGACACAGCAATCTGGTACGGGGAAGGTCTGACCCTCCTCTCTGGTGGCACTAGCCCACTGGTCTGGCCTCGAACCATGCCTCTCACTAGACCACTATCACTCCTCAAGAGTGACCCCTCTAAATCTCTCTTAGCAATCTTTGCCTTTCGCACAATGGCCTTCCATGTTTCTACTTGTAGTATAGCAACTCACTCTCTAATGGAAGGTCTCAAGGCACCTTCAAACTTCTTGACTCGCATGAACACGGATACGACCAGGTGTGGAGCAAACCTCGCGAGTCCGACGAACTTGGCCTTGTACTGAACCACTCTCATCTCTCCTTGTTCCAAGAACATGAACTCCCTCTCTTTCTATTCCCTCATGAACCTAGGAAAATACTGCTCGTAAAAAGCATCCATGAATTCTGCCCATGTCCATGGTGTCCCTGCCTTGGCAGCATCCCTCTGCCTCGGTGCAGACCTCCACCAATGCTCGGCTTCACCTTCCATCACGAAGGAAGCCCAGTCAACTCTCTGCTCGTCCGTGCAATGAAGAACTCGAAAGGTCTTCTCCAACTGCATGACCCAAGCCTCTACGACCATAGGATCAGTAGTCCCATAGAAGGTAGGAGGCCTCAGTCTCCGGAATGCCTAAAGTCCTATTGTGGGATGTGCATGAGGAGGTGCAGGTGCAGGTACAACAACAATAGGAGTATCAACCCTGTCTGCCAGTCTAGTGATAGCTGCAGCTATAGCTCCAAGGATCTAAGTCAAATCTAGCTGCTCATCTCCCATAGGAATACCTCCTCCATTCCCTCATGTCTGATACCCTCTACCTCGGTTGCCACGCCTCATGATCAAATCCTGAGGACAATAGCGAGACGTGAGTCTAACGAAAAACTAAGCTCTTTGAATATAATTATTCAACGAGCATTTCTTGCCTATATAAGTGTACTATATATAGTCAAAATATCAAGACATACACATAATAGTATCGCATACACTTTGGTTCCCTAGCGAAGCTACGTTCTAAAACTTGGTTAGACACTAACCTATTACCTACTTAAGACATTGACCGGCTTAAGGCTAAGACTAATGATTAGTTTACACCCTTGAGTTATTTAACCAATTTCCTTTAAATTCTTGTGACATTTATGATGCTCCTAGGATCTCATGATGTGCATTATGCATATGATATCTATGAGATGAATGCTATGTATGATGCCCATGCTAGGTATGATGCTATGTGTGATGCTATGTAGGATGCTCATGTCATGCATGATGCTATGTAAAATGCTCATGTCATGTATGATGTTCATGAAATGGATGATCCTCATAATGTGGATGATCCTTATGTAGAATGCTCATGATATGGATGATGCTCATGTATGATGAAAATTATCCTTGGAGTTTATAATATGTTTATCATTTTGGATGAAGCAATGGGTCTAGAATGTGCTGTAGAATTAACGCGCATCTGTATCTAGACTTTGGACCAAGCACTGAGTGTAGAACGTGCTGCAGAATTAACGCGCATCTGTATTTAGAAACGTGCATCAGACATCCGTATGCTTGTCCAAAATTATATTTATTTTTATTCATATTTTATTATTATTAAAATTTTCTTCCAGGGTTCCTAAACATGATGTGATACCGTACATATAATATACACGTCATAGGGATTTCCTAAATTATTTAGCGAAGCTAGGAATCAAGCCAGTTGAAGTATCCACGTAGTTTATACTTGGAATACCATTCCCTATATGGATCTAATACCCTTGCTTGGTATCTATTGTATCGTTGTATCATCCTAAATACAAGTTCATCTGAGTTCTAGGTTCAACTCAAAGGACCACTTCTACCTATACCGTTCTAATGCCTAGACTTGAACATACTCCAACTCGAAGGAGACATGTCTACCTTAAAACAAAAACTCAGCCCGAGAGAATCTAGAGCCTAAGCTCTAATACCAAACCTGTTGCGACCCAAAATACCCCTTAGGAGTTAGGATACTTTGGCGTCGTGAACTCATTACCAAACCATCCTATATAACATGTAAATCATGTACAACGTATCAGACATGTGATAGCGGAAGCATAATACCAATCTATATATGGTAGCGGAAGCGTACTATAAAATTTCTATACGTGCTATATCTCAGTTTATACATAACCCAAAAATAAAGAGCTAACATACTCGCTCAACAAAATTTATGTACAAGTCTCTCCCTCTCATCACTCATAATGGGGCCACCTAACAAAAGCTCTCTGCTCCTCTTGAGCCCTCTACTCCTAGAGACTACCCCAAGTCTTCTCCTCCTCAACTTACCCTTCCTCAACCCACGGCTCCTGAGGATGCTCGCCACAGATGTCGAAGGGACCTGCCGACATAATATGTAAGGCTGAGCATGGAATACTCAATGTATACAAACCACTAAATAGTAATACCATAAATAGTAATACAACATTTGTCACAGTTTAATCACTTCATATGCATTCTTGAAATCAAAAAGCGGAAAACCAAATCATATCATGTGCATATATCTCGAAAAAATACTATCGGAAAACAACTTCTTATCATCTTTTATCGAAAACGTCTTCTTATCATCTTTTATCCTTGCATATACAGGTATTTAAAATACCTTGGTTTTCATCTTTTATTATTTCTTATGTACGAGTATTTAAAATACCTTGGTATTCATCATTTGCTACCTCCGGAGCCGAACAACTAGTACTCGTACCTACGTAAGCTGGGTGGCCTAATGTTCTCCTCACCTTTGGCTACCTTCGGAGTAGACGACCAGTATCCATCTCCCTTCTGGACGGCCTGTTATCATCGGAGTCCGATGCCAGTATCCATTTCCCTTCCAGGCGGCCTGTTATCGTGCATCCCCATCGGCTTTTTCCATATACTTTCCATCTTCTTGTACTTTTTGTAATCTCTTTTGCCTCTTATACTTTCCATGTACATCTTGTGCTTCTTGTACTTTCCGTATACATCTTTTGCTTCTTGTACTTTTCATTTGATTCATTTGCATCTTATACTTTTTCTCTTCTTATTCTTGTATTACATCTTATATACTTGTACTTCTTCTTTTGGATACCCATAATTTAGAAAAACTCGATCATGCATATGCATATGTGTTCGTGTAGCAATTGTGATAACATCGTAGACATTAAAGAAAGTTTTTGTACTTGTTTTTCCCCAAACTTGTGGCTTATAACATGCTTTTCATCTTTGGATACTAACATATAAAACATATATGACTATTTACACCTTTTATTTATGGGTTAAAGGCATAGCATCATCATAAGTTAGCTCACATCACCATGCATAGGATTTTATCTTGATGTAAAGACGGTTTCATGAAATCAATTAGCTAGAAGAGTGTATTTCCACATATAAGAGGCTATATATAACTATGTTTGTCAAGAAATCATGTTTATCATTAAAGGTTTATGAAATTAGAACCTATTAGAGTGTATTTACCTTTTTAAGATCAAACACCTCTTTGTTGTAGCTTGAGACTTTCCTTGGATGCACGATCTAAGCTTGAGAAGGCTTGAGGAAAGAGATCTAAACCTTGAGGAGGTTTGTAGAAGCTAACTCCAAGCTTCCATGGTGTAATAGAAGGAGATCTGAGCTTGGAGAGGAAGATCCAAGCTTCTAAGGCAACAAATTGAGCTCCTCCTTGATCTTTAAGACCCAACAAGCCAAAACAATAGAAGGAAATATTTTTCATACAAAAATTGGCAGGTTCAGTCAACCAGTAGTGAGGTTCGGTCGACCGGATAGAGGGTCGGTCGACCAAATTTGTGTTCGGTCAACCGATTGCTGACCCGGTTTGGTATTTTAGCCATAACTTTTGACTCCCTTATCAGATTTTGATGATTCAACTTGCGTTAGATTCTTCTTTGAAAGGGAAATAACTTTCATGTTTCATAAAACTCTTAATTTTGAGTTTTACATAAGCTAAAGGGGCCCACAAGTAGAATATTCCAACATGACTGCTGAATTGACCACAGACCACCTTTTGGGAACCTCACATTTGACATATCTTACGCTCAAAATCTAAAAAAGTGTAAAGCATGAACCTCAAAGAGTGTTTAAGTACCTTTCTAAAAAATCTAGAATCACTCAATTACAATAAGCGACGACCAAACTAGAGCCCCTTAAAGTTGAGGGAATGGTTAGACATCCCTCAATTTGACACTTAGAACATTTAGAGTGTTTTCACACTCTCTTAACTTTGGTCCAACAGCCCACTAACACCTCATGAATCATTTCTCATAGGTTTATAACCCACCTAGGTGTTCATTTGAATTCACACCAACAAGCATGAGAGGCCCTAGCCTCTTTATGCTTCGCGCACTAGCACTATTAACCTCACTAGTCACTTACAACTCATTAAACACTTAGGGTATTTTATCCCCTTGCTTTTACCCACTTAGAGTTTATTAATACTCTCTCTTTGAGACTTAAAACATGCACCTAAAATCCTTACTGGACTCACCATAATGCCAAGAACACTATGGAAGGCCTTAGGCCTTTACACACACCATATAAGGGCATTATTCACATGAACAGTTAATCCAAATTCCGAGGCTCTTCAAAAAGGGTCTCCTGAAGAAAAGAAATCATTATGTAATCTTCTTGCTGATAATAAAGATGTTTTTATTTTGTCGTATCATGAGATGCTTGGTCTAAGTGCCAATTTAGTAATGCATGAGCTTAATATCGACCCTAATGCAATACTAGTCAAACAAACACCATGAAATTTCCTTCCAGAAGTAGAGCAACAAATCAAAGTTGAAATTGAGAAATTACTGGAAGCAGATTTCATTAAACCAATTCAACACCCGACGGGGCTCGCAAACATAGTCCCTGAAAAGAAGAAAAATGGTCAAATACGATGTTATGTGGAATTCAGGGACCTGAATAAAGCATGTCCAAAAGATGATTTCCCTCTTCCAAATATGGATTTGCTCATCAATGCAACTACGGAGCACGAGTTTTTCTCATTTATGGATGGTTATAGTGGATACAACCAAATCAAGATGTTACCAAGTGATGCGGAGAAAACATCTTTCCGAACTCCTTTTGGAAACTTCTATTATACTGTCATGCCGTTTAGATTTAAAAATGCTAGAGCAACATATCAAAGGGCAATGACTGCAATCTTTCATGATATGCTTCACAAAGAAATAGAATATTATGTCAATGACCTGGTTGTAAAATCGAAAAGAAGAAATGACCATGAGGTCATTTTGAAAAAGGTGTTCGAAAGATGTCGAAAGTACCAACTCAAAATGAATCCCTTGAAGTGCGCTTTTGGAGTATCAACAAGAAAATTTCTCAGTTTCATTGTCATGATATCAATGTCGACTCAGAAAAAACAAAAGTGATACTCACAATGGCACCACCATGAAACATAAAGGAGCTTAAGAGTTTCCTTGGAAGAATATCTTATATCCGAAGATTTATACCTGGATTGACAGAAATTACAAAATCTTTTTCAAAATTGTTAAAAAAAAGTGAAATAGGAATGGACAACTAAGTGTTATGAAGCATTCGAAAAGATCAAATAGGTTTTGTCATCAGCAGTTACAATGAGCGCTCCTAGTCCAAGAAAAATAATGAAGCTTTATTTGGCAACAACAAACCATGTCATTGGTGCATTACAAACTCAAGATGATGATGAAGGAAAAGAACAACCGATATACTATATCAGTCATGCCTTGAGGAATGCAGAGCTAAAGTACCCGCAGATTGAAAAATTGTGTTTATCACTCATTTACGCCGCACAAAAATTTTGACATTATCTTCTGTCACACAAGGTAATCGTTTTCACTAAATCAGATCCAATTAGATTTCTGCTAACAAAACCGGTGTTGTTAGGGCGAGCAACCAAGTGGATCCTTATGTTATTAGAATTTGATATAAAATATGAAACGTTACAAGCCATAAAAGGGCAGGTGGTAGCAGATCTCCTAGTTGGTTTTCCTGGGCAGGATGATCTGGAAGTTACAGAAGAAGTCCCAAGAACTCTGCAGGAAATTGTCCTCATTAACAATCTAAAGGAAGAATGGATTATGTTCTTCGATGGCTCTAGAACCAACAAAGGTGGTGGGGCTGGAGTAGTTTTGCAAGCACCTGATGGTGAAATTACTTTACTATATTTTAAACTAGACTTCGATTGTTCAAACAACACCACGGAATATGAAGCATTTCTCAATGGCTTAACAATGGCCAAAGAGATGGGTGTACAAAAATTGAAAGTCAAAGGCGACTCCAATTTAGTCATCAGCCAGATGAATGAGGATTTTGCCCTTAAAGATCATGGCCTTGTTTGTATAGAGCAACGACGCAGCAACTTGAAAAATATTTCGAAAAAATTTCCTTCGAGCATATAGGACGTTTTGGTAATAAACATGCTGATGCTTTAGCCACTCTTGCCTCAAAATTAGTTTTTGAGAAAGAAATGAAAGATATTAGCATTATGAAAAGAACGGTCTCAGCTACATGGAATGAAATATTGCGCCCTCAGCTTACAGAAGATGGTGACTGGCGGAAGGAGATTGAAGCCCAACTTGCTAAAAGTGGTTCGATTGAATCTCTAAAGATGCTAAAAAAACTTTTTACATCTTGATGGCGTGTTGTATTACTAGTCATCAGACGAAATTCTCATGAGATGTATAGGAATGGAAGAAGCAAAAAGAAAATTAAAAGAAGTACACGATAGGATTTGTGATCAAGATCTTTCAGTGACACTCTTCAGACATTTACAGAGGTTTGGACTTTACTGGTCAAACATGATTACTGACTCTAATGACCTACAAAGAAACTGTCCTAGATGTCAGTCGCTTCCTGATCCTACAGAATGTTATCTCATAGAGGACGGAGAAGACTGGAGGCGTCCCTATATTGAATACATAAAAAATAGAGAATTGCCACTCAACAAAAAAGATGCATCCAAGTTGCAGAGAAAAGTGCAGAAGTTCTTCTTACAACAAGATGATCTTTTTAGGAAAGGAATAGAAGGCACTCCTCTGAGATGCTTAAGCCAACAAGAAGCCGAAACAGTGCTTTTCAAAGTCCATGGTGGTGAGTGTGGGAGTCATCAAGGGAAGAGGAAGTTGTATACCCAACTCCTCGAACTTGGATACTATTGGCCAACCATGGAAGCGGATTCAGCAAGGTTTGTGAAATCCTGCCATCAATGTCAGGTTCAAGGCGACCTTATTCATATTCCAACACTAACGGTTCAACAAATTAGCACGCCATGGCCTTTCCACACATGGGGGCTTGATCTCATAGGACCAATAAGTCTGCCTTCAGATTGAAACATTTGGATTATTGCAGCTACTAAGTATTATACTAAATGGGTAGAGGCCATACCCATGAAACAGGCCACTGGGGGAGCAGTAGCTAATTTCGTCAAAGAAAACATTATCTGTAGGTTTGGGATCCCAAATAGAGTAATAACAGATAATGGCACACCCTTCATCAACAGCAATGTTCAAGAGCTACTAAAAAAATATCATATAAAACATGTCAGATTTACACCATATTATCTGAAGAGAAATGGGCAAGCTGAGGCTACGAATAAAACTTTGCTCAAAATTTTGAAAAGCTAATTTCATCAAAGAAAACATTATTTGTAGGTTTGGGATCCCAAATAGAGTAATAACAGATAATGGCACACCCTTCATCAACAGCAATATTCGAGAGCTACTAAAAAAATATCATATAAAACATGTCAGATCTACACCATATTATCTGAAGGGAAATGGACAAACTGAGGCTACGAATAAAACTTTTCTCAAAATTTTGAAAAATATGGTTGAAGGCGAGCACAAGAAATGGTCACAAAAATTTATGATGACATTATGGGCTTATCAAACATCGCCTCGAACAGCAACAGGAGTATCACCATACTCTTTAATCTATGGAGTAGAGGCAACTCTACCAGTTGAGATAGCTATCCATTCGGCAAGAATGATACTCAATAATAAATCAAAAATTGAGAGTAACGGGATAGCTAAGGCAAATAAAGTAGAATTCATTGATGAAAGATGCATGAAGTCGGAGGACTAGATGACCAATTACCAAAGACGAATAGCAAAGGCGTATGACAAAATGGTGCGACTTCGACTATTCAAAAAAGGCGACTTTGTTCTGCGCTCGACTTTACATGTTAGAAATAGAACATCCGCCTCTAAATTCACACCAAATTGGGAAGGGTCTTATATTATTCCAGAAGCGATGGAAAGCGGGTATTATAGATTGGAGAAATCTAATGGTACTATTTTACATGACCCAATTAATGGGAAGTGGCTAAAATTGTATCATCCATTAAAAAAAAAGAGGAGAGAGAAAAAAATAAGAAGATTTTTCATTGCATTTCTCAAAATGTTGTCAATTACATGCAAGTATTTTTTTCAAAAAAAAAGAAGATACATAATTCTATTTTTTGGTGAATAAGTCTTATATAAGTCCCCCTACCAAAAAATGATCAAAAGCTTTACTCTCTTCCTAGAGAGGCGCCAACTTGTCCTGCACCTTCATAAACCTCTTCTAATTCTTGGCTAAAATTTATTGTTCTTCTTCTAGAGAGAAAAGTTTAGCTTGAGCCGCCCTCAACTCTAGTTCTGCCTGTTTGACCCTATCAACGACATCATTCTCAAGATCTTCCAATATTTTCATGGTGGAAATATGTTGTTCCTTTTCCTGTTCAGCAGCTACCAACCTTCCTCTAAATTCATGGGCCACTGACAATTCATCAAGACACACCAGCAACCACTCAATTTCCACACCTATAGCATGAGCATCCTCCAAAATTGTTCTCCAATGCCTCAAATCCGCTTGAGAAATATCAGTCAAGGTTTTCTGATACATAGAAAGAAGAACCTTGCAAACTGATTCCAGAAATACAAAACGGAAGTAGGGAGCTCGAATGGAACAGCCATCAAGGATGTCACCATAATTATCAAAAATTAATTGAGCGAAAGGTGTTAACTCTGGTCTTACTTTATAATCTCTTATCAAAGTTGTAGCAGAAGGCGTAGCTGAACTCTGTTGCCCAGGTTATAGACCCTAGAGGGGAGGTGAATAGGGTCTATGGCAATTAAAAATTATTTACTCTAAATTCCTTAAGCAGAATTTTAACTTTAAGGTAAGTTAAAGGGAAATAGAGAATCTGACAATTTTGCTTAAACAATAGTGTAAACAATAATGAAAATCAGTCAAGTTGAGAGAGTTAGAGAGATGCAAACACTTGACACCAGATATTGTTCACGAGATTCGGCAACCCGCCTACATCCCCGCCTTGAGCTATTCCCGCTCCAAGGATTCCCCACAATTTTATTTCCAAACCGTGTCCTCTTCTTCTGGGTGAAGAGTAAACCATTACACTCCCTTGTAGGCTAGGAGACCAAGGATTAATCCTAACTCTGGCTTAGGATTAAACCTTCATAATCCTTTGAGGTTAAGGATGAACCTTTACAATGTAGAGATTTTGGATCTTGAATCCGAAATACAAAATCCTTTCAGAGTTGGATAAGAATGGAATAACAAACTCTAAGAAATCTCACAAAAGATGGATTGAATTTCAGCTCAAAAACAGAGTACCATTTCTCAAGATTGAGATTTCTAGCTCAAGTGAATGATTGATCAATAGAACAGTGTAATGTTTTGCTTGTTGTCTTATTTTTTGATTCAAAGATCATCTCTTTTCATAGTGTTCTAATATTTATTACTATTAAAGAGCATTAAATGAAAAATCACCCGTTATTAATATAGCCATTGAGCATTAAAGGAGAGTTTAAGATTTTTCCAGGTTATCCAGTCGATTAGAAGAGTCCTCTGATCGGTTGGATGGTCACCAGATCGGCTGGATCAGTTATCTGATCGACTAGATGGTAAAACCCAAGTTTTAAGCTTTTTGTTCTATCCAGTTGATTAGAAGGGTCATGTGATCGACTGGATGGACCACCTAATCGACTGGATGGTCTACGTGATCAGCTGGATAGACCAAAAAAGATTCAGATTTTGGTTTTCTTAGACTTTAATGATTTGCACAATTTCTAAAGTCTTTTAACACATTAAGTAAACATGATTAACATCTCATAATGATCTTATGAATGATCTAAAATAGATTTATAAAGAGTTTCAACTTGATCAGTACATGCAAACAAATTTTAGCAAAATTTGTTCTATCCAGTCAATCACAGGACTTGCCTGATCGACTGAATAGGCTCCTTGATCGGTTGGATGGTCTATCTAATCGATTGGATAGACCATTTTATTTGCAGAATCCATTTTTCAAAACCTTTAAGATAGGATTTGATTCCAAGGTTTTGTACTTAACCTTTATGAGAAAGATGATCATATTTTAAGGCCCTTAATTATATTTTTTTTATATTGGTTTAAGGAACCTATGGTCAATCTAAGGTTATTGAGCTTTATCCAAAGCATCTAATGAGGACTTTTTACAAAAGTCCTAAACACTCTCAACTTGAACTAAGACACTAAAAACCTTGAGAGTTCTCTTTTGATCTTGGATCTGATATTGCTTTGTGATGATCCATCTTCTTCAATTTCATCTTTTGAGCTTTTTTCATCTTGAATGATGTGAGCTTGAATGATATTGACTAAGATTTGTTCTTGCATATAGGCTTTAATATGATTCAGCTTATGCTTTTTGGTTGAATGACACTCTAATGCTCTTTTTAATCTGATTTTCATAGAAACTCAAAAAAAACATTAGTAACACAATATCCATTCCTTTATTGTGTTATCATCAAAATCAATGATGTTGCCTTAGGTCAAAACCTAAATGCTAACAATCTCCTCATTTTTTATGATGACATAATAATGGAATGAATTGGGATAAAACTCCCCCTCAATAGATAATATCTATTAAAGATTTGAGGTAAGCTCCCCCTAAACATATGCATTTATTTTAGTATAAGAATTTTAATCCATTTGCATATGATTTAGTTACCAATCCTAATTATTTGATATCAAGTAATGAGATAAGCCAATTTTAGCTTTTTGATATCTTTTTGCATAAGGCCTTTAAGCATATAGATCTTATCATATTAAACTAATTAAGGATTTTAGATAAATTTTATTCCATTACATATTTCTCCCCCTATGACAACATCAAAAAGCATGATCAAGTTGAAACACTAAAGCATTTCAGTCAATATCACTCATTTCAAAGTACAAGACAGACATACAATTTTTTTTGTCTATTCAGTCGATTAGAAGTTTCATCTAATCGACTAGATAGAAGAAAAATGGAATAATTTTTCTGTTTTCTTCTAATTCCAATTCTTTTTTCATTTAACAACAAATAAACATTTAAATACTTTATTAAGCATCATTATTCAATACAGATCTTATCAAACATGGTCATAACCATGTCAAACAAGATCATTAAAATCAATCAATGCAAGGATACCAATGAACATATTATCAATAAAAATTCATGATATCATACAAATGGTGAATAAAAATGTTCTAATTTATGAGCTTTTTGGGAAGTTACTCTGTAATAGCCAGTGAGGATACCAAAGACTTACGGCGTCACTCAGTTAAACATTTGTGCAATGAAAACATATCATAGCATATATAACATCAATTTAAGCATTGAATTCACATCATCTATGGTCAAATTTCAAAGCATAAAATCTATATATCTTTATTACTCACTTAATCATATCATCAAGTATATATAGAAAGTCAAGCATCAATCATTAAATATCATCCAAATTTTAAACAATCAAAAACATCTTCATTTAAGCATATGCATCATATAATTCAAGTATACAAGTAAGAGATTCATTCATATATCATAATTATGCTAATTGAGTAGTATTCATCATCTCATATCATATATCAAATATATTTTATTATCATACATAGACATTCAAAGCATATATCAAGCACATATCAAACATGATTTAAACATATATGTTTCAACAATCACAATTCATGCAAAATCATTTCATAAGGAAGTTAATGTAAAATTGACAATAAGCACATTTGCTTAAGGTGAAACCTATCCAAATGTTTAGAGTGTACCCATTGGCACCCAAACCATCTTGGGTCCAACAACATTACCTTTGGGAATGCTAGTTCCCTTAGGCACCCAAACTTGCCTAATCCTTTTGTTTCCAACAAAAGTATATATGTTCTTTGTAGAGCAAGGGGTAAAAAAGTTTTCATAATCTTTTTGTTTAATATTAGCATTATAGCCTAATCCGGCCTTATTAAATACACACTTTTGATTTACTAACAGCATATTTAAACTCTTTTGTCCTATAGAGAATTTCGATAGTGTGTTAGTCAAGTTTTCAACTTTAGCATTTAAAAATTCACATTTATTGCATGCAATAGTTGATACTTGAGATTTTTGAGAGATATTTTCTTTTTCACTCAACATAATCTCATTCTCTTTTACTAATTTATCATTCTTATTTAGTAGGAATTCATTTTCAATTGAGATTGATAAATTTTCCTTTTTAAAAGTCTCATTTTCTTCTCTTAGAAACTTATCTTCATTTTGCACAAATTCAAGTTTATTTTGACAAGAAGAGTTTTCTTTCTTAAACATTTTAATTTTAGATGACATTTTTGTATAATTTTTATAAAGTTCATCAAATGCATCTTGAAGTTCATCAAAAGATAAAGAGTTATCTTGGGAAGAGTTTACCTCATCCTCATGGACCATGAGGCATAGATTGACCTTTTCTTCCTCACTTGAGCTAGCATCCGAACTTCTATCGAAGTCATCCCAAGTTGTGGCTTTCATTGCCCTTCTCTTGTAGGTATATCTTTTCTTGAGTAGGGGGCACTCCGGTTTGATATGACCGGGTTTTTTGCACTTGTAGCAAATCACATCTTCCCCTTTATCACTTGATTTGTTCTTCTTGCATTTGATGACTTTCTTTTCAAATTCTTTTATGAATGCCATTTTCTTGATATTTTTATTATGTTTCAAGAATCTTATAAATTTCTTGGTCATCCTCTCAATCTCCTCTACTTCACTACCTATATCGCTTTATTCATTGTAGTAGGAGGATCTTAGGGCATGTCCCTTTAAAGGTGAATGCTCTTCTTCTTGGATTTCTTGATTCCTCATGATTGACTCATGGGTCATTAACGATCCGAGAAGTTCATCCATGGGCAGATTGGACAGGTCCTTGGATTCTTGGATGACAGTTACTTTTGGAGTCTATTCTTTTGAAAGTGACCGGAGGATCTTTCTTACCAATTCTGCATTGGGATACACTTTATCAAGAGATTTAAGTTCATTAGTAATGTTAGTGAATCTTGAAAACATAATAGAAATGGGCTTTAAACAATTCATATTTATGGATTAAAATATTAATTTTCTCTTCCTTAACTAGGTTAGTCCCTTTATAGGTAATTTGGAGTTTATCCCAAATTTCCTTAGAGGAGTCACAACCCGAGATTCTATTAAACTCTTGAGAACTCAAGGCACAATATAAATTACTTATTGCCTTGGCATTGATTTGAATGAGTTTAACATCCTCTTGAGTCTATTCATCCTCATTCGTAGGCGTTTTAATACCATTGACAAGCTTTGAGGGGATGAAGGGATCATTCATTATTGATTGCCACACTTTATAATCTAAAGCTTGAATGAAGTACATCATTCTAACTTTCCAATATACATAGTATTGGCCATCAAATAAATGAGATCTTTCTGTAGGTTGGCCTTCTCCTTGGGAGGTTGATTTAACATTTATAGAATTTGCCATATAAATATGTCACGCCCCAAAATACCCCCTAGGAGTGAAGGGATACTTTAGAGGTGACTACGTGTACCTGTCAAACCATCCTGTAATGCAAGAGGCTAAACATAATATAATACAATGATAATCAGAGCGCGGAAACTAAACATAAGTGCGGAAATATAAGCCAACTTTTTCTTTTCTTCTATAACTCCAAATAGTATTCCAAGTTAACATATACCAAATACAATCAAAGTAAAGGTGGACATGCTCACCCATCAAAATACAAAAAGGAACTCTCTAACCCTCTCCTCTCAACAGTAGTCGAGGTATGGCCACACATCCAAGTCCCTATCCTCCTGAGACTGCTATGGGATAGGTGGCTCCCTCTCCTCTACATACTCCTCCTCGACCCAAGGCTCGGGGTCGAGGACATCCACAGTACCTGCCGACATAAAAGTACGGCTGAGCATGGAATACTCAGCGAGTACAAACTACTAGCTAACCATAACAATAGCGAAAGCATAACAACAGTGAGCAATACAAGATATTAATTTAAAGCAATAGTGAAAGCATACGATACATAGCCATATCTTGACATGCGTGTATGAATGCAAAAACCTAGGTAAAACTCATGTCTCGGAAACCTTTTTCGTGTCTCGGTCAAATCATGTATGTGTGTCGTGTCTTGTCTTGTATTTCATGTCTTGATTTGTTCTTGACTTGTATACTTGTGAGCCAGAGACTAGCACCCTTCCTTAGGCTACCAACCTTCTTGTCATGTTCTTGTTCCATTTCTCTTGTGAGCCAGAGGCTAGCACCCTTCCTTGGGCTACCAACCTCCTTGTCATGTTCTTGTTCCATTTCTCTTGTGAGCCAGAGACTAGCACCCTTCCTTGGGCTACCAACCTCCTTGTCATGTTCTTGATTCATCATATACAATTACAATCTTAGAAAACCCGGTTTCATGCATGCATGTGTGGTGTGTGTAGCACTTGTAATATCATGATGACAATATGACATGAAGAGTAGTGTATAGCAATTCAATCCACAGTATAACCATATAGGAATTTGAGTAATCTACGTGGCATTTGAATAGTTCATCATTCATAAGAACACATGCATAAGGCCTACTTTCATTTTCTTCATTTATGTCATTTATTCCTAGTTTAGGCATTTTGTCAAACACATAACATGCAAGGTTCCTTAATGGTTCATCTTCTTCTTTTTAGTGCCTACTTTCCATCCAAAAATCAAGGTATGTTTATTATTGGTAAAATGCCCATCCTCCATTTTCCATTCTTCACACCACACATCCATACACCATACATTCGGCATCCCCTCGCCTCAATCAACCTCTCATCCATGCATCCACACCATTTTCCTCACCTTGTTTATATTTAGTGAATATGATACATTCCATAAGGGAGAAATACATAGTAGCAAAATCATATAGTTCATAGAAAAACTAGGTTATTGTTAGGGGAAGTTAGTAGGGTGTACTAACCTTGAATCAAGGCTTGAATCCTTGGAAGGGACCTTGATTGAAGCTCCAACTTGAAAGATGAAGCCTTTGCTTGAAAGAAGCTTGAGTTGGGGAAGAAATCTCTTTCAAAAACGTGAGTGAGGGTTGCCCTAGCTTTGAGAATGCACCCCACCCGAGCTTGAGTTGAAATCTTGAAGAAAACGTGCTTGGGGACGATCTAAGGTCTTCCCCCCTTTGATTTCTTCTCCAAAAGCAACCTAGGTTTAGGAAACCCTTTTCTCTTCTCTTATCTCCCAAAACTCTCTAAGTATATTGAATGATGCCCTAAGGCTCGGGCAAGCCTTAAGGAGAAAGGGTTTAACCCCCAAAAGATGAAAAAGCCCTTAATGAAAATTCTGAAAAACACGAAGACCGAGCGATCAGTGGTTATGACCGATCGATCGGTTTCCTACCGAGCGATCGGTGTTTATGACCGATCGACCGGTCAAAAACTCACTCTCTGGAAAATTTCCCCATACAAAATTTCTGACTGTGCGATAGCTACCGATCGATCGGTTATGGACCGATCGATCGCTGACTGGACCGAGCGATCGGTGCTCTATACGTCTGGACTGTTTTGACCATATCTTTTGACTCGCTCGTCGGATTTTGACGATTCAACTTGCGTTGGGTTCGTCTTTCGAAAATGCACATTTCTGACGTTTCGGAATTTCCGATCTCTCTCTTGTTTATTAATTAGACTATGAAATGGCCAATTAGCTACGAGAGTGTCATTCATTAAAGATGAAAAAGTCCGGGGTGCTACATTCTCCCCCCCTTACAAAAATTTCGTCCTCGAAATTTGGACAATGCGTGCTTTACAATTTAAACAACTTAGCATAACAATTCGAAACAAAATTACAAGTCATACACAAAATCATTCAAACAACTCGGGGTACTTCGCCTTGACTTCGGCCTCACGTTCCCATGTAGCCTCTTCTCGAGCGTGATGCTGCCATTGCACGAGAACTAGCGGAATAGTCTTGTTGCGAAGTACTTGGTCTCTTCGATCCAAAATATGAACCGGCTTCTCAACCAAAGTGAGATCCTCTCAAATATCAACCGGATCAAGCTCGATGACGTGAGAAGGATCCGGGATGTACTTCCGAAGCTGGGAGATATGAAACACGTTGTGGACCGCCGCCATGTGAGCGGGCAAAGCAACACGGTAAGCAACTTCACCGACTCGAGTAATGATCTCGAACGGACCCACATATCTCGGGCTAAGCTTGCCTCTTTTCCCGAATCGCATAACACCCTTGGTCGGTGAAATCTTGATAAACACAAAGTCACCGACTCGGAATTCAAGATCCCTCCTTTGGTTGTCGGCATAGCTTTTCTGTCTGTCCTGTGCGGTCTTCAACGTCTCCCGTATAAGCTTGACCCTATCTGCGGTTCGTTCAATCAACTCGGGGCCCAAAATCTTTCTTTCTCCAACCTCATCCCAATACAAGGGGAATCTACAACTTCTTCCATATAAGGCTTCAAAAGGTGCCATTTGTATGCTTGCTTGATAACTGTTATTGTAGGCGAATTCCACCAAAGGTAGGTGATCCTCCCAACTTCATTTAAAATCCAACATACAAGCTCGGAGCATATCTTCTATCACTTGATTCACCCTCTCTGTTTGCCCGTCGGTCTGTGGGTGGAAAGCCGTGCTAAAGTCTAGTCGGGAACCCATAACATCCTGAAAGCTTTTCCAGAACCGGGATGTGAATCTTGGGTCTCTATCCGACACAATACTCACTGGCACCCCATGCAATCAGACTATTTCCTTGATGTATAGCGCCGCTAACTGATTGGAGTTGAATGAAGTCCGGTACGGTAAGAAATGAGCGGACTTCGTGAGTCTATCAATAACTACCCATATAGCATCGGTCTTTTTGACCGTCTTCGGCAATCCCACGATAAAGTCCATAGAGATATGTTCCCATTTCCACTCGGGAATAGGGAGAGACTGTAAAAGACCCGCCGGTCTCAAATGCTCCGCTTTCACCTGTTGGCACACCAAACACCGTGCCACATATTTCGCAACCTCCCTCTTCATGTTTCGCCACCAAAAGTGACTCTTGAGGTTCCGGTACATCTTCGTACCCCCAGGATGCACTGTGTACTTTGAACGGTGAGCTTCATCCATGATCTCTCTTTGAAGGTCTGCATTGGCTGGGACACAAAGTCTTCCCTTGAATGTAATAGCACCCTAGCTATTGAGAGAGAAGTCCGTACTACCCTTGGCAATTTCCTTGTCCCGAAAAGCCAATAAGTCAGCATCCGTGGCCTGGTACTCCTGGATCAAATCTATAAAGTACAGCCGAACCGTAACATTTGCCAAAACAGGACTGCGGACAGAATCATTCACACTGATGTCCAGATTTGCCAAATCGTCTAACAGTCTCCATTCCCGCACCAACATGTGAGCCAACAACCCCGATGGTTTCCTACTCAAAGCGTCTGCCACCACATTTGCTTTTCCCGGGTGATATTGGATCGTGCACTCATAGTCTTTTAAGAACTCAATCCAACGCCGTTGTCGCAAATTGAGCTCTTTTTGGGAAAAGAGATATTTGAGGCTCTTGTGGTCCGTGTACACATAGAACTCCACCCCGTATAGATAATGTCGCCAAATTTTGAGTGCAAACACGACCGCCGCAAGCTCCAAGTCGTGAGTGGGGTAGTTCTTTTCATGCTCTTTCAACTGCCTTGATGCATAGGCAATGACTTTCTTGTGTTGCATTAGGACACACCCGAGTCCGACGTGCGAGGCATCACTATACACCTCATACCCAAAAGGTCCAGATGGCACAGTAAGGACAGGGGCTGTGGTGAGGCGTTTCTTCAACTCTTGGAAACTTACTTCACATCGGTCACTCCAACTGAACTTTACACTTTTTCTTGTCAAGTAGGTGAGAGGTGCAGCCAAACTGGAGAATGCCTCCACAAATCTCCGGTAGTAGCCTGCCAATCCGAGGAAACTACGTATCTCCGTGACGCTCTTGGGCCTCTCCCAACTCATGACTGCCTCAACCTTGGCTGGATCTACAGAAATGCCCTCGGCCGACACCACGTGTCCAAGAAATGCGACCTTCTCTAGCCAGAACTCGCACTTACTCAATTTGGCATATAGTCTATGCTCTCTCAACATCTCCAGAGCAAGGCGGAGGTCTCATGCGTGATCTTCCCGTGTCTGGGAATACACCAAAATGTCATCAATGAATGCAATCACGCATCGATCCAAGTAAGATCAGAACACCCGGTTCATCAAATCCATGAATGTCGCCGGTGCATTCGTCAGCCCAAAAGGCATGACAAGGAACTCGTAATGCCCATACCGAGTCCTGAAAGCCGTCTTCTGAACATCTTCCGCCTTGATCCTTAATTGGTGATACCCCGATCTAAGATCAATTTTGGAGAAGAATCTCGCTCCCTTCAGTTGGTCAAACAAGTCGTCTATCCTTGGCAAGGGATAACGATTCTTGATAGTTACCTTGTTCAACTGACGGTGGTCTATACACATCCTCATAGACCCGTCCTTCTTCTTCACAAAGAGAACCAGAGCTGCCCACGGCGAGACACTTGGTTGGATGAAACCAAGTTGTTGTAACTCCTCAATCTGTTTCTTTAATTCTTCAAGCTCTATAGGGGCCATTCTATATGGTACCCTTGAAATCGGAGCGGTACCCGGAGCAAGCTCTATAGCGAATTCGATCTCTCTATCAGGAGGTAATCCGGGAAGTTCTTCCGGGAACACATCTAAGAACTCACTCACAACTGGAATAGCCGATGAGTTTTGTGCTTCTGGGTGTGCTATACTCAAGGCTGCGAGGTGAGCAATGTCCCTCTCTCTTAATCCTCAGAAGTGAAAAGGCTTACCCCCTTCCGACGTGAAATTCACCATCTTTTCAAATCACGCAACATGCCCGTGATGGTTTGCCAACCAATCCATACCAAGAATGACGTCAAAGTCTAAATCTTGGAAATCCAGGATGATAAGATCGGCTAACAGTTCATTCTCCCCCACTTGAACCACACTATCCCTGAATATCTTGTCCGTATCAACTGACTTGCCGAGTAGAGTTGCAATGGTCAACTCCCGCTCCAACGGAGTAGCCTCAGTCGAAAAGCCCTTTGCAAAACTTGGGAAGACAAAAGAGTGAGTAGATCCTGTGTCTATCAACACTCGAGCGAGACACTCGTTCACTAATAAAGCGCCTGTGCGATTAAGTAACTAATATCAGTAGATTTCAAATAGTAACAAGCATCATACATAGGTAACCCTTAGTATAAATAACCGCATAACAAACCATAGAAATTTTATACAACTTAAACTCAAAATTCTAGCGTACCTTGCACGACATCGTCGGATGCACGTGCGTCTCTCTCCGATAGAGCAAAAACTCGACCCTGAGTGGCTGGGCGAGGAGGCCGGGTAGACTGTGAAGCCCTCGAAGCCTGAGAAGAGCTAGGCTGAGATGTCTGCCTAATCGGGGGCCTGCTCCCCGAAGACTGAGCTGGCAATCGACGTCGGGGACAATCCCGAATCATGTGGCCCTGGTCGCCACAATGAAAACAGCCTCCTGTAGCCTTCTGACATTCCCCTGCTGGATGCCTCCTTCCACAAAGGGTGCAGACATCATGTGAATAAGTGGGAGGAGTATAACCCGTAGCCTGAGTCACTGCGGGGCGAGGAGCATACGAGGTAGCCGGGCGAAAAGCCGGTGGAGCACAAGGGTAGGGGGCCTGTGATGCCGAGTACATCCTCTGTGACTGAGCCGGCCCTGCGGACTGATAAGACATAGTCCTAGCTCTCTTCTCCCCTGAACTACTAGACTGTCCCTTCTCTATTCCTCTTCTCTTAAAGAACTCTTCGGAATTCGACTCGGCCAACAATGCCTTGTCCACAACTTCTGAATATGTCTCATGTCGGAACATTGAGACACGATCCTTGAGGTAGGCCTTCAACCCCCTCTCGAATTTCCGGGCCTTCATAGCCTCGGTAGCTATCATGTGTGGAGCAAATCGAGATAGCTCTGAGAACTTGGCTTCGTAAGCCGCTACAGACATATTACCTTGCTCCAAGGTAATAAATTCAATTTCTTTCTTTTCTTTCATCCCAACCAGAAAGTAATTCTTGTAGAAAACGTCCAAGAATTCTCCCCATGTCCATTCTTGGCCTTGCTGGGTCAACTCTGGGGTCCGAAGTGCAGACTTCCACCAATGGTCGGCCTCGCCTTCAAGCATAAAGGCAGCCCATGTGACCCTCTCTACTTCCGTAGGTGCCAATACCGAGAATATCTTCTCAAGTTGCCGAATCCAACCCTCGGCGAGAAGTGGATCAATGCTTCCACAAAAAGTTGGAGGCCTCATCCTCCGGAAAGCTTCTATCCCGGCTTGGGCTCGGTTAGGAGGAGCCGGTATAAGTGCCGCATTAGGCGGAGTGGCCGGTTGCCTTGCCGCCAACATAGCCAAAGTCTCGGCTATGGATGCGAATGCTTGGGCAAAGTCGGGTTGATCATCACCCGATGGAGTATCACCTCCATTACCCCTCGTGTTGCACCCGCGACCCCGGGTATTGCGTCTCATGATTTCTCCTGAGAACGACAATACAACATGAGTCTAACTTGGATACGCATTTAGTACAAGTTTCGCAATTCACTCAATACATATTCATCAAGCATATTTAATAAGTACAACACAAATAATGTACACATGGTATATAACACAACAGCATAACATATAATCCGTGTTCCTAGCGTAAGACTCTATGTTCGGTTGAAGTTCAACCTACTTTGACTAGGACTAACTTGTTAGTCCATACTTGGAATACAACTCTTTAAGGTAATTCTAATACCTAGTTCAATCATGGTATCATTCCTATATGACCCTAGGGACTCTAATTCCTAGAGCTCTGATACCACCTCTGTCACGCCCCAAAATACCCCCTAGGAGTGAAGGGATACTTTAGAGGTGACTACGTGTACTTGTCAAACCATCCTATAATGCAAGAGGCTAAACATAATATAATACAATGATAATCAGAGCGTGGAAACTAAACATAAGTGCGAAAGTATAAGCCAACTTTTTCTTTTCTTCTATAACTCCAAATAGTATTCCAAGTTAACATATACCAAATACAATCAAAGTAAAGGTGGACATGCCCACCCATCAAAATACAAAAAGGAACTCTCTAACCCTCTCCTCTCAACAGTAGTCGAGGTATGGCCACACATCCAAGTCCCTATCCTCCTGAGACTGCCATGGCATAGGTGGCTCCCTCTCCTCTACATACTCCTCCTCGACCCAAGGCTCGGGGTCGAGGACATCCACAATACCTGCCGACATAAAAGTACGGCTGAGCATGGAATACTCAGCGAGTACAAACTACTAGCTAACCATAACAATAGCGAAAGCATAACAACAGTGAGCAATACAAGATATTAATTTAAAGCAATAGTGAAAGCATACGATACATAGCCATATCTTGACATGCGTGTATGAATGCAAAAACCTCGGTAAAACTCATGTCTCGGAAACCTTTTTCGTGTCTCGGTCAAATCATGTATGTGTGTCGTGTCTTGTCTTGTATTTCATGTCTTGATTTGTTCTTGACTTGTATACTTGTGAGCCAGAGGCTAGCACCCTTCCTTAGGCTACCAACCTCCTTGTCATGTTCTTGTTCCATTTCTCTTGTGAGCCAGAGGCTAGCACCCTTCCTTGGGCTAAAAAACCTCCTTGTCATGTTCTTGTTCCATTTCTCTTGTGAGCCAGAGGCTAGCACCCTTCCTTGGGCTACCAACCTCGTTGTCATGTTCTTTTTCCATTTCTCTTGTGAGCCAGAGGCTAGCACCCTTCCTTGGGCTACCAACCTCCTTGTCATGTTCTTGTTCCATTTCTCTTGTGAGCCAGAGGCTAGCACCCTTCCTTGGGCTACCAACCTCCTTGTCATGCATGCATGTGTGGTGTGTGTAGCACTTGTAATATCATGATGACAATATGACATGAAGAGTAGTGTATAGCAATTCAATCCACAGTATAACCATATAGGAATTTGAGTAATCTACGTGGCATTTGAATAGTTCATCATTCATAAGAACACATGCATAAGGCCTACTTTCATTTTCTTCATTTATGTCATTTATTCCTAGTTTAGGCATTTTGTCAAACACATAACATGCAAGGTTCCTTAATGGTTCATCTTCTTCTTTTTAGTGCATACTTTCCATCCAAAAATCAAGGTATGTTTATTATTGGTAAAATGCCCATCCTCCATTTTCCATTCTTCACACCACACATTCATACACCATACATTCGGCATCCCCTCGCCTCAATCAACCTCTCATCCATGCATCCACACCATTTTCCTCACCTTGTTTATATTTAGTGAATATGATACATTCCATAAGGGAGAAATACATAGTAGCAAAATCATATAGTTCATAGAAAAACTAGGTTATTGTTAGGGGAAGTTAGTAGGGTGTACTAACCTTGAATCAAGGCTTGAATCCTTGGAAGGGACCTTGATTGAAGCTCCAACTTGAAAGATGAAGCCTTTGCTTGAAAGAAGCTTGAGTTGGGGAAGAAATCCCTTTCAAAAACGTGAGTGAGGGCTGCCCTAGCTTTGAGAATGCACCCCACCCGAGCTTGAGTTGAAATCTTGAAGAAAACGTGCTTGGGGACGATCTAAGGTCTTCACCCCTTTGATTTCTTCTCCAAAAGCAACCTAGGTTTAGGAAACCCTTTTCTCTTCTCTCTTATCTCCCAAAACTCTCTAAGTATATTGAATGATGCCCTAAGGCTCGGGCAACCCTTAAGGAGAAAGGGTTTAACCCCCAAAAGATGAAAAAGCCCTTAATGAAAATTCTGAAAAACACGAAGACCGAGCGATCGGTGGTTATGACCGATCGATTGGTTTCTTACCGAGCGATTGGTGTTTATGACCGATCGACCGGTCAAAAACTCACTCTCTGGAAAATTTCCCCATACAAAATTTCTGACCGTGCGATAACTACCGATCGATCGGTTATGGACCGATCGATCGCTGACTGGACCGAGCGATCGGTGCTCTATACGTCTGGACTATTTTGACCATATCTTTTGACTCGCTCGTCGGATTTTGACGATTCAACTTGCGTTGGGTTCGTCTTTCGAAAACGCACATTTCTGACGTTTCAGAATTTCCAATCTCTCTCTTATTTATTAATTAGACTACGAAACGGCCAATTAGCTACGAGAGTGCCATTCATTAAAGATGAAAAAGTCCGGGGTGCTACAAAATATATCTTTAAATTCTAAGATTTTTTAGATCAAATGTAGAGCTTCTAGCTCTGATATCACTTGTTGCCCAGGTTATAGACCCTAGAAGGGGGTTGAATAGGGTATATGGCAATTAAAAATTATTCACTCTAAATTCCTTAAGCGGAATTTCAACTCTAAGGTAAGTTAAAGGGAAATAGAGAATTTGACAATTTTGTTGAAACAATAGTGTAAACAATAATGGAAATTAATCAAGTAGAGAGAGTTAGAGAGATACAAACACTTGACACTGGATATTGTTCACGAGGTTCGGCAACCTGCCTACATCCCCGTTTTGAGCTATTCCCACTCCAAGGATTCCCCACGATTTTATTCACAAACCGTGTCCTCTTCTTCCGAGTGTAGAGTAAACTGTTACACTCCTTTGTAGGTTAGGAGACCACCTTCACTATCCTTTTACGAGTTGAGGATGAACCGTTACACAATCCTTTTATGGCTCAGGATTAAACCTTCACAATCCTTTGAGGTTAAGGATGAACCTTTACAATGTAGAGATTTTGGATCTTGAATCCGAAATACAAACTCCTTTAAGAGTTGGATAAAAATGGAATAACAAACTCTAAGAAATCTCACAAAAGATGGATTGGATTTCAACTCAAAATAGAGTACCGTTTCTCAAGATTGGGATTTTTAGCTCAAGTGAATGATTGATCAATAGAACAGTGTAATGTTTTGCTTGTTGTCTTATGTTTTGTTTCAAAAATCATCTCTTTTTATAGTGTTCTAATATTTATTATCGTTGATGAGCATTAAATGAAAAATCACCCGTTATTAATATAGCTGTTGAGCATTAAAGGCAAGTTTCAGATTTTTCCAAGCTATCTAGTCGATTAGAAGAATCCTTTGATCGGCTGAATGGTCACTAGATCAGCTGGATCAGTTATCTGATCGACTAGATGGTAAAAATCAAGTTTTAAGCTTTTTGTTCTATCCAGTTGATTAGAAGGGTCGTGCGATCAATTGGATGGACCACCTGATCGATTGGATGGTCTACCTGATCGGCTGGATAGACCAAAAAAGATTCAGATTTTGGTTTTCTTAGACTTTAATGATTTGCACGATTTCTAAAGTGTTTTAACACATTAAGTAAACATGATTAACATCTCATAATGATCTTATGAATGATCTAAAATGAATTCATAAAGAGTTTTAACTTGATTGATCGGCTGGATGGTCTATCTGATCGGCTGGATAGACCATTTTATTTGCAGAATCCATTTTTCAAAACCTTTAAAATAGGATTTGATTCTAAGGTTTTGTACTTAACCTTTATGAGAAAGATGATCATATTTTAAGGTCCTTAATTATATATTTTTTATATTGGTTTAAGAACCTATAGTCAATCTAAAGTTATTGAGCTTTTATCCAAACCATCTAATGAGGACTTCTTACAAAAGTCCTAAACACTGTCAACTTAAACTAAGACACTAAAAACCTTATGAGTTCTCTTCTGATCTTGGATCTGATATTGCTTTGTGATGATCCATCTTCTTCAATTTCATCTTTGAGCTTTGAGCTTTTGTCATCTTGAATGATCTTGACTAGGACTTGTTCTTGCATATAGACTTTAATATGATTCAGCTCATGCTTTTTGGTTGAATGACACTCTAATGCTCTTTTTAATCTGATTTTCATAGAAACTCAAAAAAGATATTAGTAACACAATATCCATTCCTTTATTGTGTTATCATCAAAATCAATGATATTGCCTCATGTAAAAACCTAAAGGCTAACAAACTCCACTCACTTCTTTGAACAGCTGTTGAAGTAGAATCTTGATGCACTGGGAGAGGACCTGAAGGTGGAAGACTTAAAGGAGCAAAAGGCAGAGAAGACACTAGGTGAGAATGTATTTGAGGCACAATAGTCGATGGCGCTATATGTGAAGGCTATGCCTGGGAGGAACTTTCAACATGCACAAACTCCCCTGACAATATAGCCATGTCCTCCTCAAGACCTGTAATGTTCCCACCAATGATACCTGAGAGAGAATCCATAGGGATACATAGAGGCTAACCAACGACCTCAGAACCACTATGAACTTCTGGCGCGTTCTGCAAAACCCCATTTATTGGGTGACTTGGAACTCCTTCGAAAAGGTGGACATACAAGCAATATTGTGAATAGGTTTCGTAGGGGAATCTTCTCTAGGGCGCATAGATTCTTTTATCGCCTCTGACTCTTTGTGAATAGGAGTTCTAGGGGAATTTTGCCAAGGTCGCATAATGAAAGATCCTCTTCCCGCCTCTGATTCTTCACTAGTAGAGGAAGATGGGTCATCATCCCTTCACTTTCACTAACATATATTGCCTCAGTCTCTTCTCTGATTTCCTCATCACTAGTCTCTTGCTCTTCATCAGAAGATGTGGCCAAAAAATCTTCAATATTCTCTTCTTCTGAACTGATCACTTTTGTCTGAAGGGACAAAAGGAAAATATATAAAAATCAAGTCAAAGGCGTAAATAAAAAAAATAATAAAAATCTTACCCTTTTACTCTTCTTTCTAGGAGGAGTCGCCTTCTTAGAGGCAAGTACTAATCTCCTTTTAGGTCCTTTGACTGTTGTCTTCTTTGGAGTGCCTTTTCTTTGTTGTTTTCTGCCTTTAAGTCTAGGACTGCGTTCCCCAGACAAAACCTCCATAGAAGAAGGAGAGTTGATAAAATCTTGGAAAGACTGAATGGATCTGTCCCAATACTCCTTCATGGTTGGAGTATACCATCCTTCTCGGTCAACTTGGGTCATAAGAAAAGACTCCAAGTTAGGACACAAATACTCATGCCATCGACCTGTTAGATACATCCTAGTTGCTGCTGGCGGAGGATAAACGTGCATATTCAGCATAGGGACTCCTTGGTCAAGGCCAAACTGTCTCTGAAAACGGCTTGGGTTGTAGGTGACTGATATAAAAGACGACTCATTTATAACAACCAAGACGCTATCAGTGATAATGGCAAGGAAGTTAAGGTGTTGGGGAGTGAGATGATCTGAAAAGCTTACTGCTCAAAAGAAACTCTGGGAATGTAGAAATCTAGAGGAAGTGGGCCTTTCGGAGTATAAGTGTAAGGGCAGAAGTTGAAAAATCCCTTATCTAGGGAATGAAAGAGTTTTGCATTCTTCTTTGGTCTCACATTCTAAGTCAATTTCTCCCTAAGGTATAAGGTTTTTAGGTCACTTACCATCTTATGAGTGAGATGATGCTTGATGACGGTTTAAATGTCTTCAATCAAACTTCTTCGGTCCTCATCTTTACGGACTTTGATGCTTGTAGGCAATGACACAAGACACTGCTAGACACTTTGTTTTTATACTAGAATATGCCAATACCAAAAGTATGGACTTACAATCTCCCCCTTTGACAACTCCATGACAAAACCCAACTGAAGTACATGACACGACACAAACTCACCCAAACACATCAAACGGTGAATTAGGTTATTACTGAAAGTATGCCTCTTTTTAATTTTAGAAAAAAAGTTCTTGGGGGGCATACATCGAATCCCAAGATCTGACTAAGATTCTAATTGATTTTATTCAATGAAGGTTAGAATAACATTCACCTTTGTGACTTTGAAATTGTTAAGTCAAATCCACATAAGAATAGTACTCGCAAAACTTCACAAGTGTCAAGTCTCCTGTCGATTCACACGAACCTTCTTTTTCCTTTAAAGCTTTCTCTAATGGAAGCTAATGGCCCTTCCAAATTCCATGCTCTTTTATCTTTTCTTCTTTTCTTTGATCCAAGAACCTTTCTTGATCAAATAAGATCCAATCTTGATCTTCAAAGAACTTGTTCTTGATCATCAAGATCAAAAACCAAACAAAAAGGAAGAAGGGGAAGGGTGACCGTACACCCTCAAAGGGGGAGAGGGCTGGGCGTGAACTTGAGGAGAGGGAGAGAAGAAAAAATTCTGGAGAATTATATATATCTTAAAGGGCTGGGCATCCAATCCTTTATATAAGTTCCCTCTTGGTTGCTTGAATTGTAATCCAATTATAATTCATTAACCTTATCCTAATCCAATTAGGATTCCTCAATAGTTTCCTTTATTGATTATTTTCCTAATTCAATTAGGATTAATCTTAAAAGAAACTAACTTTATCCATTAGTAACTAATCTTATCCTTATCCAATAAGGAATCTTGAATTAGTAACTAACTAATGGAATTCCTAACAATTAGGGAATCTTTAATTAGTAACTAACTAACTAACTAACCTTATCTAATAAGGATATTAGTTATTAGAAACTAATTAAAATAATAACAATTATTATTCCTCCTTGAAGTGGGCGTCCCACCCTAGGTGGGTCCCACTCCACACGCCCAAAGGGTTTCAAACCCCTATTGGTCACTTGAATTATTCTTTTATAATAATTCCCAATGGGTCCTACCCATTTGGTTTTTCACATCCAATGTGATTCCACCTTTTAGAGCTTCACTATACCATATAGTGATTACTTAGAGAAATTAATTAATTTAATTAATAATTAAATTAAATACTGTAAGAAGGTCCTTGTGTGTGGGATCTAAAGGGATCTCCTATTTCTGGTTGTGGGACCAAGTACTTCACCTTTTTGGTTGAAGCATTGTTACTAGGAAACACATTTCCTATACTCCATTAGGATTATAGAATTTTATCTATATCCCTGGACTTCCACCAATCACAATTAATGTCCAGTAACACAATGTGATTAACCTCCAGAAATTAGAGAATTGCTTGTAAGTACCATCTCACAATATATTTACAAATAAATCCTTCCACATTCCGATATCACTTGTAAGCTTCCGGGATTGGAACAATTCCACTGTCTTAGTTCCTAGCTTATGAATAGAACCCTTTCTCATTATTACTTTTTCAATGAACTGAACCTCCAAAACACTTTTGAAGAAACATTAGAAAAGAACTGACATATATATTTATATATACTTTTCCATATTAAAAATATCAACTTCGATAAAGACCATTTTACCGAAAAACACCAGTACTAGATTTAGCAGTTCAGTTCAACAAGTATCACCTTGATATCATTATCTCCAATTAAGGAGTTGTGGATTCCTTATTGAGTGTTTACACACTTCTCCAAACATTGTGTACATGACCCAACATACCCGGAGTTAGTCCTGTGTATTGGACATTGCCGATTGGCACATTAAAGCCATATAGACAGATGTCTGAGAAGATGTTAACCTCTCAGGTCTAAGGACAATTTGTCAAATGGACAACCCTAATACAATCTGACAGTGTATTCCATAGGGTATCCACTAGTGACCCCGTTCAGTATTATGTACTTGCTACATATACTCACATGTTAGTCAAGAGTTACCACTCTCTGTGAATGAGATTCATCACACTATCTCATAGAACTACACATGTGCAAGCCATGATGAAGTACGGCGCCCAACCAGTACTCTAGAGGCTTCGAACAATATTAGGTTTACAAGGAACTGAAAAATCATATTTCCTCGCAACCTTTGCATGATTTTCCTATAATGTTACCTATGAAACTTTATGTTATCATCATATGAGACAGTAATTAATATAAATACCCTTTATAGTTGGTTGTGTGAATATGATGCTTGTCTAATCAACATAGAAAAGTCTCTTATTGGCTTTCGAGGGCATATATGTCCAACAATTACATGACTCCAACAAAATTACACAATTACATGACACAAAATGAAATACAACCTAAGTTGTAGACACTGAAGCTCTTGTCATGTAAGATCTATCTGCTGCAAACCTACACCTGCACATGCTTATAAACAAAACACCTAATGAAGCATGTATGAAATATAAAAATAGATAAACACAGGTATTGCAAAGAATGTACTGAACTAGAGAAATAATACCCTAAGAAGGTTATCTGCCCCCAACTTTCCTCTCGTCATAGATTCGAGGAAGTGAAATAGCCAGTCATTTTTTTAGATGGCAGATGGCAATGAATGATGGTATGCCTATGAACATAGCCCTACCATCTGCTTTCGTACCTTAACACTATGTTTGGTTGTCGAGAAAATAAGTGAAAAGAGAGAAAATAAAATTAGACAAAACACAACTAATAATTGTATTAGAAGTCTATTTTTATTTTTATTTTTTTTTCATATTTTCACCTATTTTCTCAACAACCAAACATGCCCTAAGGATCGAAGCTTTCTTGCCTACCAACTTACTAACCTCCCTCCTCTCCCGATTTAGCGTGAATCTCTCTATAAATATATCGACCGTTACAATAGGGACTTTAGTCATAAGTTACACATTAAGTTCATGACACTAGGATACGTGTTCTCCGAACAAAGGATAACATCAATAGGTTAGAATAAAATATCCATAAATTGGGAGGTAAGTGAAATTTAAATAATTCTTTTATACCCTAATGCTAATTACTCAAGGGCTTCAAATGGCCCTAAGTTGAGAAGTACAACGGTGAAGGGTGTCCAAAAGCCCATATCCATCTCTACATTAGCACCCTGATCATAAGCGTCTAGTCTAGCTGTCCCAAAGAAGTCTGCTGGAATGGCTTTGATGCGCTTCATAAAAAATGACTCGAACACAATTTGAAGTCTGAACCATACATGAAGAACAAATAGGTTTGGATCTTCTAAAGAAACCCTACCCCACTGTGACATAGTAGGAGAAATATTGAAATGTTAATAGTCCAAAGAGTTATATTCTCAACATATATATAAAACATGCTAACATGAAAATTTTGGAGTTGCCACCAACCATTGAGCTTAGGTGTGATTGTTCACCAAAGGCAAAGATCTTAGTTTTTTTTTTCATTTTTGTAAGAACTTTTTACTATATTTTATACAGATTTATTTAGATAATCATTTAAGTGCAATTTTTTTTTCTTTTTTGGTTAGAAGGAAATAACCCACTACCACACTCACACATGCACCCTTGTAGCACAAGCTACTTGCAAATATAAGTGCAAATTTATTTATTTTCTTTAAAGCATCTCCAATGAGAGTCTCCAATTTAGAAACTCAAAATAATATATTTTTTTTAATTCAAAAAGTCCTTTAGAGCATTTTTAATATTTCAACTAAGTTCAACCATACATCTCTATCTCTATCTTTATCTCTATCTAGCTCTATCACTATTCATAAATTTTATTTAAAGACAACAAATAAAATTTTATTTCACCAAAACTTATATCTCAGAAATATGTACTAATTTACCTTCAAAAACTCATGAACTGGTAACGTAATACTTATTTGAGATTTTAAAGCCTCGTTGGAGATGCTCTTAGTATATGGGTTCTAAGATTTGTCTAATTCTTTTCTAGAGAAATGCTTTGAAACCCAAGATAGTCAACATAGAAACCCAAGATAGTCAACATAGCGGAGATGGTATTCTATTGTATACCATTCCTAGCAAAAACCCCGTGCGATGTACAGGATGCAAAAATAACATTGAAAAGAGTCTTAAGAAAAATACATAGGCATGCATTAAAAAATTAGTAAATGATATTTATTCATATGTTCATAGGTAAGACCACATAAATGCAAACACTTATAACTTAGCATAATGTATGGAAACACTATTTGACAATGAATTGAAGAGGTAAGAAACCTTAACCACAGTACTGAAGTTTTTATATCAAGGGACGATAAACAGTTAAATGCAATCTTACATTTAATTTATACTCCATACGATTGGTATTTACATTAACTAGAGTAACATAGATAACAGAAACTCTAAACTAACTGCAACAAAGGCCAAGTTGAACAAAGCAACCTGTAGAAGAAGAATATAGAAGGGAGCTCTGGTTCTAACATAACAAACTTTTCCTTCTAACCATTGACAAAGAAGACTTGCACTATTATACAACCAGACTTGATCTAATTAAACTGAACAGTCCTTTTATGAACAGCCTCATGCTCAGACTCCACTTTTGTTCCATTTTAATTCCTCCTCATTCTCACTTGACATCTCCTCCAAAGATTTTCTCATCGACTCTAGTACCAAGAACGTAAACATCATTCCTAAGAAGTTGGTCACACCTAGCACAATCAATGAATTCTTCACCCCCAATACCAACTGGATACTCTGAATTCGTATTGAACTTGTCCTGGTTCCGGGTGGCGTATAAAAACCCAAATGCCCCGACAATTGCCCCAGCCTTCCCGGAAGCCACCGATATACCGTGACATGTCGACCTTAGCCTCACTGGGAAGATTTCAGTTGGGACTACAAATATGGTAGCAATTGCTCCAAAATTGGCAAAGAAAAAAGTCAGTGAGTACATCACTACGAACCCAATTCGGTTGTCCTTCAAAGTCTAGTGATGGTAAGGAATGGCCAAAGCAAACATAAACACATTCATGAAGAAAAAAAATACACATCAATTGAATAGCAAATCTTCCAATTCAATTGATGAAAGCTACGTGAACCAGTACCCTGGAATAGTATTGAAGAGAGCAATCAATAATAGTCTGTGCCCTAGCAATCCTATAATATAAACCTCTACAATAGAATTCATGGTCTTTGCTGGAGGAATACACCTAATTGCACCAAAAATGTCCTTTCGGAACAAATTTTGGCTGTAAAATGCTATATCTAGCAAGAACCATGTACTGGTGTTTTCGAGCAAGTGAAGCCCATGGCGATGGAGAATGAAGCTTCATTTGTGTGGCAATACCAAATGTCCCATTTGTTAGTGATGAAGCTTAACCTCACTTTTCAAGTCAAGAAAAGTAAGTCATGGTATAATTTACTCATATGGTTTCAAAAGCAGGGATCTAAATTAGAGCCCCATTAAGTCTGATAAATAGGGTATAATGGCTGTTTAGCCAATCATAGAATGGTCACCAAGTTAGTCACCATGTGAGCTGATCCCATTTTAGGAGTAGGGAACAATAACTCTCCTTGTGATAAAAATTAAGCTTATGGAAGCCTTAAATTGATGAGTGCAACCGCACAACATCCAATTCCCATGGGGCAAACTCATTCAAAAGGGGCTAGCACCCCTACACGCACATCGAACTTTACATAACACAAAGGAATTCAAATATTAAAATATGTCCTCAGAACAAAATATCATCAAAACTTAGAGACGAAGCAAATGCAAAGAAAAATCATTCGCTGGTAAAATTAACATATTAGCTATAACAATAATAGGATTTTCTTGTTAGATATTAAAAAAAATAATTCAAAACCAAAATTAGCTACATTTAAAAGACATTGGACATTAGAAGCTGGATTGCTGTAAAGATAGCATCTTTGTAATGACCTATGTAACAACTGCAAGGAGCTAATAAATAAATATCATCTTTCATTACCATTACCAACTACATAAGAAACATCTGTGGAATTAATCCAGAAAGAGTAGTGATCTGGAACATTGACAATGATCCAAACTTTCCCTATTCCGATAGGCAAAGGAACCAATTGACCTTACTAATGATTGAAATGATGGACAAGAAACTCCCTCTATGCACATTTTACCTACTAATTATTGACGTCTTCAAGTTCTTAATCAGATCAGTGTTTCATAATATAACAAAATAGAAAATTCTTGTGACATACTACGATATTACTACTAACTACAAACCCAAGGAACATGCATTGAAAGAACGTATAATGATCCACTCAACAAAATCCAACAGGAAAGAGTAAGCATTTGAAAATTACCTCCACCTCCTCAAAGTTCAAGTTACTACATTGTAGCTCCTGTTTAGCATAAGAAATCGTAGAAAAAAGCCAGTCTAAGAAATCGAGAAGGCCAAGAAGAGATGTTGTCACTCCTCTTCGAGGCAAAGCTTCAAGCTCAGTGAGTGGTTTTGAAATCGGTCTATCATGACAGTATATAATTAATTAAAAAAGAAATTTGAAATCACAAACCAATACCAATTATGGTGTGCCATTTATCCTTAAAAGTGCATCAACTCCATTGAAAATTGAAGGGCCTTACATCTACTATACTGGCAGAGAATTGGTACGGTGTTCATTCAATGTAGGAACCATTCAACGTGGGAACACAGTGAAGGAACAACTTACTTTTGTTTGGTGAACATGCAAGAACACCGTACATATCCCAATTCCATTAAGCAATGCTATTTGGCCACTATCCATAAATTTATACACCTAAAATATGAAAATATCGTATAGAAAATATAGCACACAAAATTTTGAAGATTTGTGGACTACCCCTGACTTCTCCTCATATGTGTTAAAAAAGATTTCCAAGGCAGCCAACCTCTATGAGACAAACAACAAATGGGTTGTCGATGGGCTAAATCTGGTTGGTTTTAAGGCCACAAATCCTGTTTTTGTTGTGCATGAATCACATAATTTAAGATAAATAGAAATGTTATAACTCAATCTCACTATATCTGTAGTGATACTTACATGATGGACTTGATCAATTATTTCATGGATACGGATATGCCGAGAATAGGTCAAAAGTAAACTTGATTTGAGTTTGTAATAGAATTCAAAGTCAAACCTATGAATGCCTGGTTTATGGAAAAAATTTTGATCGATACAAGGCAATTACTGTCATAAAGTGCGTTGATTTTGTGAGATACATCGAATTGTCCACTAGAATCAGGCATATATCACACAGGTATGCTTTCATTCAATATTTCAAATTTTGGAACCTATTTCCCAACCATTCTCTTTTCTTGGAGCCAAGCCATTACCTGCAAAAAGCTTCCATCTCTATGTAGTGCTCAAGGGTCTAAGGTTCAAGTACCTCCAGGCTCCAACCATGTTTTGAAGCACAAAACAGGTTACACATGATTCTTTCTTACAAAGACAGTTAGCCTCAAATCTAGGACCTTTCAAGACTGAAAAAAAAAACAGAAAGTGCAATCTCATATCGAGAAAAGTTAGCTAACCAAGCTTTTAATATGCAGTAATTAGGGTGATATAGAAGAATAGCAGCACCACATACCTTGATCAAAGCATGCAGAATTTTAACTGGAGAGAGATGTAGGCAATTCTTTGGATTCGGCTCAGCCTAAAATTAACCTATTTCAGATGATCCTAACAATTCAATAAATATCGTTCATTTAGATAGACATAGTTGAGGGCTCTACTGCAATGCAGATCCATTTTGTGATTAGTAATCAGTAAATTAGATTAATCTCAAAAAGAAATGGAAGAGTCATAGTATTATTTGGGGTGGTGACCCCTCCTTTTTTTTTAAAGTCCACATATCATAAGGACCACATCTTACCAACCACGAGTAGCATCTTATATCACATAAAGCAACTTGGGTTCTACATCTCAATTTCGGCCAAGTACACCAAAGCACGATGAATGGACGGATTTGCATCACACAGTAAGAAAAAATTATAGTAGAGTCCTCTTACCTTGGTAGTCACATGAACAAATCATATTGGACACAACTTTCAGAAGAGATTTGAATAATGATGGGTCCGAGAGGACACCCATTAGAATCTAAGAGGAGCAGCTGCTCTAATTCCTCAGTCCACTGGCGACTCTCACCAAGATACTTCTCAAATATAGTAGTTGTCTGCTGCAAAAATGGAGATGGTCTCATTTGTATGATGAGATGTGGGTGGATGTAGGAAGGTATCTAAGGATCAAAGAAATGAGGGAGGGAGGGAGGGAGGGAGAATTGGAGGGATAGAGAGGGACTGTCCATATGGAAATAAATATCACATCAATAATTAAGGTAACTGAGAGATTTGAGATGGGATGAGATAGGGAGCCGGTTTGGAGAGTTTAATGGAGGGAGATAGAGAGACCATTTAGTTGAGAGAAGAAATTGGGGGAACATAAGGGGACATTTTGAATTTGGATGGGTGAGATAAGGGGTTGAGTGGGGCCCACAACTTAAATTTATGGGAAGTGACACATGGAGTGAAGTTATTGGTTGTTGAAGGGTGTGTCATGTGGCACCAATTTGAAGAGAATAGAGAGTAATGGAGTGTGCCATATGGATACCAATTGTTATATAGTAGTAGTATAGATTGGGGAAAAAATCCAAAAATAATAAAAACTTTTTTTTGAATATAACATGTTTTGGCTCACCCAGTATGGCTTTTCACCATGTGGTCGTCATGGCTTCAATTCCCATGAAGATAAATTAATGGGACGAATAAGCTCTTAAATGAAAATTGCATTTGTAATATTTAATACAGTTTAGGACAAAAATATCCAATTCAAGAGATATTTATTGGAATAAAGCTTTTAAAGATTTCTTTTTTTAAAAAGCAACTTGGGATTTATTTATTTATTTGAGAGCCCTAACTAATTCTACATATTCCTTACTTATCAAATTTGTAAACTCACAAAAAAAACTTATCAAACACTGTTATAAATAACTGATTAACTATGAACTTGAGCTTTACTTGAAGAGCAATCGGAAGCAATTCAAAACACATTCCTCTTAGAGCATCTCCAATCGACTTGCCAAAGTGCCTCTTTTCGCCAAAGTGGAGAGGCGGAAGCCAAATAACATACTCCAACCGACTCGCCATATGCGCTCCCTATCTTAGGGGAGAAGATTTGGCAAGCCAAATCTCTTCCCCAAATATTATTAGGGCTGTGATTAGCACACCCCGCATTAGAAAAGGTAATCTAATGCCATGGCCACATGCCCCTTATAACACTATTTTAACTATGGTTAAGATTAAAAAAATTAAAATAAATATTTCCGTTTTTTATTTTATTTTTATAGGAGTGAGTGAATCTTTAACTACAGTTGATGTGTGTTAAAAAAAGGGGCATTGACTAATGAAGACTGTACATTAGAATAGCTAATCTACTTGGGCAGTAAGTTATGTATTTCCCATATTATTATATTATATGTATATGTAAAAGCTTTGTAAACCATTTGAAAACCCCAAATCTCTTCCCCCAAACATTCCATTAGGGCTTTCAAAAGGTCGAGTAGGGGCCGGGCCAGGCCAGGGTCAGCCCTAGCCCTACCCTTCCCTACAAGAGTAGGGCCCGAGTCCGGTCCTAGCCCTTCAAGGGCTGGGGTTGATTGGGCCCTAACCCTGCCCTCAAGGGCCAGAGATGGGCTGGACCGGGCCAAAGGGCCAAAAGAGGTAGAAGCCATGATAATTTATGACAATTAGGGCTGTCAAAAAAGCCCATGTAGAAGGGTACCCGGCCCTGCCTTGCCCTCCAAAGCCCTCTAAAGCCCTACCCTTCCTAGCCCTTGGGCCGGGCAGGGTTTAAAATCTGGAAGCCCTGCTTCTATAGGGCTGGGCCAGGGCTCACCCCGGCCCTGCCCTTTAAAGCCCTGCCATTCTCCTTAATGGCTACACGATAGCTAAGGTCTATAAACCATAAAAGTATATATATATATATATATTATATTAATGAAATTACTCATTTCACCCTTTTAAACGGTTTAATAGTAGGGTTAAATGAGTAATTTCATATGACCATCGTTATAAATCCCTGACACTCGTTACGAACCCTAACCCTAATCTCGTATGCAAAATCGCTTCCTCGCCTCCTCCTGCTTAGAGGATTTTGATATATAAATTTTGTTCTATATAATTTTACTTTGTTTTATTCTATCATGTATGTTTGTCACTGACAACGAAAAAGAAATAACTTTGTCATTGTTCTGTTTGTTGCAATGTCGGTCCCAAGCCCGAATAAAAGAGGGTATCAATTTCCATGTCAGGTTGACAGTCAGTGAAATCACAAAAAAAATCTCGCTCTTTCTTTTAACCCTTTGGCCCTGCCCTGGCCCTTGAGGGTAGGGTTAGGGCCCAATCAATCCCGGCCCTTGAAGGGCTAGGGCTGGGCTAGGGCCCTATTCTTATAGGGAAGGGTAGGGCTAGGGTTGATCCCTGCCCATTGACAACCCTAATGACAATACAGGAAAGAGGTTCTTAAGATAGATTCTCCTTACCGTCAACAACTCACATGTGATGAATTTAGACTGTTAGGATCATTTGATTGGTTCCATTAATTGTGGTTGAGGGTTTCTACATCAAGTCCCAGCCTATCAATTGGACTTTCCCAGTGGTAAAATGGCTTGTATATCGGGCTGGCATGTATATGGAAGCTTGTAATTTACTGGATGCAAATTACTTCAAAAACCAATGCAGCACAAATGATTAAAAGAAACTGCATCCCACGTGCAAAGATAGGATTCTGTGATACAAAATAATGCACAAAGTTTGCACTGAGATATTAAGCACTGAGATATTAAGCACCCCTGTTCCTAATAAAATACAATTAACTAGTGACACCACATGTCCCAACTCAAAATTCCGACTTCACATCTAATGTTCATAAATCTCAGACAATTATTGAAGGAATTCAGCAATGGTGTTCAGCTAGATAATGATCTAAATGTTCATTACCTGAAACAAACCAACTCATCGAAAATTCCTGCATAATTGGTAGGAAAGGGGTACATCAGTGTATTAGATTTTGAATATAGTTTCAGGTGTTGTGATGAGACTATACTCTTCCATCCGGTCTTCCCCCAAATGAAGTCACCTTTCCTTGAAAATTCAAAACTTTACCACTCCATACCCATTAATGGCCTGCAAATTGTTTTTTTTTTTTATAAAAAAAAGTCACCATGCAGGCCTAATAATCTCATCTAGAACAATTAAACTACCAGATTTAACAAATCAACGTTGATTATAACCTTGATCCTGAGTATTCATAACAAAGTACTCTCAAAGAGGGCAGGCCGGGCAGGGGCTCTGCCCTAGCCGAACCCTATGGAAGAATCTTGGTTTTGGGCTCTGCCTGGCCCAAGGGCAGGAAAAGGGCCGGGCTTTAGCAAGTTTGGACAGGCAGGTTGAACCGGGTATCCTTCAACCCCAGGCTTTTTTGACAGGCCTACATTCCATAGACCTATGAAAATATAAGTTTTGCAAACCATAGAGAAGAAATAGGGAGTGAGGTTGGAGTTGTATGAAGAAAAAGTGGCTTCCTATATTTTTAAGAACTCTCAATTTTAGAGAAAAAATAGAAAATTCTTAGAAATATGGCTGGAGATGCTCTTAGGGGGTAGTCTGAAAATTACAGTAAAAAAAATTGAAGTAATAGAAATACACTATTTTTAATTTTAATTTTAATTTCCAAACTACCACTACCATGAGCATAATTTTGGATGCTCCGGATTGCTCTTCAACCGACCTCCGGTTCATAGTTAATCTCTTCCATTACTAAGGTCTCTATTTCGTTCTCTGTAGTTTTCCAGAGGAAAGAGAAACGCCCAAACAGGGAAGAATGTTGGAGAGGCTAGTCCTTTACCCTTTCTCTTCTTGCTTGGCTTCCGCTACAAGATCAACCATCCTTTCTTCTCCCCTTCTTTCACTCTCATCATCTGTAAATTCAACAATACCACTTCTACCCTTTCCTGCTCTGCAACAACGACAGTCCAAGAAACCCAAGAATCAGAAATTCTCTCCTCTCTGCACCAGCTATGAAGTTGGTGGAGGATTTCCAGTTGAGGATTTTTCTGTTAAACATACAACACTAGATAAAGGGGACGAGAAATGGGACCATTCCCACTATGAAGCTTTCCTTAAAGGAGGCGAACAGGTCGCTTCTGTACTCCAGGAGATTGTCAAGCTAGTAAGTTCACTTCATTTCATCCATTACCCATCACCATTTTTGCAATTTTTCAAATACCCAGTATACCAATTTGGAGTTCTAGCTGACGATTTGATATGATGCCTGTTTTTTAGGGGTTTATCTATTTATATTATTCTTTTCAAGTTTCATAGTTTTTTCCAATTACCCAACATGCCTATTTTCTAGGATTTTGAATATGCCTACATGAAGATATATAATTTTGGAAGTTTTGCAGTTGGGTTTGGTTAGCCCAACATTCTCATTTTAGATTTTTAGATTGAATAACCTGATATTTATGCATATGATGTTTTATAATTTTGTTAAATATGAATGTCTATTTCATTCATTTCACTGTTTTGCCCAAATACCCCAACTCCCATTTTTGAGTTTTTTTTTTAATTTTTATCAAGTAGCCTGGAATGGCTATATGCAGTGTATGTAGTACAAAATTTTCAAGTTTTTCGAACCACACTACTGAGCAACATGCCCATTATGTTTATCAATTATCTTAGTAAATTTTTTTTTTGTGTTAAAAGAATACTCAACGTGTCATTTTATTGGGATTTTAAGTAATTTGGTATGGATATATAGATAGTATTATCTATTAAATAAATTCACATACTTCCAAGTACCTAATATGATTCATTACTTAGAGTTTTGGTTGAGAAACCTGGTATGTGATATGGTAGGGTATAGTTATGATTCCTTTTTTTTTATAATGCATTGTTAGGAATCTGATAAAATGCCAGAGTTTTTTCTTAACTTTCCAAGATTCAAATATCCAAATTTTTTTCTTACTTTTTCTTAACCTAACATACATATATGTTGGTGACACTTGTTAGCAATCCACCAGGAATTGTGTTTCCTTATCAGGCAAACCCGGTTTCCTCAACCCTCTAGAGTCCAACACACACACAGTTTCCTATTTAGAATGGATTCCCAATATTGCTGTATCCCCCTTTGTAATGTTTCCTTGTAATAGCTGTTATGGTTTTGTAAACAATTCATTAAAGTCTATATATACAAAGCACCAATCCCACAAAGGGACCAAGGTGATTCAACCAAATCGTGTGGGTGTTTAGGAAGTTATTATGGTATCAGAGCAAGCTTCCATTATGGTTTCGTCTCCTTCATCTTCCTTTCCTACCATTAACACTTCTAATGCCCATGGCATGGTTACCATCAAGTTGGATGGAACCAACTACCTGATGTGGACCCAAGTGGAACCCATCTTAGTTTCTTCTGATTTGATCGGGTTTGTTGATGGAACCATAGTTCCTCCACCCAGGTTCATCGAAGATGATTCGAAGGAGATGATCCCGAATCCCAAGTTTCTTCAATGGAGGAGGACAGATAAGTACATCGTCACTCTTCTCAATGCTATGCTCACTTATAGCGTTCTTGCTCAAACAGTTGGCCTCTCTACATCCCGTGAAGTATGAGAGTCTCTTTCAGCAACTTTCTCACAGCATAGTCAAGCCCAACTAATGCAACTCAAGCTCCAGTTGCAAACCACCAAAAAGGGGTCCTCCACTGTGACCGAATATCTCAATCGATTGAAGACAATTGGAGATTCTCTCGCTGCCATCCAACAACCTATCTCAGATGCTGATTTGGCCTCCCATGCCTTGGGAGGTCTTGGAGCGGAATATGAATCCTTTGTTACAGCCATCATGAATCGCGTAGAAGCCATCTCCTTCACTGAACTTCTTTCTAGGCTGCTATGCCATAAACAACGTCTCAACAGCTACTCAGCAGATTCTTCTCAAACCGCTCTCTATAGTAGCCAACCACCAAAGCACCAAACACATAGAGACCGTGGCTACTGTGGTGGCCGAGGACGAGGGCGGCATGGTCGAGACCGTGGCTACTGAGGTGGCCCTGACCATCAACAAAATTCCAATGCTCACGGTGGCCGTGAGTATCAACCCAACTACCATGCTTGAAGGCCTTAGCAACCGGATACCTTCACCGTCCTCCAGTTATATGCCAAATATGTGATAAGCCGGGTCATACTGCTGTTCGTTGCTATCAACGACATGAGGATCCACCCTACCAATCGTTTGCAGCTATGAATATGTCAGATGTTGCCTCTGATCTAGATTGGTATCTAGACACGGGTGCTACAAGTCACATTACCGTTGATGCTTCATTGCTCAATCACCCTACGGATTATCATGGTAAAGACACAGTTATGGTGGGTAATGGACAGGGATTGCCTATCTCTCATATTGGTAACTCTTTCCTCCCTGTTAAATCTGGCTCCCTTTTTCTTAATAATATTCTTCTTGTGCCCACTATTAAGAAAAACTTACTCTTAGTGGCAAAACTGACTAAGGATAATCATTGTTTAGTTCTATTTTATCCATGGGGCTTTGAAATAAAGGATCTGCAAACTGGGAAGCTTCTTCTAGCCGGCCCCATTGACGGGGATCTCTACCCAATCTCGCGCATCGCCAATGCCCAACAGATAACTCTTCTAAGTTATCAGCCAATGTTCCACACGTGGCATTGCAGATTGGGGCACCCACAGTCTTCCGTTCTCTCTAGTTTACTTCAGAATAAAAATTTTGGTTCTTTCCCTTGTGGAGTTTTGAATAAGTTCAACTGTGAACATTGTATGTTAACAAAGAGTAGACGATTACCCTTTTCTACTGTTACTCATACTACTTCCTCTCCATTGGAAATTATTCATAGTGATGTTTGGGGGCCCTCACCCACGTTATCAATTACTGGTTTTCGATTTTATGTGGTATTTATTGATGATTATACCCGCTTTACTTGGTTTTACCCACTCAAACAGAAATCTGATGTGTTTATATGCTTCAACAATTTTCGGGCAATGGTTGAAAATTTTTTTTCTACCAAAATTAAAATTTTTCAGAGTGATGGAGGTGGAGAGTTTTGCAAAAACTCATTCTTTGAACACTGTTAGAAAAATGGCATTGTGCATCGCCTTTCATGTCCCTACACTCCGGAACAGAATGGATTAGGAGAGAGAAAGCACCGCCACATTGTCGAGACGGGCAATGCTCTCCTTCATCATAGTGGTCTTCCACCACGTTTTTGGGTTGAAGGCTTTCGTCATGCAACTTTTTTGATAAATAGAATGCCAACGACAGTCCTTAAAGGCCTTTCTCCGTATCAAAAACTGTTTGGACACAGTCCTGACTATACAATATTGCAAGTCTTTGGGTGTGCTTGCTACCCTTTTTTGGGTCCCTATCGTGCAAACAAACTATCTCTGAAATCTGCCAATTGTGTGTTTCTCGGATTTAGTGGCAACCACAAAGGCTACCGTTGCCTCGACTTGTCTTCTGGTTGCCTCTATCTTTCCCGCCATGTTAAATTTAATGAAGAATTGTTTCCATTCTCTTCCTTGCAGGCAATCTCCTTCAACTGAGTCTCCAACTCCTTGGCTAGTGCTCTCTTTGCCTAGTCTGTTACCAAGCTTGCACCAGCCCTGCCATCCCATGGGTACACCAGATCATGCTTCCGCAGTTGGCCCTCCCCCACTGAGTCCCACAGTGGTCACTAGCCCTCACGGCTCTCCTTTTGAATCCTCTTCGGGCTCTCCCTCACGCACATCTGATGATGATCTTGCCCCTTCAATGGCCAGCTTCCCTACGACGCCTACGTCTCCCCATCTAGAGCCGAGCCTTGATCCATTTGTGGAACTCCCTCCTTTGGCATCATTTCCACCGCATTCATCCGAGGAACCAGTCAATACTCATGTTATGACTACTTGTTCAAAGGATGGTACTATTCGTCCTCGCGCATGGGCAGCCACTCGTCATCCTATACCTACGGCTCTCCTCACTCAACTCCATAGTGCGGGACTTGAACCAACATGCTATACACAAGCCTGCAAAGACCCTCTATGGCGGACTGCCATGACCGAAGAATTTGATGCTCTAGTCCAAAATCACACTTGGACTCTTATCCCTCCTCGACCTGATATGAATCTGGTGGGTTGTAAGTGGGTCTACAAGATCAAGCAACGGGCTGATGGTACTAGAGCGCAATATAAGGCTTGCCTTGTTGCCAAGGGCTACAATCAACAAGAGACTATGACGAGACATTCTCCCCTGTTGTCAAACCAACTACCATTTGGCTTGTTCTTTCAGTTGCCATCTCTCACAAATGGCCTATTCGTCAGTTGGATGTTAAGAATGCATTTCTGCATGGTGTTCTGAATAAAGAGGTCTACATGACCCAACCACCTAGTTTCAAATCTCCGGACCATCCATCACATGTTTGCAAGCTTCAAAAGGCCCTTTATGGTTTGAAAAAATCTCCCCGGGTCTGGTTTCTTCGATTCAGCTCTTTCTTATTGAACTATGGTTTTCAGTGCAGTCTTTCTGACTCCTCAATGTTTATTTTTCATCACGACGGTGGTACTCTCCTCCTCCTTCTATATGTCGATGACATTCTCCTCACTGGCAATCGATCGTCTCTTCTGCAGGCTTTCATTGCTCATTTGAAGTCTCACTTTGCTATGACTGATCTAGGGGATCTTCATTATTTTTTGGGTATGGAAGCTACACGTATTGACTCCGGCTTCTGTCTCACTCAAACCAAGTATGCTCTTACGCTTCTTGGGAAATCAAATATAACCGGCGCTAAACCATGCACCACACCGGTTGCCATTGGCTCCAAATTGTCCCTTCGTGATGGTGATCCTCTACTGGATCCAATGGTCTATCGCCGCCTCGTCGGAGCATTACAATACCTTACTCTTACCCGACCGGACATTACCTATGCCGTCAATTAGGTCTGCCAATTCATGCACCAACCGACCTCCATTCACTTGATAGCGGCCAAGCGTATCCTTCGGTATGTTAAGAGCTCCCTTGACCATGGCTTAATGTTTCGTCCAAGCTCTTCCTATGCACTCTCTAGCTACTCTGATGCCGACTGGGCTGGTTGTCCTGATGATAGACGCTCTACCACTAGTTTTTGCATCTTCCTCGGGCCCAACTTAATTTCATGGGGAACAAAGAAGCAACCTATTGTCTCGTGCTCGAGCTTTGAGGCAGAGTATCGAGCCTTAGCTGTTGCCACCGCCGACATTTTATGGATTCGATACCTGCTTCGTGATATTGGTATCGCTCATCCTCTTCCTATTCGACTCCACTGTGACAATATCAGCGCTACATACATGGCCGCTAATCCTATTATGCATGCCTGAACCAAACATGTGGAAATCGATTATCACTTTGTGTGTGAACTGGTCGGTAATGGTACTTTTCAGATTTGCTTCATCCCTACCACCGATCAACCAGCGGATATCTTCACCAAGGGTCTCTCAAGTGTGCAATTTCGATACCTACATACCAAACTGATGCCCTCTTCCCCATCAGTTTGAGGGGGTGTGTTAGCAATCCACCAGGAACCGTGTTTCCTTATCAGGCAAACACGGTTTCCTCAACCGTCTAGAGTCCAGCACACACACGGTTTCTGATTTAGAATGGATTCCCAATATTGCTGTATCCTCCCTTGTAATGTTTTCTTGTAATAGCTGTTATGGCTTTGTAAACAATTCATTAAAGTCTATATATACAAAGCATCAATCCCACAAAGGGACCAAGGTGATTCAACCAAATCGTGTGGGTCTTTAGGAAGTTATTAACACTAATAAGGATTGGCAATTTGCAAGTTCTTGTCTATGTTTTCATAGTATCCAGGGTATGCATGTGTCAACTTCTCGATTGAGTAAGTAAACTGAGAAGCTTATGCAAAGGACTATATAGGTATGAAATATGCAGTTTCCAAATTCTTTCTGTGCTTTTCAGTTATCCAACATGCTTCTTTCTTTGCCTAATATACCCATGTCACAGAATTTTAGTATGAAATTGCAATTCTTCAAGTTTTTGATTGAGTAAACTGATATGCTTGTGCATAGGATTACATAAACAGTGTTTTATAAAGGTGTATGAGGCTTACGCTTAAAGGTTCATGCAAAAAAGGTGCACGCCTCATGTCTTGAAGTGGCTTTATGTCCAAGGAGGTTGCCTCATACCTTTTTGCTACTGTTTGTTGGAATCTAAGAATTGATGACTGACCTTCTTATGCCTTTCAATATGTTTAAAATATTGCAGCATTTTCTTTTCTTTCATAAGTCTATTTTTTTTTCTTCTACATAACAATTAAATAATTTATATAGCATTCCCCCACCCATATGGTCTAGGGATACTCCTTATTTCGACACCTCATCTAAGCCGTTCTTTAAATTAATCCAATGGTTCTAATTCTTGTTGAGGAGGCATTATTTACAAAATTTTATAATTCCACAACTACCCCCACGTAACAAAACACGTTCTAGTTCTAATATGTTTCTCTCCCACTCACGCCTCTCATTGTCTTCATCTCCTTCTATTCCCTCGCATACTAGTCTCTAGTTGATTGGTTCTCGTGTAACCTCTGTGGGTTGTAAAATGTGTTTGTTCGGGCATGTCCTTTGATTTCTGCTAATGGTCTCTAGTTGATTGGTTCTCCCTATTCCGTGATGTTTGTTTCATTTCCTTTTCTTCTGTTTTCTTTTTTCTTTCCTAATCTTGGATTTTTTTTTTCACAGAAAAACATCAGTTCTGTATAATTAACTTGTTTAAGTTGAATCAATGTAGTCAAAATGGCTCCTAGGCAACACCTAGGCTACCACCTCGCCTAGCCAAGACCCCTATCACCTAGATCATGATCTAGACGAGCACTCATTAATTCATATATAATATAAACAAAATAAATAATTTTTGATCGCCTAGGCCTCGCCTAACCAACGCCTCGCCTAGGGAACCCTTATCGCCTGGACGCTTTGACTACACTGAGTTGAATTATGTCAACATCCTTCAAAGGCAAACCAGATCACAGTCATCAAATAAGCATGGAAGCAAGCATGCATGTAACGCGCAAATTTCGTTGCGTGTCAAATTGCCTCCATTGTTGTGTGGAGTTTATTATTTTGTGTGGGGGACTATCCTTCCAACCGAGTAAACCCGGACTGTTAATTACCTTTTTGATTTGGGGAAGAACCTTTGATTAAGAGGAAGAATAAATATTTGAATAGAATATTTATTTATTCAATGAGGTTGCCTAGATCACATGAAGGCATTACAGGATGCCTTGTAGAGGTCTTTATATCAAGAAAAGGAAAAAAGAAAGAGAGGTGGCCATATTGAGGGGTTCACTTGGTGTTCTCCATTGATTGGAGACCTTCTTCTTCCTTCTTGGTTGTTGTTTTCCTGTTAAAGAAAATAAAGTTCTTTTTCTCTCTCTTCTCTCTCTGAACTTGTGACAAATTCTGCATCTTTTGATTCATGGGAGTTTCTTGTGAGAAACTTCCTTTTTATATCTTTTGGAGAGTCCTTTTTGGACTTCCCCATGACTTCCTCTTTTTGTGGAGGTAAAAAAGGTTCTCTCCTTTGAGAGAGAACCATCTGTCATTTGACAATTGGTTTCCCTTATATTGGGGAAACCTGATACAATTGGGGAGTCTTTTTTCTTGAAGGACTCCAAATTGGTTTCCCTTTTTGGGAAACCTGGGGAGATAAGACTCTCATTTAAAAGAGGGAAGAACCTTATCTTCCAAGAAAAGGGGAGAGATTACTCCCCCTTTCGAATGAGGTGCCATATGACACTCTATTATTGGAGAAAAAAATGGGATCTCTATCTTGGGTTCCCCTAAGGCTGACAGAGAGTCTTTTTTTATCAGGGATTCTCTGCTACATGACAGTCAATACCTGACTATTAGCTGGGAAATGACTGACCTTGGTCAGTTTGCAAATTAAAGGGGTGAGACCATGGGTCTCACCCGTGGCCTGGGTCAGGTCCAAAGCCTATTTAGGCTGTGGACCAGGGTTTGACCTTAGTCAGTCTGCAGACTAAGACAGTGTGGGACTATGGGTCCTGCCCTTGGTCTGGGTTGGGTCCTTGGCCATTTATAATCACGAACTGGGCTAGTCATTTACTGGCCCGCGGATGGACTTATAGAGTCTGTTCGCAGAGCTTGAATGAGGGTCTGTCCGCAAGGGCAAACCTTAACCACGTGTCAGTCCTATGGAGACTGACATGAAGGGTATCCGCGAGGCATCATTGCCCTGCTACCAGCATTAAATGCTAGGCGGGCTGGCGGTGAGCCAGCCCGCGGCCAGCTGGCATGCGTGCCTTTGGCATGTGTGAAGCTCAACCGCCCATTATATGGGTGGTGATCCTATGTAGGCGAATGCACCATACACCTGCCTTGCGGGCGGTGAGATTTCACTACCCACAATGCATTTCTCATCTCTCTATTAAAAACAAATACTGTATAATAAAGAAAATTGAATTGAAATCTATCAATATCCTTCAAAACTGAACCAGATCACGATCAATGGAAGGAGAACCCTAATATTACTGATGAAATGATGCATCTCCGAATAATTTTAGGGTTTTGACTGGGAGACATTGATTTCGCAGATCTGGCTCTATAAATCCCCATAGCTTCCTTATAAAATGAATCTACGTTGGATCTTTTGATTTTCGTTTGATCAATCGAACGTCATCCATTGATATTCCAAACTTACCGCCACACTGATGGCAAGATGTGGTTCGGATTGACAGATTTAATGGAAGATTTGCTCCAAGATGAGAAGTTGTTTTGTTACGTGGAGGTGATTGTCGAATTATAATTTTTTGTAAATAATGCCACCTCAGCAAGAATTAGAACCATTGGATTAGTTTAAAGGTCTTAGATGAGGTGTAGTAATAGGGAGTAAAAATAAGGAGTATCTCTAGACTGACTCATATTTATATTCACATACGTAATTATTTTTACATTTAAAATGAGGAAGCGCGAGGCTTAAGCCTCATGCTAATGGAGATCCTAACTCTACACATCATCTCTTCGCCTTTTAAAACATTGTTACATAATTATGAAATTCTCAGTTACAGGTTATCTCTATGTTTTTCAGTTGCCCACATGCTTCTTTTTGTATCTCTTTTTCAAGTACCCAACTTGTCGACATTGATATTCTTCTTTGTAGTGTTCTATCTTTAAGAAACTTTTCCAATAGCAACATGCCTCTCTCTCTCTCTCTCTGGGTGATTGAGTAAAATTAGGGTGCATTTGGATTCGTGGAGATTGAATTGACCTAAAGATTGAATTCAATGGAATTGAAATACATTGAATTGAATTCCACATGCTTCAAAATTTTGTCATTTGGATGCAATACAGATTAGATAGAATTGAACTGCAAAAAAAATCAATTTCATTATTTGGAGAATTAAAAGTATGTGAAAATAAATTAAATTTAATTTGCATTAATAATTGAGTCTACGCAAGTGTGGTAGCGGTGGTTGATGTTAAGGATGACAATTTCTAACCCAACACATCAACCTGCGTAACCCATCCATCTTTCATGGATATTAGGGTTGAGGTTTTGGAGTCATGGGTCTGGTTCGAGATTGGTTTTCACAATCCATTTATACTTGGGTTGGGTTTAGCTCTTAGAATCATTGGTTCATAATATGATTAATATCTACTTGATTTAGTAATAAACGTATACACTTATGTACATAATATATTTATTAAATATTATTATAATTCATAAGTATATTTAATTTGTATATAGTTATTATTCAGTTAGTACCGATCAAAAAAAAAAGGTTTAGTTTGAAGATTTCCATCTTGGGTCGGGTCAGGTTTGCATTTTTCAATCCATTTTATAAATGGGTTGAGCTTGGTTGGGGGTATTTTTACTCAATCTAAGCCAACCTGATCTATAAACCCGTCTAACTTTCAAATATTAGGCTTGAACTTGTGGGTTGGGTTTGCGTTTTATTTTCACATCGGGTCCGAGTTTGGCTCTTGGAACCCAAAATGTCATAATACCTACTTAATTTAGTAATAAACATGTGTACTTATTTACATAATATATTTAGTAAATATTAAATGTAAGTTTAAAATTATAATTTAAATAAAAAATTAGGCAACGGGTTTATTTTGAGGGTTCTCTAGTGGGTCAAGTTCAAGTTTATCTTTTCAACCAATTTAGACACCAGTTGGATTGAGTTGAGGATATATTTACTCAACCTGAAACTAACCCGTCTCATTGACATCCTTAGTTGATGTCCAACTATGACAAGTTGGAGGTGATAGAGTTGAAGTGTTAAGAGAGATTTTCATAAGGTTTGTATATTTTTTCTAATTCTGCAACAGTTTGAAATTGTAAAAAAATACCTCTCAATAAGGATTTGAATTCTACTCATTTAGAAAATCACTGCTTCAATTTTGTGTAGAATTGACTATTCCCATTCCACTATTTTTATAATACACCACCCCAAATGACATAATTGGAATTTAGGAACATAATTGATAATTCCGTCCACAATTCCACAAATCCAAATGCATCCTTATAGAAATAGAGAGTGGCAAACAATGTGGAAGGATAATGTTATGAATGAAGTTTTCTATACCAAAAGTGCCAAAGCTCCTCTTTCAGCTGAGGAATTAACTGCACCGTTGGTGCTCCTGAGTCCTGAGGACATAGATGAATGAGATGTTCACACCATTTTTAGTTTGTTTAAAATGTTTTCGGATTCCCAACTACTATCCTCCAGATAAGATTTGAAGATGTACCTTCCGCTATAAATGGTGCAGCTGCAAAAGGTTTTATTAATTTCAATGTTCTCATTTGAGACAAAGACTTCTCTTCACTAGAATATTTGATCTCTATAGAATGGGAATATCTACGCTCACCTTCTATCAAATCACCTTCCATCATTGCCTTCCCATTTTCCTGTGGAGCTCCCATCAAAAATCAAAATGAGTCTGAGACTTGAGTTGCCTTATCTTTTCCCACTTTGCTTAGGTAGTTTGTATATCTATGGAAAGATTATCAAAGGAACTTTCTTGGTCGTTGAGGCTAGAACCAAGATCTAGGCAACAGGTCACTTCGTCATCTTATATTGCACAAACATAGACACAGGAGTCAAAATTGGACTTAGATGAGGAGTGTCAGACTCGTTGAACCCCAAAGAATAGGATTCGAGGAGACGATATTTTATTTTCTATTTGAAAAATTATTGTTCTTTAAATTTTATATGAAAGATTTAAAAGAAAATAAATTTAAAGCAAAATTATTGCAGCAAGAGATCCCTTATATAGAATTTCAATTCGATTTATGAACTCGTTGTTCAGATTGTTCTTTTTTTGTTCATTGGTATAAACCCAATCATACAGTTCCTCAGAGGAAAGTTTCCACTTTTGAATATGTTAGTTTAGTAGGGAACTTTCCCGAAAGCGTTGGAGCGAGTGAGCGCGGGTACTTCCGGTAATGAAAAAAGAGGACAAAAATATGATTTTTGTTTTTTTAACAGTTTGGGGAATGGAAGCTGAACTTCCTTTTGGTTCTCCCCGAAAACGAATTAGGATTCATTTCTTGTCGCAAATATTCACTTGTAGCATACCATATCTCAATGGATTGACATAATTTTTCTACCGCGTGTACATTCCCATACATAGCGTCCTTGCTTCTTTCCTCTAATTCAATAGTACGATCCCTCACATGGGTACTTCAATCCGCCGTCCGGTCAAGGCTAGTGTCACCCCAGAATGAAAGGGGTGATCTCATAGGTCTTGGTCTGTGAAGATGCGTTGTTAGGTGCTCCATTTTAACAACACCAAGCAAATAAAAAAGTTTAGAAATGAAGATATTATCATATAAATACCAATAGAAAGTGATATTATCTTAAAAATTATTCTGCTTTAACTTTTATATGAATAATACTATGAAAGATTTAAAACAATATGGAAGCAAAAATATTGCAAACAACACCAAGTAAAAGAAAAATTATAATTTCATTGAAAAGTCAAACACAACACTGAAAAATTAAGACACAGATATACTTTAATTTTGTTCTTTCTTTGTGTGGTAAATTTACTTTCGTTGATTGGTACAAATAATATATATTTGGAAATAAAACTTTCGAGTTTACTTTTATAAGTTGATATAACTATAATTATGAAAATAAGGAATGAGTTACTTTGGAAAGCTGCGTTTTTGTCAAAGGAATTGCCAAGAAGATAAAGGGGAAGATGAGGGAAGAAGAATAAGAACAAGAAGCAGGAAAAGAAAGAAATTTTTTTTTGTCTTGTTAGTTGGACAGACAAGTTGTATCTCTTTCTTTCTTTTACCTTTTCTTTTCAATTGTGGTCCCCATCCCACCCTTCTCTCCCTCTCTTTGTCTACCTCTATCCTGGTTGATTTTTCAGTTGTAGGAACCAATAGTTTCTCCTCCTTTCTCCCTTTTTTTGATTTTTTGGTAAATGACTGTTCCTTGTTTTCCTCTCTTTCTCGCCTTTTTTTTTTTATGTTAAGCATCCAACGGTTCCTCTTTCTCTCTTAGTTTTCTTTTTCTGTTGGAGGGATCGATTGTTCCTGCTATTCTCTCTCTAGTTTTTTTTTTCTTTTTTAAATTTTTTGTGGAAACAAATGAATGGTGATTCTCCCCCTCTTTCCCTACCAGTTTCTCTTTTCTAATGATAAAATTTAGAAAGAATTTGCTGAAATTATCTTACACCATTAAAAGATCTTCAAGTTTCCAAGTTTTCTCTCAAACTTTGTGGTACTGGATATGACCATTTCCTAGTCAATGATTGTCGAACCAGATTTTACCTTAGTCTTGCGGATATCATTTCTTCTTCTTCTTTACGATTTTTTGTCAATTTGGTAAAGATTCTTACGTATCCAAAACTTCTAGACCAAAGGAAGAAATAAGAGATTTGAAAAATTGCCCGTTTTCCCCACGTTTTCTTATTGTTTCAATGTCTTCAACCTTTAAAATTTTTTGACTGTCAGGTAAAGATCCACTTGTATCCAAAGCTTATAGAACAAAGGAAGAAATAAAAGATTCAAGAAATTCACATTTTTTCACATTTTCCTAGTGTGTTCAACGTCATCAACGTGCCCATATTCAAGTCTTTAACTCCTAAGCAGTAAGCACTGAGATAAAAAGTTTAAGGCTTAAGGAATATGCGATTCTGATAAAAAAATTAATGTTTTTCCAAATAAACTGTACGCATTTTGGCAGTATTTTTTTAATCTAACGTGATATCCCTATATTTAGTGGTTGCAATTTTCCTGCTATTTGTGTTTTGAGAGTACCCGAATGTGCCCCATTTTGGGATGTTGACTGAGGAACCTAGTTTGTGATATGAAGTAGCACATAGTTAAGAAATTTGAAAATTTTAAATTGTTTCATTTTGTTTTACTTCTTACCATGAATAGGTTGTAGGCTTGGAGCTACTTGAATATGTATGCAAACTGTGTAAACTAAGTGACTGGTTGAAATATGTGAGTTTAGTTGGAGGATATGAACATGGATGAAGCATCTGAGGAGGTAGCAGTGGAGTTGGCTGCACAAGGAGTCATTGGTAAGAGAGTTGATCAAATGGAGTCCGGTTTTATGATGGCTCTCGATTACATGATCCAACTTGCAGAAAAAGACCAGGATGACCAGGTACCAAATTTTACTTTTATTGATGCACATACATTGAGGAGATATCTTATGTGATATTATGTTGGTTGTTTATGTTTTCTTTGCTTATCGACTATGGTACACAATCCAAGTTGGGTTTTTCTTTCTCTGATGCCATTGTTGCAAAGAAGTTGAAGGCATTATATGAGGTTTTGGTGAGTATTAGATTGGACCTAGCCATCTGTGGCTTTGGGATTCTTCTGCATTTATATAGAAGAATTTTTTGTTAGTTTGCCATTGCAGTGGCTTTTTTGCTCTCAGTTTCACTTTGTGAATACAGGTAAAATGGGTTTCAGAAATGACTGATATATATGTGATGACATGTGACTGAAAAATAATGATATTAGGGAGATAAGTGTTATGCTTTTGGTGGTGTCTCATCTATTTTGTTTCCACAACTGCCAATATTTCACATATTTGCTACACTTCACCTTAATATTGCTTTATATAAACACAAATGAGTAACTTAGAGCAGGCTTATCATTAGTCAAATTACCCTTTGATGATAATTCTTTAGATGCTTCTATTGTTGAGGTTCTAGAATCAACCTGATCGAAATATATGGGTGGATTTGAATTTTATATTTTGACTTAACTTTTTCATTTATATTTATCAGCGCAAGTCACTCTTGGAGGTGATCAAGCAGACAGTGCTATCCCATCTTACCAAAAAATGCCCCCCACATGTGAGACCATGTTCTTTAAGCATTAATTCATGAAGTTCCAACCATGACCATGAATTGAACATCAAGTGGTTCTGCTGTAATGTTTTTTTTTTTCCTTTTCCTTTTAGGTTCAAGTGATCGGCTTACTTTGTCGAACTCCTCATAAAGAAAGCAGACATGAATTACTACGCCGAGTGGCTGCAGGTGGTGGTGTATTTCAAGGTGAGAAAGGAACAAAAGTTCAACTTCCAGGGGCAAATCTAAATGATGTAGCTAACCAGGCTGATGATTTACTAGAGGTAAATATGGTTCTGGCATGTGCTTTTCATTTTTTGGATCTAGAATGAAACATTTGGAATTATGCAGTATCTTTTTAACTTGTGGCCCATCTTAGACAGACTTCCATACGACGGTTAACAAGTTGGTCACTCTTTCATAATTCTGCAGCTCTTTTTGGAATTTTGTTCATGTCTTCTTTGAATCCAAAATTGCAAAATCCTTATATTTGTAAGCAGTGTTGTGCACATGTTTAATTTTTGTTTTAGTAAAACATATCAGTTCTCTGTCTATTTCATTCTCTCTCTCTCTCTCTCTCTCTCTCTATAATATATATATATATATGGAGATATCTGACGTTCACCTAGTTGGAGAAATTGGTTATCGACCACGGACCACCAAGACTACACATCATTTTTTAATCAAACCAAGAAAACCATCAAAGATACTCTCCTTGAGAGACATGTGGCAAACAATTAGCCCCAATGAGAATGTCTATTAGAAACGTGTCCATTAACCCTAGTGAGCATTAACCCTGTAGGTTACACTTAGGCCAACCTAGGTTGTACAAAATACTGATTTTCAACATCTGATTGGACAGCCTAGACATCTCTGTTGGGGATGATTTTTTGTCACATGTCTCTCAAGAAGAGAGGTATTTTTGATGATTTTCTTGGTTTGGAAAAACAAAAATGCCTCGCGTAATCTTTTTAGTCGATAAGCAAGTTCACCAACTAAGTGGATGTTATATATAATATATATAGTTAGCATACAAGTGCTATTGGGGCCTGTTATTCAACAGGGTTTTTATATTTGATGATATGACAAGTAATTCAGTAGGACTAAAGATCTTGCTCAGCATTTTATTTAAAGTTTTCTATTGAACATAGTTATGGTGCACTGATAGTAGTTAACTTCTGAAAAGAGGATAAGAAGTCTACTGTTCTTTTTCTGGTACTACCCTAGAATCATCCTTGGGAACTTTATAATTAATATTTCTCTGCAAAATAAGGGAATCTTGTTTATGTTAGCATGTGTGTGACAACAGAAAGCGGTTTTTGTATTATTTCTTTTGTTGTTAGTGTTGGTGGGAGTTCTAGTAAATAGTAATATTGCGTTTCTTTGTTATAAGTGTTTCTATAGTACTGCCAAGTAAAGGGTATTTTGAAGAGCTTTAAGAAGAGTCTAGAAAGGGGGTTCTGCAGAAGTATGGAAGGTCGTCAGAAGATTGTTAAAAGAAAAGAAAAATGGGTACCTAGAAGGACTTTCGAGAATAATTTAGTTGCTTGAAATTTCCTGAGTGTAGTTTCTTTGGGGAAACTTTAGTTTGTTGAGCTAAAGTTAACCTCAATAATTGTTTATATATGTTTTGACTGTTCTACAAGTTCATTGATTTTGAGATGTAACCTATAGTCATTGAAGATTGCAATCTACTGATAGTTTACAGCTGGTTTATATCTAGATCTACTGTAATTTCCGCTCTTGTTAGCTTGTGGTGTTTATTAGCCTTTTGAGGGCATAAAATCACTTTCCCTAGGGTGAGCTTAACATCAAAGTGGTAAGAGAATAGGTTGTTTTGGGAATTCCATTACTTTTAATAGCCTCATCTCTGTTTTGTTTTGTGCACAATCATTTGTTTCATTATGATGCCTACAACTGTCCATGGTAGGAGCGGAGGAAGAGAAGGTTGGCGGCAACACAATATAATTGAATGTTAAGGAGTTGTTTAAGAGAAGAAAAAGAGGGGATTTTTTAAAATGTGTCGGATGGGCTCAAACCCGATGTGTATCGACCAATAGGTATCGATATTTTAGACCATGGTACAAACTGAAGAAGGCACTATATGAGTTGAAACAATCACCAAGGGCATGTTTTGATAGTGAGAGGGGCTATAAAGAGAGTGGACTATGTACAATGCCAAGGAAAAAGTTTTTCCTTGTGTATCTAAGTGTTTCTTAACGTATCTTAAATATTTCCGGCGTATCAATTGGTACTTATCCTAAAATGGACTTACCGATACGGCACCTGATATTGATATTTTGAACTATGGTCTTTGCACCATCCCTTGACTAGTAGATAGTTGAAACCTTGGATGAACCATCATATTAACCTCCTCTTGCAGATCTCCGTAAAGAAATGCATTCTTGACATCAAGTTGGTATAGAAGCCAAGAGATTTGCAGTCATAGATAAAATGAACTCTATTACTCTAATAGAGTTCAATTTGGATATTGGAGCAAAAGTCTCTTGGTAGTCTATCCCATAAGTCTGCGCATATCCCTTTGCAACTAATCTCACCTTATTCTTACATTGCTATCTCATTACCTGGTAGGGGGATAATCTCATACCTTTTTCTCTTCCATCACTTGAAGGCCTAGAAGGTACGGGTTAACCTTTGATATCTTGTGGAGTGGTAAGCCCACACCCCTTAAGATAATACAATTTCTATTATCTACCCATATTTTCAGTAAGCTTAGATTGATCACCAGAAGTAGAATTTGTCGCACTTCTTTTTTCTTGTTATTTATTAGGTTTATCTTTTTTCGGTGTGAAAAATTGGCATTTACTATCTTTTTCGTTCACCTGCCAGAAACTTCTTATAAATATGGGCTGCTATAAAGCACCCAATTTTTCACCCTTATAGGCCTTACAGGACTTCCTATGAGGCTATTATCTACTCCCGAGTTTCCCAAGAATTCCTGAAAAGTTATCAAAATACCCTTGATTTTTCCAAAAATTATTAAATGCCCCTAAATTGAAAAATTACCAAAATGCCCCTACTATTGTCAAAAAAGTTTCCTTTCATTCCCTTATATTAATAATATTTATTTCAATGAAATTGAATCTTTTTTGGATATAAAATAATACTTAGTTAACCAACTTGGGGGTGACACGTGTATTGCTAGAGTTTGTATTTTGAAAATTAGGGGTTTTAAGCTAAAGTCAATGATGAAGGTGATTGAAAGTATGCATTTTTTTAATTTTAGAAAAATAGTTCTTGAGGGGCATACATCGAATCTCATGATTTGACTATAGTTCTAATTGATTTTATTCAATGAAGGATAAAACAATCACCTTCGCGACTTTGATATAGAAAAGTCGTCTCTACGATTTGAAGGATAAAACGATACCACAAAACTTTGCAAGTGAAAAGTCTCATTCGCGATTTACACGAACCTTCTTTATTCCTTTAAAGCTTTTCTCCAATAGAAGCTAATGGCCCTTCCAATTCAGGCTCTATGATCTTTTATTCTTTTCTTGAATGCAAGATTCTTTCTTCAACAATAAAGAATGAATCTTTATTTTCAAAGATTGGTCCTGATATTATTCAAGATCAAAACAAAAACCAAGAGGAGAAGATGAGAGTAGTGACCGTACAACCCAAGGGACGGGAGTGATTTGGGCATGCACTATAGAAGGGAGAGAGAGAAACGTGTGGGGAGAGTTCTCCCAAATGGGTGGGCGTCCCACCCTATTTATATGCCAACAACCTTATCTTAGATTGCTTACTTGCAATCCAAGACTTTAATCTCAATTCTAATCAAATTAGAATTCCCTCTCGTTGATTCTTTAAAGATAATTCCTAATACAATTAGGATTTATCCAAAATAGAAACTAACATTATCCATTCCCTATTTAATAGGAAAAACAATTAGTGACTTACTAATTCAATCCTTACTTAATAGGAAATCATTAGTAACAAGCTAATCAATTCCCTACTTAATAGGAAATCATTAATTAGTGACCAAGTAATCTAATCCCTACATAATAGGAGATAATTAATTAGCAACCAATTAATTGGATAAGGTTATATTGAAGTAGGCGTCCCACCCTAGGTGGGCCTCACAATTCTCACGTCCCTTTTAAGTTCCAAACTCCTTGATGGTCAAGTTTTGATCTTTATCAAAATCTCATATGGGTCCTACCCATTTGGTTAATCACATCTTATGTGATTTCACCTATAAGAGCTTCACTATACCATATAGTGAATTACATGGAGATATTAATTAATTTAATTATTAATTAAATTAAAAGCTTTAAGAAGGTCCTAGTGTGGGATATAAAAGGATCTCCTATTTCCGGTTGTGGGACCAAGTGCTTCACCTTTAGGTTGAAGCCTTTGTTGCTAGGAAACATTTTCTTATAATGCCATTAGGATCATAGAATATTATCTATGTCCCTGGACTTCCCCTAATCAGAATAATATCCATTAACACAATGTGACTAACCCCCAGAAATTAGAGAATTACTTGCATGTATTATCTATTACAAGATTTTTTTACAAACACTTCCTTCCACCATCCAATATTGTTATAAGCTTACGGGACAATATCTTATATTGTCTGTAATCCCTAGCTTATAATGAGAACCCTTTCTCTTTGATATTTTTAGTCAAACTTGGACTTTCAAAATTATTTGAAATTCTTTAAAAGAAATAATAATAATTATTACTTTCCTTTTACATAGAAAATAACCTTTTCGATAAAACCATTTCATAGATAAAAACCAGTGTTAGTTTTCCAATTTCGGTTTGACAAGTATCAACTTAATATAATTTACTCTAAATGAAGAGTGGTGGAGTCCTTGTTGAGCGTACACACACTTCTTCTAGTATAGCGTACATAACCCAACGAGCCCATATTAATCCGGTGTGTTGGACATTGACGATTGACTACATCAAAGCTATATAGGCAAATACCAGAGAAGATGTTGACTTCTCAGGTTAAGGATATTCTGTTAAATGGACTACCCTATATATATTGACAGTATATTTCTAAGGGTATCTACTAAGTGATCCTGTTTCAATATAAGTACTTCTTACTTATATCCACATCTTAGTCAAGAGACCCTTCTCTCAGTGATTGAGATTCATCACTCCATCATATGGAACTAACAATGTGTAAGTTAGTAGGAATACATTGTCCAGATGTATCCTAAATAACTTAGAACAATTCTAGATCTTCAGGGAACCGGAAAACCATATCTCCTTAGCAATTGGTTCAAAACTAATTGGATGGTCTTCCTACAATGTTACCTAAGGGACAAAGTAGTCTCAGCTTATGAGATACTTTTAATATGTTGCCTAATGTAGAAGACAATGTGTGAATATAAATATGCTTTTATTAATAAAGTAGATTAATATAATTCCGGAATGACTTTTGTGGGCATATATGTCTAACAGTGATCCCATTATTTCCATTTAGCCTTTTTAAAATGTGCAAAAGTTCTTTAAAAAGAAGTTGCTTAAACAATGAAGAAATTGCAAAAATTGAATTTAGAAGAAAAATTCAAAGTTGGCTATAGAAGTTCTCCTGCCAACCTATTTTTTTAATTAAACTAGATGTTAGTAATCTAATTACCGACAATCATTTTGTGGCTAATAGCAGTTTGCCGGTAATTGTAGTACCGACATATCCGACACCATGGATTTTTAAAAATTGGTTCTTTCGGAATTTGTTTTAGTAACACCCCAATTCAAGCACCTTTGCACATCTATATAAACCCTTCCTAAAGTCGAAATTTAGGAAATGTATTGATATCCAAGCTACCAAATTCAAGGGGTACTGAATCCATAGAAAACCAAAGCGATTGCATGCTTATGGCCCTTGGGTACTGAATCCAATCATTTCGTTCAGCCAAGGCAGACTGAAGGCTTTTTCTAGTTTGGTAGTGTGGGCTCCCTTAAACTCTAGTCAAGATCCAGAGAGGGGCCCCCCTGGGTATCAGCGTATGAAGTAGTGACGTCTATGGTAAAGAACAGAGGAAATGTGCTGATCTGGATAGGCTGACCAAACTGGAATTGCTTCAAACTTGGTCTTTGGGCCTGGTTTCAGCTAGAGATCATGTCTGCCAAGGCTTATATATGATCGGGCGTGCTTTCATGCCCCACATTGTAAATTTAACCTTTGTCAGTGTGATCAACCACTTATCGAATGAGTTAGATGCCAAAATTGGGTATCCGGAGGTTTTTAAAGCTTCTGAGATCATCACTGACCTTAGAATTTTTTTTTAGAAAAATTTAATATATCTGCAGTTATAGTCTGAATCTTAATTTGGAACTTACGATTAGGTCCGAAAGAATTTTGACCCCAAAGTTAACCAATAAATTCCTCATGTTATTTGGAGCATGGAGGAAAAAACCTCGTATGAGTTGGAATTTGAGAGAAGTTATGCTAGAACAAGTTTATGGACATAGCAAGATTTGGTGCACTGAGAATCATTTTATTAAGGGACTGTAGCTGTCAGCAGACCCTCTACCGCTACTATTGTTTTGGACTCTCTTGCAAACTGGCTGTGGACAAGTGATGTGAGTACTATTTGCTGTTTCCCTTTCTTTGGTTCTCTGTTGTGCTATTCCAAATTTCTGTAATATGTTTTTCCTCTTTAGTGTGCACTTTTTCACTTTAGAGAACCAATCTAAGCTTGCTTTCCATGCTCTATACTTGCATAAGCCTAAATTATTTCGGACCATCCAAAATATACTAGAAAATAGTTAAAAAAACCAAAACCATTGAGTTAGTCATCTTTTGAAACGATTTGTGGTTTGATTCCATGCAAATGGATTACATAGGAATCCGATTATAATCGGATCAGATCTGGATATAGGGTGATCCGATCCGATTAAAATCCGATCCGATTACAATAACTTTTTAAAAATCATTTTAAATATATTAAATAAATTTTCTATGCATGAAGTATTAATTTAAAAAAAATTAACATTAATTAGAGTTAATTAATGTATTATTAGATTTTTATATTATTAAAATAGATTTTTTTTTTATAAATTAACATTAATATTCTAGGGTATAACTCAATAGATTTGGAAATCTAAGCTTTGGAGTGAATGATTGGATTGATAGGATATAGGGTGATCCGATCCGATTAAAATCCAATCCGATTACAATAACTTTTTAAAAATCATTTTAAATATATTACATAGATTTTCTATGCATAAAGTATTAATTTAAAAAAATTAACATTAATTAGAGTTAATTAATGTACTATTAGATTTTTATATTGTTAAAATAGAGTTTTTTTATTTGTAAATTAACCTTAATATTCTAGGGTATAACTCAATAGATTTGCAAATCTAAGCTTTGGAGTGAATGATTGGATTGATAGGATATAGGGTGATCCGATCCGATTAAAATCCGATCCGATTACATTAACTTTTTTGAAATCATTTTAAATATATTACATAGATTTTCTATGCATAAAGTATTAATTTAAAAAAATTAACATTAATTAGAGTTAATTAATGTACTATTAGATTTTTATATTGTTAAAATAGAGTTTTTTGTTTATAAATTAACCTTAATATTCTAGGGTATAACTCAATAAATTTGGAAATCTAAGCTTTGGAGTGAATGATTGGATTGATAGGATATAGGGTGATCCAATCCGATTACAATAACTTTTTTAAAATCATTTTAAATATATTACATAGATTTTCTATGCATAAAGTATTAATTTAAAAAAAATTAACATTAATTAGAGTTTATTAATGTACTATTAGATTTTATATTATTAAAATAAATTTAAAAAAAAAAAATAAATTAACCTTAATATTCTAGGATATAACTCAATAGATTTGGAAATCTAAGCTTTGGAGTGAATGATTGGATTGATAGGAGTTGTCAATTTTGTTCATAAATCATTTTATTTTATAGCCCTTTCAATATTATAACCACTGGAGAGGCATTAGGAAAGATATGACAGTTGAAAAATAGCCGTTACAGGCTTTTTCTGCATCCTGCATGATTTTATCGACGAGATTGTGATGGCTTTGAGAATTTGTCAATGAGATGGAGCCAAAAATGAAAATAGTAGCTCTGCGGCTGATTTTGTCAACGAGATTGAAGTTGTCGCGACCCTAAATACCCCTACGAGTTAGGGATACTTTAGCTCGAAAGTGCCGTGTCATACCATCATGCATGACACATAAGAAATTCATACCACCCTGTCAGAGTACACAATTCTTAACATATAGCGGAAACAAAGCGGAAACAAGAAAACACTCCTATCATTAGGTTCAAGTTTGAACCAACAGAATATCACAAAATATTAAGTATGAAGTGGACAAGTCCCACTCTCAATACTATCAAAATATAAATATTCTCTCATCCACTCTTTCAACAAAAGTCTAGATCAGACCATCTATCCAGTGCTCCATCATCCTAATGATGATCCATAGTAAGCTCCGGCTCGTAGTACTCTAAGTGGATCTCATAAGTACTCTAAGTCTCTAAGCTCACAAGAACTCTAAGAACTTTAAGGCACTCTAAGAACTCATAAGTCATAAGACTTGATTCTCATACGCTCATAAGACTCATAAGGTTTTGAATTTCATAAGAAACTCATAAGGAAATGGTTTTGGAACTAGTACAGGTTTTCATGGGTTTCTATGCTCTACGACTCTATGTCTTTGTATGCTCCATGATATTATCTTATTGTTAGCTAGTAGTTTGTAGACACTGAGTATTCCATGCTCAGCCGTACATGTTATGTCGGTAGGTGCAAGAGTTCCTTTCGACATCTGTGGTTCAGAGCTTTGCATAGAGGAAGAGTACTACGAGCCAGTGCCTATTATGGATCATCATCAAGATGATGGAGCACTGGATAGATGGCCCGATCTAGACTTTTGTTGAGAGAGTGAGGGAGATGATACTTATATTTTGATAGTATTGAGAGTGAGACTTGTCCACTTCATGCTTAATATTTTGCAATATTCTGTTGGTTCAGACTTGAACCTAACGATAGGAGTGTTTTATTATAAACTGTTTCCGCTATGTGTTATAACTTGCGTACTCTGATAGGATGGTAAGTATGCCTTATGTGTCATACGGGATGTATAATACGGCGGTCATGAGCTAAAGTATCCCTAACTCGTAGGAGGTATTATGGGTCGTGATAGAAGTTCCTCTTCAATTTCGTCGACGAGATTTCCTGTTTTCTTTTAGAAATCTCATCTTAAGCTGACTTATTTGTGGACATGATTTATTTGGTCTTCTACCTTAATTTAATAATGATTTGGTATTTTCAAATGATGTCCTAGGGCCTTAGAATGTTATTCAATTTTGATCTTAGGCTTCTAAGGTCAATCTAGGCCTTGAGCTTTTCAAACAACCAACCTTTGAGGACTTTTTACAAAAGTCCTAAACACTCTCATACTGAAAAATAAAACATTAAACCTTTCTTGAGAGTCTTCATCTTAACTTGATCTTGAGTCTTGATTTCATCTTTAAGCTTCTTTGACCTTCATCTTCATGTCTTGATATTTTAGCTTTGGATCTTCAATTAGTTTGATGGCTTCCTAGACTTCATCTTCATATCTTGGACTTTTATTGATCTTTAATTTGATCCAATAGCTTGCTTGACTTGATGTTGAATCTTTTTTATAGATGGTGTCATTTTTATGCTTTTTCCTTGAATGACTTTGCTAATACTCTTCATAAACTGAATTATACTTAAACTCAATAGAAGCATTAGTAACACAAATATTATTACATTATTGTGTTATCATCAAAATCAATGATGTTACATTAGGTTGAAACCTAAAGGCTAACAGGATCGCCCAAACAGCTTCAACAATTCTGATTATCACTAGTTAATGTAAAAAATAGGTCTACGTAGACCAGCTAAACAAAACCACATAAAATACAACACTTCCAAGAGGAAGGTGATAACTAGGGAGGAAAAAACATCACTACTCTCTCAAATCTCATCCAACTCAAAAGAATTCCGGTTCTTTCTTTCATACCGATAAGCAAGGCTCGTGTCACTTCAACAAGATAATTGTTCTTTCTTTTAGTAACCATTCTACTAAGGAGTCTTAGGACTCGTGGTATAAAAGATTTGATGTAGACCAAATAGAGAATAATGCTGGACCAGATTTTTTTAAAAGATAATATGACAAAGAAGGGAATAAAAGGAAGATATGAAGTAGAGTCACACTACTTCTACGGATGTTCTAGAGTTGGGATATCACCAATTTAGGCTTCCGTGGATTGAGCCACACCACCAAGTAAGGAATCACTCCTAACAAAAAAACTTTTTTCATTCATAAAATCTGAATTGCCTCCATTGCCTTAGGTCTCCACAATTTATAGACTCTATAGAACCTTCTTCATAAAGGCTAAGACATTAAATGACTTATAGTTTCTAGGACTTACTAAGACTCTTGGACTTTCTAGATAACTCTTAGACTTTCTAAAATATTTTTTCTTTAAAAAAAGACTCTAGAAGAATTATTAATGACAATATTTTTTACTTTCTAGAAGACTCGTGCTGTTTCAATTCATTAATGGACTTATTTGCGGGCCTCATGGTCAATTATGGGCTTTCTTGGGCCTTCGGTAATATACTGAGGCCCATGGGTTTGTCTTCATCAATTCCCTCTAGCTTGAGAAAACTCGGCTCCAACGTGTGAATGGCCTGGTAACACTAATACAAATCTAGATTGAGTTGTTGAAAATCCTTTGTAGTGATCCATGTATACTCTGATGTTGAGTCTTCCACAGTTCCACTTTTTTTAAAAAAAAATTGATATCCACCACGCCTTGTAGACACAATTTGATCATTAAGCACATCTTCAATGTCCTCTACATTTTGCTTAGGTGCTGGAGGGAGGTTGATAGCATGCTCAATGGTCTCCTCATGGTGTCCAAAATATGTTGTCAAGTCTTCAAACCAAAATATGCTGTTAAGTCTTAAATCGAACTCCAGATGGAAGCTCTAATTAATAAGCATGCATATTCTCCAATTCGTTTCAAGACACGATATTGAACTTCAGGTTGAAGCTCTAATAACTAGCATTTTCTCCAAGTTGTTTCAAAACACCATATGGTCCAACATTCTTTGAGTGAACCTTGTGATATGTATCAGTTGGAAATCTCTCAGGTCTTTAAACGTGCCATCACCATATCAGCTTCATTGAATTTGGAAAAACATTGATAAAGATCAGCATTCTCTTTATAAGCTGGAGACAACTAGTATTTATTGACACATGAATAGGCTTTTTTCTTTTGGGGGGAACTCACTCATTCCCTAAAACTAGTAATTCTTCTGTTCTGTTTCTCTTGGTACAGTGTGTATTTATAGGATTCAGTTGGAAGTTGGTTAGATAAGGTCAACATTTATAATAGTTATTCCAATTTCAAAATTCAGATAAACATTGTGCCTGCCCGTTATGCAATTAGAAATAGTTAATTTTTGGCCCAAAGATTAAGTTGGTTGTCAAATGAGAGGCACAATCTCAATTTTACCCAAAAAATTGAAAACTGATCTGGCAGTCGGTCGGTCATACAAGTAGTGCCAACTCAGTTTTAGTCCAGAAGGCCCAGAATTGACCTAGCAGTCATCAAAGTAGCGCCGGATTCTATTTCACTGCTGCTAATTGTGGTGCCAATATGATTTTGAAATAGTCTTGCATGGGGTGTGAACTGTCACCTATGACTCTTATTAATTTATTCAATTTATTCTATATGCATTTTTATGATTGCAGACAATGGAAACTCGGCCCATTGTTCCTGATCGGAAGCTTCTCGCAAGACTTGTTTTGATCAGAGAGGAAGCTCGGAATATGATGGGGGGTGGGATACTGGATGAAAGAAACGACCGAGGTCTAAGTACTCTCCCTGAATCAGAGGTATGTGTTTGCTTCAGTTTCTGATATCTAGAATCAGGTTATTTGATAACCAATTGATATAATTGTCTAAAATTAGTTGTTTCTATTGAAAATAAATTTCTCTCTCTCTCTCTCTCTCTCTATTTATATATTGTGTGTGAATAAATTTCATCTTTGCTTGTAATTAATTAATGAATAAATTTCATCTTTGCTTGTAATTAATTAATCAATTACTTAAAAGTTCCCCATTACTGTAGAAACAAATCACTACCAATTTTGTTTGCGGATGGTATGGGATTGACACCGAGTTCAGAAGTGATGCTATTTCTATTTTAATATGGTTGGAATTTGAAATTTAGTAGTTTAAGGTTACCTCACCAAAAGGGCTTATGGAATCAGGACACTGCAATTTCTAAAGAATTGTTGTTTCTAAGGTGTGATCGTGCCCGACATATGATGGTTTCATCACATTCTTAATAGGACAAATCTTTATGTTCTCTGTTCTTTTCTTGAATTTCAGCCACTCAAGTCACTTAAATCACATTATTTGTATCAGAAATGACTAGAATGTTTTGAGGTGTGTTTGATAATGGTAATACCCTTTCTGAACGGGTTGAGTTGTATAGAAGCCAGTCCTAGGGCCCCAGGACTGGGTCTACACTTCCCACATCCAAACTATTGGGCCTTTATCTTGACCTTCAATATTGATATTATTATTGTTAGCGCTATTATTGTTGTTGCTGTTGTTGTTGTCATCATTATGATAGTTATATTCCCGGGTATAAATACTTGTGTAGGTGAATTTCTTGACCAAGCTAGTTGCTTTGAGACCTGGGAAAACTGTCCAGGAGATGATAAAAAATGTGATGCAAGGAAAAGATGAAGGTGCAGATAGCTCAGGCAATGACGAGGAAGATACTGGCAGTAGAAGGATTTCAAGTGGAATTGCAGGAAGGGTGAGTTTCACTACACCTAATTCTATTTTAGTAGGTCAGCAAAGACATGCATAATTTTTGGCATTGTGGGATATTAAACCTCTCACCATGATTTCCAGGCAAGTGTCACAGAACGTAAGCCTCTTCCTGTGCGTCCTGGCATGTTTCTTGAGACTGTTTCCAAGGTATAAGAAACTCATTTTCGTGTATAGTCTTATGCTTATAATGAAACTATATGCTGTATTCTATAAATCTCTACATACAGAATTCACATGAATGCATGGAACTTCTCTGACATACGTTTACTCTTGGACATGTTAGGTATTAGGTGGAATATATGCTGGAAATATCTCTGGCATAACAGCTCAACATCTAGAATGGGTAACATTCCATTTTACTTCAGAACTGTTACAATATCTCTGATATTATTTAATAATAATATAATATATATATATATATATATATATATATTTATTTATTTGAAATCTTGTGATATATTGAGACTTTAGGGACAAGATTATCAACAACATTATATGAAACTGCAGGTACTCCAACAAGTATATTCTCTTTTATTTCCCCACAAAGAAAAAATTATATTTTAAGATTTTCAAATTTCCAAACAAAAAAATACTCATTGTCACTATACATCAATCAGGCCTCATCTATTTTGATACTTTGGCCACTCTTTTGTCTTGTATGCAGGTTCATCAGAAGACACTTCAAGTTCTTCAAGAAATAGCATTCTAGTTTTCACGACAAACATCTAGAACCATCACATTGTGGATCCATTTTTGATCGCTCAGTTTCTGGAGAGGAGGATTCTGAGACTGCTAGGTTTGTATGATAATGTGCTTGTTTTTCTACAAATCATAATAGTATAAATAATGAAAGATTGGTAAATATTAGATATATATGAAAAGCAAAGAAAGCAACATTCTCATTTTTTTAAACTGGACATCTTGCAACTTCATTACTCTATTATTATTAGTGTTCCAAAGGTCAGAAACATCATCACTTGCAGACCAAGGCGTTGGGAGCTTTGGAGTGTGTATAGCAGTCTCCACCATAGTTACCAAACCGAAAGAACTATTCCGCTGGGTAAATTTTCGGGAAAAATGTAGGTCAAGAAATGAATAAGTAATAAACAAGATTTTTAATTATGTAAACTTATGAAAAATTTATATATTAGATATTGGTTCAAGAATTCTTCAAAAAGTCGTTCGCAAAAAAATGACTTGAAAAAAAAGTTGCAATATTTTTAAAAGGTTGTGAATATTTCATGAATTAAAAATCAATGTAAAAGTTGCAACTTATTGGGGACCTTTTTTGAAGAAATCGAATTACTTTTTTATTGTCTACTTAACTAGGCAGCAATTACAAGAACACCAATGGATCGTATTTCAAGAAGGGAGAAAGAAGCCGAATTTCAACCTCTTTAATGTGGATTAGATATTAGTAGTAGTAGTAGCTTGTTGGAAGGGATAGGGGAGGCTCGCTTCTGTTAGTTGGCAGATTAGTGTCACCAACAACAAGGCACAACGAGGGAATCAATTGCTATGGAGACGAAAGAAGAAAGAATTGATTGCTATGGAGACGAAAGAAGAAAGAATTGAATCCTAGGACCCACATGGCCAAATCTTGGCAACGCAATTGCTATGGAGACAAAAGAAGAAAGCAGTGAATCCTAGGACCCACATGGCCAGATCTTGGCAACGCCTTTGTGACGCAGCTCAGAATTCAATGTGAAGGAGAACCCCCGCAACCTTTTTGTAGTAGTAAAATTTTCATTAACTTTTGGGGGTAGGACTGGAGCCGAATACCTCAGAGAGTGGTGTACTTTCACACCAGATATATTGTATAACCCCTTTATCTATCGCAATTGTAGAGCTAAGAGTGGTACTAGTAACTCTTGTTATCATTACTGAAGTGATATTGGCTGGTCAATCTCATTCTTTGTATTGCTTGACGGAGTCTTCTTTTAAGGGCCCGAAGGCCCAAGAATGAGTGAAGGCTGCATTTGCTGAGTCCAGCTGCTCTAATTGATTGTTGGACTTACTAACTCTTCTGATTGACCAACTCAGTAATGTGGGAAGAAGAGGAGTTGAAAGTAAACCCATTTTCGAATTGGATATTTGAGATGAGAGGATCTAAGAATTTTAGGAATAATAGAAGAAGACTCTAGAATCTTTTTTTAAAATTTTTTTTTAATTTGGGGAGTTATTGCTCCTTCACCTCGTAAACTCGGTAAACTCACTATGTTCGCCCCTTGCTACTGCATATGGACTGTAGCTTAATGTAACCCACTGCGAATGAACTGCAGTGATAGGCTTGCAGCTGAGTTTCCTATGACAAGCTCACAACACTTTTTCATGGTTTGGTTGGTTTTGAGTAAACTTGCTAGTATTTCAAGTACTTATTATAATAACTCTCTCTCGGTCCCACCTAGCAAGATAAGGCCCTTCCTTATTTTAGGGAAAAAAGCCCCTTAACAATAAGGCGACGCTCACGTTTTTTGGTTCCCTAAAGACTAAAGAACTTATGAGGGAAGTTGCATCTGTCCCATAAAATGAGCTTCTTTGTTCAAAGTCCTTTAGTGAATCTTTTTTTTTTGTTTGCAATATTTGGATTACAGAGGGCTATTTGAGCATGTTCAAAGTCCTTTAGTCGAATGTTTAGTGGGGAAAGTACATCTTGTTGATGAATTATTGTTCTATTTATGATTTTCAGTCTATTTACAGCAAGACGCAGTGCTTATTTTGTGTGGTTGGGTTGCAACAGTTAAGTCCATTTATAGCATCTTGATCATTGTGAATCCAAATTTTGTTTAAGAACTAACAATAATCCCTTTCAAGACCGGTGCTCGAGCTCTAGATGGGAGAGTGTACATCTTCAAAATCCTCGTTGCCCTTCCGAATCCTAGCAGAATATGTCCTCCCAGTCCTGAAAAGACAATTCGCGATCTTATTTAAGAATATGGTCGATTGCCACTGTTCAACATCGACTATTGTTTCAAGGGGAATGCTAGCCTTAATCCAAACGTGTCAACCATTAATATCTCATTAAAAAAGGCGACTTTTTGGTTAGAATCCACGTTCAAACGTCTTTTTCCCTTGGAAAGTGATTAAAAACTCTTGATAGTACCTACATACTATAGAGAGACGGACGTTTGATTGAAAATCCAATGGTGTCAAACATTACATGCTTTCAATGGTGAGCCCTACTTAGTGCTTGACAACTTTGGATTTTCAATCCAACGGTTTAAATCATTTCCCTTTTTCCTTTTAGGTGGAAACATAGTAATCCTCATTTTTTCAAGGAAAATAATCATCTCCTCAAGTGAGTGAAGGGTGGCATCTTTAGGCCCTTTTTATTGCCACTTGTCCCCTATTAACTTCCTTTAATTGCGGTTAAGATTCACTCACTCCTAGAGTTCACTCATCTACCCTAGTGTTGGTTTGATTATTCAAAATACTTGCACACTATGACTCAATGTTTTAAAACGTAAAGGCGTGAGGTGACAGAACCTTAAGATGCGTGAGGCGTAGGGCTCACAAAAAAGCTTCATGCTCTCTCATTTTAACAAATAAATAAAATGTAAGAAAAATTGTAAAAATATTCAAGAAGTTAATGAAAAATTATAATATATATACATACATATATATATTTATATATATATATATATATATATATAGAGAGAGAGAGAGAGAGAGAGAGAGAGAGAGAGAGAGAGAGAGACATAAATATATATTTGTATTTGTATACATTGTGTGTGTTGATGTGGGTGTATGTGTACACATAGGAAATACTATATAAATTAGTTAAAACAAATTATAAATTAAAAAAAAAATGACATTTAAGTCTCAGTTGTGGCCATAAACCTAATTTAAGTTAATGTATGAGACTTATGTTACAGATATAAAGCGAGCTTCAAGGCATGAGGCGTGTGCCTCATGGGATTTAAGTATCATGATTGAGCCTCAAGGCATTTTCCTTAAGCTTCACCCCGGGGCGAGGCGTAAGCCGCACATGCTTTTTAAAACACTGCTATGACCACAATACCTTAATCAATTTGGCTAAGAGGTGCAACAAACGCTTCTTGAAGATAGTTAGAGTCTCCTGATTGTGCAGGGGAATTAGGTAACTCTATCCCCGGGATTCAACTTGGCCTGGAATCGATCCGTTCGACTACATATATGCTCTATCTAATAGGAACTGTACTTTAACATCTTTTTAAGATACCCACAAATTGTTAATCCAAGTAAGGTTTGAGTTATCCTTGATGGGGATAACAACTGTTTAGTAGCGTACCTACAAGGTTGTCACAAATGTTCTTTTCAATATACATGAAATCCAAATTGTGTCGTATTAAAAGGTATTCCCAGTATGGTAAGCTGAACAAAATACTCACCTTCTTCCATCCAATATACTATCCTCCTGTACTATTTTTCTGTCTGATGTGTTTAGATTATGCTTGCCAAGTACGACATTGAGACCAACCATTTGTTGCAACTTCTGTAACAAAAAATTCAGTTTTTTTTTCTTCAAAAAATCACGAATTATTCACACATTTTTGGGTTACTGAATTATTCGCGAGTTATTGGAATCTTGAATTATTTGCGAATTTCCAAATTATTCCTGAATAATACAAATTATTCTTGAATTTTCGGAATTATTTTATCAAATATGACAAAAAAAAACTACTTATTCTTTATATTTTTAATTGAATTGTTCTGTATATTTTTATATTTTTTATTTTTTCCGAACTTGACCCCCGCCAAATTATTCTAGAACCTCGACTTTGTCACTATGGTTGCAACAACTCGGACCCTGACATTGGAGCAGGTTTTGATTCAGTATTTCCTTCAAATGACTATTTGTTCTTATGAAATTTATGAGTATTTCACAAGAATCAACGATGACTCATATAACAAAACTTACGCCCATGTTTCAAGTAGTGGGAACATATGTCTCGATTACAATGAGGACAAGTCTAGTGACCCTTAGTGCTCCATCTTGACAAATTTGCATATGCAGGGAAGTCATTAATTGTCCACATGATCTGCCTTCATTTTTGCATGTGTAGGGCAGTCATTGATTGTCCACAAGAACTACCTTCATTTGAAAGTTCTGATTAGTTGATGCATTGTATGTGCAAAGTCCGTTAGGCAACAGACTGATCTTTCAACTCATCTACTAGTGGTTATAACTAGATGTCAATGTCATTTCCAGACACATGGGGACCAAGATTAAGTAACAACATCATCAAATAAGATTGCTTTATACACATCCAAGATGACAAATTATATGGAATCTAAGCAACAGGCTAAGAGCTATGTGCAATGCTAGCTCTGTATACCAGATGGATTAAAACCATCGCTTGCTAACTCAAGTCTGACATTACATGTTTTTGAGGCAAAAGTCGGATATTGTTCGCTAAGGTGTTGCTAAGCTTCAGAGTCAGTTGGATGCCTTAACACCCCATCTTTATTGCGACCCTCTACATGTCATCTCATAGAGGAAACTATCTTGTCTGACATGAAAAGTCTCTAAAGTCTAGGCTTTAAGGGAACACAAAATCTTTGTAGGGATTTTGTGTTCCTTGTTAGATGCTGGCGTTATATATTCGTCTACGAATTTCCACCGTGAAATACACAGACAAAACATGCACTTTCATTGGCATTATCTTTTCAATATAACATGTAATCGTTAGGGTATGCGTCAATCTTGTTGTACTCAAGACCTAATTCACCAATTATCTTTTTTACTTTGGTAGAAGGACGCAGACAACGTTTCACCTTCGAGTAGTGCCTCTTTCAGTAACTCAAGTAACATGGTGAATGATTTGTTACTCCATCTAGCTAGACACTTAATGTGATATAACCGAACAATGAAAGAAAGTTTATTGAATTTCTTGCACCCCGGATATAACTCTTGATCGACATCTTCCACCAGTTGGTAGAATTTAGGACTCTCATTTCACTTGTCCCCTCTTTAGTACATGTCATCCCGAATGCCGCGTGCAACAGTTCGTGCATATCATAGGCTTCACGAGCATTCTCTTCAAGTAATGTTTTAGTAGAAACTCTACAATGTGGAAATTCCCCATAAAAAATTCACATGCCCGTCGAATAACCCTTATCCCACCCATCACATATCAAATGCTCGTATACTATCGTACTTTATAATATCAGTTACAACATTTCTTGTTAGCCTCAAGGTTACAACTCTAAGTACCCTTAATTGTTTCAATGATAACACAATAATGAAATGATCCTTATGGTACTAATATTTCTATTTAGTATGTGCAATTTCAGAGAAAAAGACTATGAGAAGCATCATTCATGTAATGAAGAATTGAAGAGCTAAAATCAATCAAAGTCGTCAAAGTCATAATCCAAGTTCTAGTCACTTCAGGAGAAAATCTTCAAGGACTCAAGCTAATGCATGAAGACAAGCCAACTGAAGCTCCACAAGCTCCGTGACAAGAAAGTCACTAAATGAAGACTAGTGTAAATGTCTAGGACCATGTAAAATCCTCAAGACATTGAAACTTGATTGCTCAAAGTTTACCTAGATAGACCCTAGAAGACCTAGTACAATTTGGACATTTATCTAAGGCCCTAAAAATGATTAAAATGATGTTGTTTTAATTGCCTAAGGGTCCAATCAAAATTCCCATAGGTTTGGTCTCATTTAAGATGAGTTTACTGAAAAATTTCAGTAGACTCGTCGACGAGTGGATGACAGAAAAATTTTCAATTGATTCTGTTCCCACTCGGCGACGACTCAAGCTTAATCCTCACTCACTCGTCGACGAGTAACTGCGGGAAAAATGAGTAACGGCTAGCTCGCATTTAATGTGCTCCCAACGACCATATTGATTGCTCAATTACATTTAGAGCTGATTTATGAACAAAATACAAGATTCTAACACTGTTATATCACTCATACTTCACTCCCAAAACTTCCAACAATCTATACTCTGTTTTTGCATTGAATACCTAGAATCCCAATCCCTCATTCTCTGAGCATTCAATTCCAATCAATCTTGAGTGATTCTAAGCTTTGTATTCCATTCTTATTTAGCTCTGTTAGGAGTTTTCAAATTCGGATTTTATACAATCAATTTCTATAAAAGTTGAAAGTCAAGAATCAAGGATTCTTGCACCATTTAATAAGAGTGCCTTCTTGTATCCAAGAGAAGGTTAATTTCTCTTGAAGAGGTTATTCCGTAGCCTGCTAAAAGGATTGTAAAAGGTTATTCCTGAGCCTGTAAAAGGATTGTAAAGGCTTGCTCTCTGCCCATAAAGAAGAGTGCGATTATTGGAATCGTGAAAAATCCTTAAAGCAGAAAGCTTAAAGGTGGGGGACGTAGGCAAGTTACTGAACCCCGATAACACATCTTGTGTTAGGTATCTCTTTCTCTCTCTCTATCTATTTATTTCAGATTAATTGTTGGTAGTTATAGTGATTAATTTTTAATTTCGCAAAAATCACTTAGCTTAATTTTTAAATTGCCATTGACCCTATTCATCCCCCCTCTGAGTCCATTATCTGGGCAACAATTGGTATCAGAGCTTAGTACTCTGTTTTTGATCTAATCATCTTGAGTTAAAGATCCTAAAATGACAAACATTTTTGCTACTACCTTAGGAGAGGGCCAATGAACCACTCATCCTCCTCTGTTCAATGGAGAAAACTACAATTATTGGAAAATTAGGATGATGTATTACATCCAAGCTCTTGACTATGAATGCTGGAAAGTTATAGTTAAGGGTCCACATCTTCCCTTTAAAATTGTTGATGATGTTAAAATTCCTAAAGTGGAAGAAGAGTGGAATGAGGCTGATATTAAACTCATTCAAATTAATGCTAAGGCTAGTAGTAATCTTTATTATGCTCTTAGCCCCCAAGAGTTTAATAGAGTCTCCGGATGTGATTCTGCCAAAGAGATTTGGGATAAACTTCAAATTACATATGAAGAAACCAACCAAGTTAAAGAAGAAAAAATTAGTATGTTAGTTCACAAATATGAACTTTTCAAAATGGAAAATGATGAATCTATAGGAGATATGTTTACTCGCTTTACTAATATTTTGAATGGACTAAAATCCCTTGGTAAAGTGTATTCCAATGCAGAAAATGTAAGGAAAGATCTTTGTTCACTCCCAAAAAGTTGGGGTCCTAAAGTCACTGCCATTCAAGAAGCTAAGGATTTGATCAAACTTCCAATGGATGAGCTTCTTGGATCTCTTATGACACATGAGGTCATAATGAAATATTAGGAAGATGAGTCAAAAGCAAAGAAGGGACTTGCCTTAAAGACTACTCAAGAAAGTGAGGAAGAAGAAAGTGATGAAGATGATGACATTGCTCTAATGGCAAGAAAATTCAAGAAGTTCTTGAAGCATAAAAAGAACTTCAAGAAGAGGCCTTACAAAAGAGAATTCTCCAAAGAAATAACTAACGGAGAATCAAGCAAGAAAGAGAAAATCATTTGCTATGAATGTAAGAAACCGGGACACGTTAAGACTGAGTTTTCTTAACTAAAGAAAGGCCAAAGGTTCAAGAAAAAGGCAATGAAGGCAACATGGGATGACTCAGAAGAAAGTAGGTCGGATGGAAGTTTAAGTGATGAAGAGATCGCCAACCTTTGCCTAATGGCTCTTGAAAATGAAGAGATACATTCTTCCCCAAATGAATCATTTTCATATGAAGAAATTAGGAAAGCTTTTGATGAACTTTACATTGAATTTCTAAAATTAGGATAGAAAAAAAAACAACTTAAAAAGAACAATATTTCTCTTTTAAGCTCAAATGAAACTTTACTAAAAGAGAAAGATGATTTACAAAATGAAAAGACCAACCTTGTTAAAGAAAATGATATTTTAAGTGTAAAATTAAAAGACTTTCAAAATTCATCCTAAGGATCACTTTGTGAGTGTGAAGAGCTTAAAGCTAAAGTCAAAGATTTGATTAAAATAACACACTTTGTCCATGGGAGAAAAGAATCTTGAAAGACTTTTGGATAAACAAAGATGTGTCTTTGGAAAGACCGGTTTTGGATACAACTCTTTTGCAAAACAAAAAGAGTAACAAAATTTCTTTTCAAAATCAACTAATGTGTTAAACCCACCATCTAATGCATTCTTTACTTTTAATGGAAAGAAATTGGTAAAGAAAATTTGGGTCCCAAAGCGATCATTCACTCGCAAGACCATCCATAAAAGACCAAACATGGTTTGGGTCCCTAAAGAAACTTACCCTCTCAAGACCACTCAAAATTTAGTTTGGGTTCCAACCAAAACTGTGTGGGTACTGGGAGGAATATCTGTTGGAGTTACTTAAATCTTGTCTTGTAGGTATGCTTGAAATCTAACTCCTCCAAGTCAAGATGATTCTTGGATAGTGGATGCTCTAAGCACATGTCAGGGAACAAAAAGCTATTCATCTCAATTACTCCTAAAGATGACGAACATGTGACCTTCGGGGACAACGCTGTCATAACCCAAAATACCCTCTGGGAGTTAGGGATACTTTGACTCAAGATGTGCAATATCTGATACCAAACCATCCTGTCAAAATATACAAGACAATATATAATGGAAACATAAAGTAATGCTGAAGCTTAATCATATGCGGAAGCATAACTAATTTTTTTTTTATATATATGATCAAGTATTCCAAGTTTGTACAATACAAAACCTAAAATAAGAGTAGACAGGCCTACTCATCAAAATACAAAATGTAATGTTCTCTCTCTCTCTCTCTCTCTCTCTCAGTAATCACCCTGATAGGGCCAATAGTCTAAGTCCCTTGCTTCCACCTGAGGCTTCGCTACCGGATCCACATATGACTCCTCCTCGCCATAATCCTCCTCTATCCAAGGCCTCTGATCACAAATGTCAAAGGAAACCCGTGTACCTGTCGATATGAATGTACGGCTGAGCATGGAATACTCAGTGAACCAAAACTACTAGCTAACAATGCTATCATAATTATAATATTGCACATAAGTATGTAAGGGAATACAAACCACAAGTTCACGCTTAAAATCCCGTCATGGAAAATCTTTCATAAACTTGTTTTTTTATGGAAAACTAACCCTCTTATGCATGCTTATGAGTTCTTATGAATGCTTGTGAGCCTCATGTTTTCTTATGAGTTCTTGTGAGCTTTCAAGTTCTTGTAACCTTTCTTGTGAGCTTATGAGCTTTTTCTCTTGTGAGCCTTCTTATGAACTTGTAAGCTTCTTGTGAGCTTGTTTTTATGAGCTTATGATCCTTGGAGACATATGCAAGATCTTAGACTTGTGAGTTTCTTATGAGTTCTTGTAAAGCCTTGCGAGACTTATGATCTGTGGAATTTATGTAAAATCTTAGACTTGATCCTTGTGAGCATGAAGTAACCGATTTTAGAATACCAACCCAAAGTTTGGCCTTGTCAATGCTTATGCACTTATGCTTCTTTCTTATAAATGCCTTTGAAAAACTTTCTTATGATTCCTTGAAAAACATGCTTTTACCAAAAGCTCAGTCATGCAAAACTTATTGTGCGTGGAGTGCTTTTGAGCATCATCATATCCATGTGAAAAGCTTTAACCAATTTATACAAGTTCATACAAGGCATAATTATCATCATGGTATACTTGAGTCATTTCTAAAAACATAGAATAATTTCATTCATCGCATCACATCATCAAGATCATGGCTTTTAAGCCTATTTCATCATATCTTACTTAAAAACATTGTTTATTTGAAGGTAATAACACTCACATATTTGTATAACCATGTTCATCCCTTTTATTTGAAAACCCCCAAATCATAAACCCTTATTTGCTCATTTAATCATAATCTAGTTTACCCCAAGTTATACTTTCTCTATTTGCATCATAATGAAGTCATTTAATAGGATTATTTACTATTAGTGTCATAGTGGAGCTAGGTAGTAGTAGAACTTACATTTCATCCAAAATCATACTTCAATTCACCCATTTAATTATCTTTTCAATCCTTGCATGATAACAAAACTAGATAGTAGAATAACTTACATTTCATTAAAAATCATACTTTCACTAATTACATCATAACAAAGTTATTTAGTAGTATTACTTACATTTGTATCATAGTAAAGCTAGGTAGTAGTTTTACTTACAAATATAGGCATATTAACCCTCTTATTGAAAAACCCCAAAATCTCAAATCTCTATTTACTCATTTGATCATTATCTAGTTTTACCCAAATCTTACATTTGTTATTTGCATCATAGTAAAGCTAATATCACCATTCAATCATTTTTTCAAACCTTAGCATAATAACAAGGTTAAATAGTAGAATCACTAACCTCTTGGATCAATTTCTTTGTAGAAGAAAGCCTTTTGAGTAGAATCTCAACTTGATTGAGGAAGATCCTTCTTGAAGGAAATTATCCAAGCTTTGATTTGGGGAAGATCCAACCCTTGATTTATGCTCTTCTTGATTTCAATCCAAAACCCTCTTAGAATCCCCAAAATCTTCTCCCTTCATCTTCTACGAACTCTTTTAGGTTTAGGGTAAACCAAAACCCTCTAAATGGTCCTCTATTTATAGGTAAAGGGGGTGAAAACCCCAAAAAAAAAATTGCAATAAAGGAAGCAAAATCACGCATCTATGATCGTTCGTAGCGATTTACGATCGATCGTAGCTATTTACGACCGATCGTAGCTTTTTATGATCGTTCGTAGGTTCCTATGATCGATCATAGCTTTTCCAGAGAGTTTCCAACAATTTTCAGGCGTTACAATCGATCGTAGCAATTCTACGATCGTTCGTAGTGCCGCTACGATCGTTCATAGGGTCCCTACGAACGATCGTAACTTTTGCAGAAAGTTTAAGCATTTTTACGTTTTTGTATTTCGGCCATAACTTTTGACTCGCTTGTCACATTTTAACGATTCAACTTGTGTTAGATTCTTCTTTTGAAGAGGAAAAACTTTGGTGTTTTGAAAAAATTCTAATTCTTCTTTAATCTTGGACCATTTTGCCCCTAAAGCTGACTGATCTGAAATTGGGTTTCAGCAGTCCAGATTTTCAACCGACTCGACTTCAGAAATCCTTCTTTTAGCATAACCCCGACTCAAAATAAAGAAAAGTGATCAACATGAACCTTGAAGAGGGTTCCAATATCTTTCTAAAAATTTAAAAATCACTCAATTCCAATAACCGGTGACCAAACTACCACTTCTTAAAGTTGAGGATAATGCTAAGGCATTCCCATTCTTGACACTTAGAGTATTCTATACTCTACTCCTTCATCCCAACAATCCATAAATCTAAGAAAACTATTCTTAGGGCTTCAATACATGCCATACCCATCATCTACCCATAATATATCAAAACCGATCGATGATAACCCTTCGAGACATTACAATAGGCTTTTAAGCCTTAGACACTATTCACGAGCCATACCATCAAGATCCGGGGTTCTACATTCACACTTAGGGTATTTATACCCTAGATACTCAAGTATTATTATACTCTTGTTTTGAGACTCAACATACACATATAAAATCTTCACTTCACTTTCTCCAATATCAAGAACACATGGTAGGTCTTAGGCCTTTACATGCATTGTACACTAACACTAGTCACCTTCAACCCTTTAAGCACTTAGGGTATTTTATATACCCTTGCTTCTATACAAAGAGAGTATTCTATTTTTGAGACTCAACACCCACACCTTAAACCCTCACTCTCATTAACCAAACTCAACTTATAGTAAGGGTCTTTGGCCCTTCTAATTCTAGTGCCCTCGTTACTATTTACTGACACTATTCACTTGAACAGTGAACCTAATTTCCGGGGTTCTACAAACGCGAATGGGAAGATCATCGGTATAGGTAATGTTAGTAAGAACTCTACTACTTTTATTGAAAATGTCTCGTTAGTTGATGGTCTCAAATATAACTTAATTAGTATTAGTCAATTATGTGATAAAGGACTAAATGCATCCTTTAAATCAAATGTTTGCATAATTAAAGACAAAGTTAACATTAATACTTTGTTCATTGTTCATAAACATGAAAATGTATATACAATTGACTTTGATGAACTAAATTCTCAAAACTTAATTTGTTTTTTTAGCTATAAATGAAACTAGTTGGTTATGGCATAGAAGGTTAGGCCATGCAAGTATGAACTTACTATCTAAATTGTCTAGAAAAGAACTTGTAAAAGGATTACCAAAAACAAAATTTTTAAAAGATAAAATTTGTGATGCTTGCCAATTAGGAAAACAAATAAAATCTTCATTAAAAAAGAAACTAGAAATATCAACCTCTAGGCCACTAGAATTATTGCATATGGATTATTTGGGCTTAATGATGTTGCTAGCTTAGGTGGTAAACTCTATGCATTTTTACTGTGGATGACTATTCTAGATTCACTTGAATGTTATTTTTATCTCATAAGGGTGAAGTGCATGTATTATTTAAAATTTTTTGTAAAAGAGTTCCAAATGAAAAATGCTACTCTATATTAATAATATTAGAAGTGATAGAGGTGGAGAATTCAAGAATAAAGAACTTGAATCTTTTTGTGAAGATAATAGTTTCAACCATAATTTCTCTGCCCCTAGAACTCCTCAACAAAATTGAGTAGTTGAAAGAAAGAATAAGTCATTGAAGGAAATAGATAGGACGATGTTAAATAAACATAAATTACCTAATTATTTTTGGACTGAAGCCATAAATACATCTTGTTATGTGATAAATAGGGTTGTAATTAGAAACAAATTAAATAAAACCCCTTATGAACTTTGGAATGGTAGATCACCTAATATTGGTTACTTTAAAGTGTTTGGTTGTAAATGTTTTATTCTAAACAATAAACACAACTTAAGAAATTTGAATCAAAATCTTGTGAAGAAATTTTTCTTGGTTATTCATCAAATAGCAAAGCTTATAGGGTATTTAATAAAACTTCCCTAATAGTTGAAGAATCAATGCATGTGTTGAATTTAATCCTTTTGAAATCAAGAAAATTGATGATTGATGATGTTCCAATAGACAAAATTAAAACTATATCTAAAGATATTGCTAATTTGGAAATCAACAAAAATGAAAATGAAAATCAAGATAATGATAATGTTGATAAAAACTTAGAAATTGAAAACTTAAATGAAGAAGAAAATGAAATTCAACTTCCTAAGACATGTAGATTAATAAAAGATCATCCTAAAGATAAAATACTTGTTAATATGGAACAAGGTGTAAGAACAAGAAGAAATATTCGTAATAACCTTGCATTCCTCTGTCAAATTGAACTTAAAAATGCATTAGAAGTAATTAATGATAAATCATGGGGAATTACTATGCAAGAGGAATTAAATCAATTTGAAAGAAATCAAATATGAGATTTAGTGCCTAAACCTAAAAGCAAATCAAATCTATAACTGGTACTAAATTAATTTTCAGAAATAAAAAGAATGAAAGTGAAAACATTGTTAAAAATAAAGCTAGATTAGTAGCTCAAGGATACAACCAAGAATAGAGAATTGATTATGATGAAACTTTTGCCCTTGTTGCTAGACTTGAAGCTATTAGAATGCTGCTTGTATATGCTAGCTTTAAAATTTTTAAATTATATTAAATGGATGTTAAAAGTGTTTTCTTAAATGGATTTATATCAGAAGAAGTTTATGTTGAACAACCTCCTTGCTTTGAAAATTATAAAATGTCTAATCATATATTTAAACTCACTAAAACACTTTATGGTTTAAAGCAAGCTCGTAGAGCTTGGTATGATAGACAAAGTGGCTTCCTACTTGATAATGAGTTCATTAGAGGAAAAATAGATACTACTTTATTCATAAAGTCCAAAGGTAATGATATGCTTTTAGTACAAATCTATGTTGGTGACATTATTTTTGGGTCTACTAATGAATCTTTTTGTCAAGAATTTGTTAAATGTATACAAGATGAATTTGAAATGAGCATGATGGGGGAGTTGAACTTCTTCCTCGAGCTTCAAATCAAGTAAGCAAAGGAAGATACCTACATCAACCAAGCCAAATATACTAGAGATCTGCTCAAGAAATTTAGGATAGACAACTCAAAGGAAGCTGATACTCCCATGAATCCATCTATAAAATTGGATAAAGATGAAAAGGGCATTAGTGTGGAAGAAACAAAATATCGATGTATGATTGGTAGTTTATTGTACTTAACTGTTAGTAGGCCTGATATTATGTTTAGTGTATGCATATGTGCTAGATTTCAAGCTAATCCTAAAAAATCACATATGACTGCTATAAAAAGAATTTTCAAGTATTTAATTGGAACAATTAAACTAGGACTTTGGCACCCTAAGAACACATCACTAGAACTAGTTAGTTATTCTGATGCTGACTTTCCTGGATGTAAAGTTGATCAGAAAAGCACAAGTGACACTTGTCACTTCTTAGGACACTCTTTAGTTTTATGGTCATGTAAGAAACAAAACTCTGTAGCTCTATCAACAGCTGAGGCGAAAATGTAGCATTTGTGAGTTGTTGTACTCAAACCTTATACATGAAACAACAACTAGAAGACTTTAGACTATTTTATGATAAAATTCCAATTAAATATGATAACACAAGTGCTATATGTATGACAAAGAATCAAATTCCAAGAACTAAACACATTGAAATAAGATATCATTTCATAATGGATCATGTTCAAAATGAGGATGTAATGTTGGAATTTGTTAAAACAAATAGCCAACTTGCAGACATATTTACTAAACCTCTCCCTAATGAAAGATTTAGTACATTAAGAAGAGAATTAGGCATGGCTATACTTTGTGACATAAAAATTAAAACTATGCCTAAATTGAAAATTTGATAATGTCTGTTGGAAATAATTCATATTGATTTATGTTGATTATTGAATTGAGTATGAATGCCAACTTGAATTGTGGTTTTTAATGTCTTAAAATATCTTATAATCTTTAATGAGAAGGTTTAAGGGCTTAAGGAATCAATTCAGAAGTTGAAAATTTCAAAATTTCAATTTCTGTGCATTGACTCATCGACGAGTCAGAGTAGAAAATGGTACTCGTTGACGAGTGGCCATTCCAGTAGCCAATTTTGAGTCACTCGACAATGAGTCCTAGCTACTCGGCGATAAGTGAATAACAATTTCCAGATTTTGAAGCCACTCAGCGACGAGTCAGACCTACTCGTCGATGAGTGCCCTCGGATCTATAAAAAAAAACCAAATTTCCCAAAATTTTACTGTTCATTCATTTAAATCCTTTTTTCCCTTGCATTCCCAAACCTCCAAACTCACTTCCTTCTTCTTTAAATATCTTCAAAAAAAAAAAAACAATACCCTCTTATCTCTCATGGCTCCAAGAATGAAGATTCCATCTGTACCCAAGAATCACTACTATCGAGAAGGGAAAGAAGAAAGTTGGAGAGTCCTCCAAGAGCAAAGCCACAGAGCCATCCCAAGAAGAAACTCTAAATTTGTTCAAGACCTAGGTGGCCCAGGAGAACTACACTAGGTTCTTCATAAAAAAGGAACCGGTTTTGGGTAAAATTCCTAACTTTGATATTTTCAAAGATACTAGACTTGATGTCATTGCTTCCAAATTCAAATCTCTTAGATGACATAGGTTCTTAGAATTGCGTGAACCCATGTACCCAGACCTAATTAAAAAATTTTACTCTCACCTTGTTTTTGATAAAACTGCTAAAAAATTCACCTCCTATGCCCATGGAAAACTCATAACTTTTGATCTTGCTGACCTTAGAACAATCCTAAAATTGCCTAATGGGGACTTCCAGGAATACTCTACTAATCAGTGGGTTTCCCATGAAGGATTCAATGTGATAGATGCTTTAAAAGTCATGTGTGTCAACAAAGATATCACTCTCCCTGTCCCTCCTAAGCTCAAGGACCTAACCCTTGATGTTAGACTTGCTCACCACATTATCACCTATGACATTGTTCCTCGAGGTGGTGGTAGAGATTTCATTACCTTTTTTGATGCATTTCTTATCTGGTGCATCTTGACTACCTAACACATTGACCTTTCTTTCATCATTGCAAATGTCATGAAAGATGCTGCCAAGAAAACTTCAGGCAGATTGCCTTATGGCCTAGCTCTTACCCGTATGTTTAAGCATTTCAAAGTTCCTTTAGACACATATCAGGACAAGAAAAATATTACTGACTCTGATATTTATTCCAAAGCAACCATCATGAGAATGGGATACTCTTTTATACAGTTTAGTAATGTTTGGGTCCCTAAATCTCAAACCATCCCTTCTTCTACTCCCTTTGTCATTCCAAACATTTCCATTCCTACTCCCACTTCTCCACCTACTGTACCTCCTTCCACCCTTCCTCATTCCTCTGATCCACTCCCTTCTATTCCATCTCCTACTCACTCTTCTTCTCCTGACCATTCTCCCATCCTTCCCTCTTCTCCCATAGATGAGCCAGTTGATCAGCCAGCAGTTACAGAGACAGTATTATAGGCTGAAACTGTGGCAGAGGCTGAGCCTGATTGGGGAAACATCATGATTGATGTAGATATCCTCGAGTCCTCTCATAGACATCACTCAGATCATGATTATGACCCAGGCCAGCAACATTTTGTTTCTCTTCCCAAGCCTGCTCCAATTTCAGATGAGCAGATGAGTGTGATGGCTACCCAGATAGCTTCCATGGCTTCTAACATGGAGCAATTTCAGGTTGAGATGAGGCAGAGCCAATTGTAGTTTCAGGTAGAAACCAGGGAGGCTCCATTCTCTAGAGTCTAAGTTGGAATTGATATAGTCTGAGATGAAGACTAGAGATGAGGTGCTAGAGCCAAAATTTGCAAAGTTGGAGGTATCTAGTGAGATTGTAAAGAACAAAGTAGATTCCATCATCTCCCAGATAGAGAGGAAGGCTGTTGAGGCAAATGTGTGAGTGATAAACTCAGTGATGACATGACCAGTGTAGGCAATGGTGCTAATGTTCAAGCCAGGTATCTTCAGCACATGGCTGGACTACTGGATTCCCAGGCCCCAGTCCTTTCTGAGATGACTTCTAGAGTAAACCAAATGGCCTTAGAGATGCTCAACATTCAGAAGAAGCTCGAACTTGTTCCCATCCCCATGGATGTGGAAGTTCCCTCATCTTCTCAAGCTTCTCAAGAGCAGCCTCCTCCCAAGTTTGAGAAGGCAACTCAAGAGCAACCAGCTGTGATCCCTTCTTTTGACTCTTCTGATTCCTCTGAAGACCTGTCCAAGACTTTCAAGCCAAAGGAGCTACCCTCCAAGCCTGACAGACCAACCGAAAGGCAGAAGTTGTGATGAAGACATTCTCTCTAATTTTTTACTGTTTTTGACTTTTCTATTTTAATTTTTTTTTGTATGTAATGACCTCTCATACATGTACCTAACTTTTTATCTATATAACCTCCTATTTACATTCCAATTATGAGTTGCATACTTTAATTTTCCCATTATCTATTATTTTTTATGTTGCCAAGGGGGAGAAAATGTGAATGTTATATATATGCATGGTGTGTGTGAGAACTTGATCAAATGGATTCATGAATGCTATGATACTTTGAAATTATAAAAGTTAAAATGAAAAATCATTTTTGTGGAACTTATCTTGGTTCCGAAAATATGTGTTTAACAATCTTGAATAAAAATCTTTCTTATGGAACTTCTCTTGGTTCCATAATATGATTGAACTTTTTGTTTGATTCTTGACTAATCTTAAATTAATGCTCTGAAATTCATTATACTCTAAAACTGTTATATAATTGCATTTGTTGAGGGGGAGGTAACCTTAAGATCTTATTGAAATATATATTAAGGGGGAGCTCAACCCAAGTCATTCACATTATTATGTCATCATCAAAAAGGGGGAGATTGTTAGCCTTAAGGTTACAACTCTAAGTACCATTAATTGTTTTGATGATAACACAATAATAGAATGATCCTTATTGTACTAATATTCCTATTTAGTATGTGCAATTTCAGAGAAAAAGACTATGAGAAGCATCATTCATGTAATGAAGAATTGAAGAGCTAAAATCAATCAAAGTCTTCAAAGTCATAATCCAAGTTCTAATCACTTCAGGAGAAAAGCTTCAAGGACTCAAGCTAATGCATGAAGACAAGCCAACTAAAGCTCCACAAGCTCCATGACAAGAAAGTCACTAAATGAAGACTAGTGTAAATGTCTAGGACCATGTAAAATCCTCAAGACATTGAAACTTGATTGCTCAAAGTTTACCTAGATAGACCATAGGAGACCTAGTATAATTTGGACATCAATCTAAGGCCGTAAAAATGATTAAAATAATGTTGTTTTAATTGCCTAAGGATCCAAACACAATTCCCATAGGTTTGGTCTCATTTACGATGAGTTTACTGAAAAATTTTAGTAGTCTCGTCGACGAGTGCAAGTGACTTGTCGACGAGTGGACGACAGAAAAATTTTCAATTGATTTTGTTCCCACTCGTCGACAAGTACCTGCGGGGAAAATGAGTAACGGCTAGTTTTCAACGGCTAGCTCGCATTTAATGTGCTCCCAACGGCCATATTGATTGTTTAACTACATATAAAGCTGATTTATGAATAAAATACAAGATTCTAACCCTGTTCTATCACTCATACTTTACTCCCAAAACTTCCAGCAATCTATTCTCTGTTTTTACATTGAATACCTAGAATCCCAATCCCTCATTCTCTGAGCATTCAATTCCAATCAATCTTGAGTGATTCTAAGCTTTCTATTCCATTCTTATTTAGCCCAGTTAGGAGCTTTCAAATTCAGATTTTATATCCAATCAATTTCTGTAAAAGCTGAAAGTCAAGAATCAAGGATTCTTGCACCATTTAAGAAGAGTGTCTTCTTGTATCCAATAGAAGGTTTATCTTGAAGAGGTTATTCCTTAGCCTATTAAAAGGATTGTAAAAGGTTATTTCTGAGCCTGTAAAAGACTTGTAAAGGCTTGCTCTCTGCCCATAAAGAATAGTGCAATTATTGGAATTGTAGAAAATCCTTAAAGCGGAATGATTAAAGGCGGGGACGTAGGCAAGTTGCTGAACCCCGATAACACATCTTGTGTCTGGTATCTCTGTCTCTCTCTCTATCTATTTATTTCAGATTAATTGTTGGTAGTTATAGTGATTCATTTTTAATTCCGTAAAAATCACTTAGCTTAATTTTTAAATTGCCATTGACCCTATTCACCCCCCTCCTCTAGGGTCCATTATCTGGGCAACATTTCTTACATGGGCACTTGATAGTACCATCACCTCAAACTGAATTAGTAACTGGGAAATTCAAAATTATATGGACACCTTGTTCATAAACATCACTCAACCTGTCTTTTGAAACCCAACTTTTATCCATGGTAGCTTACCAAACTTTAGTAATCACCGACAATGGAAAAATATAAAATGACTAAGTGGCAGCTACTAGGCAATGTTCTACTATATAAATGATTAACAAGCACTCATTCTCAATCACTAATGGAAGGAGTATTGTATTGAGATAAGCTGATCTGGAATGCATGCACCATGCATATTGATTAGCTTCAATAACAAGCACTCATTCTCAATTACATGGGCACTTGATAGTACCATCACTCTCTCTCTCTCCATTACACAAAATTTTAAATTGAACTTAATTAATTAATTTAGAAATACATCATAAGAAGGAGGAGGGATATATATATAACTAAGCTACTGAACCAAATCGAACTGAGCTAAAGAACTTAAGCGAAACGAAAAACGAATTGTGTAATCCTACCTCTAGCGAACTGGGTTCGTTAGAGTGTTGAATTCAAACCGAGGGAACCGAAGAACAAGGTAACATTGATTTAGAATGTGACAAGCACTAAAAGATCTTCACCCATAGAAGTTGTGGTATACCAGAGTTAGAAAACAGTGTGTTGACCATCTCAGTTAAGAATCTTTTTCTTTTTATATGTACAATACAATAGTCTTGTATTGAATAATATCGATTAAAGTGATAAAATATCATTTTCACAGATTTGGCTTTGAATAAGCTCAAGTAGCTTGCATGTCATTTCAATTCCATTGAATGATTGTAATGTAATTTTGCATTTCTTGCAAGTGATGCACTTTTCTCATTTATAACTAGGTTTATTATCAATAATTCATTGATGACATGAATTTAATTTTGTTGTAAGCAGGAATGTTTGGCATCAATTTTGATGATTCTCTAATTCTAAAATCGAATCAATCTGAATTCTAAAAAAAGATTCTAGAGAATCATATTAAAACATTTGATTTGTGAAAAACACATTTGAACTGTGATGAAAATACATTTGAAAACAGTCTGAATCCACTATAGCAATAGAATCGATTTAATCAAGTTTGGATTACTGCATTAGAGAATTATCGAAATTGATTAAATTAGGTAATTCATTAAATTTCCTAAATTATACATGACAAGCTACAACTTTTTAAAAATGCCAAACATTATATTTGGGATAGGGGTGGTGGACTTGGAGGGCCTCGGATTCTCTCTTGGCAGATGCCAGAATAGTGGTCTCGAGCTACCACAATGTGTGCGACATGTCACATGTGGCGGAAAAGTCATTTCATTGTCTCCCATGACTTTGACTTCTCCACAGATTATATGATATGTGGTGAGAAAAAGGGGGAGAGATGTCAAGTGGGGAGAAGTCAAAATCATGAGAGAAAATGAAATGACTTCTCCACTTTTATCGTCACATGTCGCATAATGGGTGGTAGCCCGAGACCACTATTCTGGCAGATGCCAGAGAGAATCAGAGAGAATCCGAGGCCGGACTTGTGGATGAGTGATGGTGATGGCGAATTTGCACAGTATCATCACCCATCCATTCATTGTTGTGCCCTTGCAATCACCATCTCAACCTCTTAGCAGTGAATCTGAAGATTTGGTAACTCATAGGATGGAGGCCTCCAGAGATGGGGCAGATGAAGCTCAACTTTGGCGGGCCGGCGGGGTGCAAAATTAACTGAATTAGAAATTCAGATTTTCTTTTTCATTTTTGAATTGAAAAATGAATAAAGAAAAATAGGACTGACATTTAGAATTATATTCTAAATTCTATTAGAACAATTTAACAATTACATTCTTTCTAATTAGATTCTAATTTAGAATTATATTTTTAGAATTATATTCTATATAATTAAATCCATTTATAATTAAAATGAATTTATTTCATTTTGAATTAATTCATTTTCGAGATGCTAAATGCAGATTCAACCATTGTGGTGTTACATGGACATATATCCTAAATAAGAGGCAGAGCCAGATTCTCTTGCAGGGGGTCTAACAATGGGGGTTTGAAGCGTAGCCCCCAATTTTTTTTTTGAAGGCAAGTACATTAGCCAACCCATTTGTTTGTGTTCGTTTATAAAGAATATATTTTTTTGAATTAGGTGGGACTAGAATCCCCATTGCCCCCGTGACCCCATGTGGCTCCGCCCTCATAACCATGGACCCCAAGAAGAGGTAGAGAGAGGGACTCCTAACATTTTCTTAAATGATCATCAACTTGCACATCTTTTTACCCAGCTTCAGACCAATTCTTTAGAAGGTAAGACTGGACCAGGCCTTTGCACCAGAGCCATCTTACCCAGACACAATCCCGTTGGTTCTAAACTACATGAAGCTCCATACACGGAGCCTAGGGCATAAAAATTTCCCAAAAAAAAAAAATCCTTCAAATACCTGATTTCATCATGCACTGGTTTTTAGACTTCTTTTTGAATGGAATCTCACTTTTTTGACACAAATAATTGGTCATTACCAGCTACAGTACAAGATTAAGGATCATGTAGTAGTCCTGAAAATGCTGATCATAAGCATTTATATATCAAACAAATGCTCTGTGCAAGAGGTCTATTATAGTATCCGCAGTTTTCATGATCTTAGCAAAGGTGATAGTACAATCTATACTCATATACAACCCGAAACATATATAAACAGGGTATTAAACTCCGACCAATAAATATGACAGATGAAGCTTATCTAAAATATTCACACACTTCTACAAAAGTACTAAAGGCTAGATGTTTCATGGTTTGAGTAATGCAAGATTTATTTGACAGAGGAAACCAAAATTCACTTAACTCCGACAACTGACATCAGGAACCGAAGCTTGTAGCTGACTTCCACAAGATCAGATGGGTCCTTAAGTGAAGCAGGTGGCTCGACTCCAGTGTACGCGTAGAGAGCCTTTAGTTCATCTGTGCAGGTCATAAGGCGTGGGGCTTTGTATCCCACTATCATTCTTATTGTGTCAATCTTTTCCCAAACCTTCACTTCAGTGTACAAGACCTATGCACAAACACTTTCATATCAGTAATCAACGGAGAACTATCATAGTTCTCGTTAATGCTGAATTTTGTTCCATCAATATACAAAATGTTAGGTCATCTCCATAACTAAATACGCATGGTTGTTTCCTTTCCTAATCCAACAGGCTAAAGCTGTTGGACAATATCTGTATGTTATAATTAAAACATGCAAAGTGCAGAACAAGCAGATTAAAATTAAAGAACAGAAGATATAGAGCACTTTACTGATTGAGGCTTGAATTTGATTCAATATCCTTAAGACAATTATTGCTCTGCAATGGTGGTCACGGTTTGTTGCAATTTGTCTCCCAAGATACAACAATCACGACTCTGGTACTACCACTAGAAAACTCAGAGACACAAGCGAACCAACGGTGTAAACAGAACTCTCTCTTAATGCAGACTGACTGTATGCAGAAGGATGAAAACAAAAACTAGGAAGCAGAAGAGTAAAATTCGTACTTCAACAATACAGATGAGATGCCATTATATAGAGGCTGAGGAGACTGTCCAGAATAGTCTTGTCCTTTGGGTTTGAATTTAAATCCGAACAGGTATGACTGTTGGATAATAAATCCGTTGGGTTAACAGTTGAAGTTGAATGGGCTTTAGTCCAAACAAAAAAAATAAATATGGGTACTGGGCTTAAGGCCTAGAAGGCAACCAAGCTAGCCGGTGGGACCGGACTTGGACACGGGCAAGGCTCGGGCGGCGGCGGCGCGCGGTGTGGTTGGTTCCACCCTTGGCTAGGTGCTCACCCGTTCACAAAACTTGGGTGCTCCAAAGGCTCACCCTATACTCCAAGGCAATGGTATATTATAAACCCACTTTGGTTTACATATTTTTCCGATGTGCGATTATTCTTCTATACCATTCTTCAACTAATAACGCATGTTCAAGTAGGCAACTTTGAAGTCAATTTCTCATTCACCACTTAACTGTTTTGGACAAATATATATACCACGTTAATCTCCTCGTGGAGGAGAACACGGATCCACTTAGACCCGCCTCAAAACTTGTGTGGGTCCCACATTTATTTTGGTTTAAAGTTTACCAAAAACCAGATTTTTGCCAACAAAAGCTTAATCTAGAAATTAAAAAAATCAACCAATGTGATCATATCCAATCAAAGAAATATGCCCTTAACACACACACCCCCTCCCCCCCCCCCAAAAAAAAATAAAAAATAAAAACCAAAATTGCAACACCAAATGACCAAAGAACAGATAACCAGAAATGTAGGCATCTTTGTAGGAGTTTCAAAGAGTGCAGATCTTGTGGCCTGATACAAACTTCTACTAGATAAAAGAAGACGATAATCGATACCACTTACCAGGCGGACCCTGCACAATGGTGTCATGCTATGGGACAAGAACCGATATGTATGATAATCAACCTATGCATAGTACTCTTTTTCAGCATTCAGTCAGACACCATGCATAACAACACTGCTACCTTGCCATAAAGAGATTTATGGCTCAAGGAAACTTATGAAAGCCACACAGGTACTTGAAAAGACAATTTATGGAAGGATCTGATTGAGCTCTAGATATAATCCTTGATCATTTGAGGAAGAAGAGGCATTCTATCGTTTAATTTATATATACTGACAATTCCCCATCTAGACTATTCTAAATAGAAAAGTGTATAGTGAAAATTATTGACATTTCAAGATTATTACTAGCACAACGTACCATCAAAAGATGAACCTATTGGAACTTCTTAATGATGTAAAACCAGTGTTACCTAGGTACTTCAGTTTTCCCAAATTTTGTCGTGCCAACACTTGGACATGACACGACACTCCTTATACGTGCCTATACCATGTCATGGTGATATCAACATTATGATTAGACACATGGTACTTCCAGTATGTCGTGTCATTTTTAAAATACAACTAGTGGATCTGAAGCGATTTCGGATAAGGGGATAAGACCCAAGGAATGGAGGAATGATGACCAACTCACCTCGCGCTAAAACCCAAGCAAGAGACCTTCGATCAATGTTGTTTGGAAAAGTGGCTGAGCGGATGCATCCTGGAGTACACTCGCAAGAATGAAACTCAAAGGAATTGACGAGCACGCGAGATCCCAAAACTGCATAGTTTCTCCTCCAAAAATGACCTCTCCGGTCGAGGAATCTAGCTCTACCCAAACTTTTCTGATTCCCCGGACCGTGCCTCACCAGCCCCTCATTCTGTACCGTATGCTCTGTAGGATTTGAACCTACGACATCTTGCAGTCAAGCTCCCTTCTGCCTTTGCACTCGAGGGCCAATCTCCGTCCGAAGAGAGCGATGCGAACAGTTGAGGGAGTCAAAGATAAATCCCTCTTTCCGCTATAGGGGAGCAGGGGAGCAGTCGTCACCGCAACTGAAAGAACAAGCGGCTATTACCTAATTCTTATTCTTCCCTTACGGATGGATACCGAAAGACAATGAAGGCTTCATTCAAGGAGCAAGATCGATAAGGCATAGCGGACTTGTTCTGACAGTTCTCTCTGGGCAAGATTGTAAACCACTTTAGACACAACTTTTTGTCAAATTGTGTTTTTATTTTGGAAACATAGACAAAATTTTACTAGGAGAGCAACGGCAACAATATATGCCTCTCTCTTCTCTTCTCTCTCTTGTTGCTCATTTCTACTCCTTATATCATATAGACTATATGAGTATTTCTTATAACTTAGGTATAGACTTTTTAAAAAAAAAATTGAGATTGGTGACCCCCTTTATTTATTTATTATTATTTAAAAAAATTGTACGTCCGTGCCACCGTATTGAGATTTTTAGAGCTAGCCGTGCCGAACACCCCTACACACCTGGACACTTGGCATCCATACCACGTGCCTAGGTAACACTGTGTGTAACTGTACAAATACTTTCTATTAGCTGACAAAATTCCAAAATGTACCCATGTTTACATGGTCATTTTGCCTGTAAAAATATGTCTCACTGATCTTCCCTAGCAATGTTGAGAAAAAGACAAAAATGGTAAGCCTTCAAGTCAAGGATTATCACAAGTTGGCATCTTGTTTGAGTTGCAGTTTCTAAGCCGGTTGTAGTGTCACAGCTCAGTCTATTGAACCAAGGTTATGATCAAAATTTTTAAACTCATCCTTTAATAAATAATATCATGGAATCCGAACTCCTCTGTCCCAAGTTGAACAAAGGAGTATGAACCAAATCACCATGCTCCGAGGTGAATACAAATAAGTTTGGCTGTTTTTTTCATGTAATAAAATGTAAGATGCCCAACTTCAAACTGGGAAGCAAAAGGACCTTAAGCCAGGTAACATGCTTCGTTAAACATTTTTTCTTCTCTTTGTCAGCATGAAAAGAATTTAGAGGCCCTAGATATTCATCAAACTAAACATTTAAACTCTTTTGAGATATGGTAGAAAATATCAACTTTTTCCAAAGTTTACGGGTTTAGTAAGTACAATAATGAAAATATCTACCTTGGTTCTTATATGTACCTTAAAAGTAGTGGGACTGTGCGTGTTATGTATATAAAAGTAGTAGAGGCTCAAATTGGAAGTTACTGAGCTAACCATTGCTGATTGAGCGAGGGGCCTGTCTGTCAAGAAACTAGATTCATCTTAGAAAATTGAGCAATCTTACTTACATAACTTACATCATTTTTTAAAATATTTGGGAGGTGTTGGACTGGGACATAAGACCTTATGGCTGCATTGTGATATGTCAGCTAGTTGAGTGGTTGGGCCATAGCTTTATCTAGTTTGTTGAGTGTTGACAAAACAAGATTTCAATGATTGGAATATTTTATTTTATTTTTGGCAAGCCCAGTATGGATATGTAGAGACTTGCTTTTCTATTAAATCATCAAAATGAATTCTTGAAATTTGTGTTAATTTTTTTTTAAAAAAAAAAAGATAAATAAGGTTTATGTTTCATGCTTGTAAGTTAACAAAAAAATGGAGTTGGCTTGAAAAGTTTGTTGAAAGCGAGAATACAATTTTGAGCAACAGAAGAGTTCCCAAATGCAACTCGCTAGATGTGAGAATCAGTTTGCTCGAGTGAGTTGCGGAGAACAAAATTAGAAATTTTAAGTCATGGAAATGTGTGGGGATATAAATTTGGCCTTATAAATAGTCCTTAAATACATTCTTCATGAGATCAGGGTTTGATTAATCAACCTAAAAGCTTTACAACTTGAGAGAGAGAAAGATCTAGGATTTTGAGAGAAAGTTTTTGCTAGAAGGAGAAAGGGCTTTGGAAGAGGAAGGAGATCGTGATAAGGGTGTTATTCTCGGTAGATCCTTGGTTTTCACTCTTCGAATCGCAGAGATTCATATTCGGTTAAGGTTTGATGTATTTTTCTTACTTATCAATAACATAATCATTGTGTTAAGAATACAAGCATATGATTTTAAGATCTAAGATCTAGATTATGTAAGAACAAGAATAAGCATGATTTTGAACGTTTGATATAATATCCCAAGTTAATGATTTCACATTAATTGTTTTTAAGAATTAGGATTGATAAGTATGTTTGATATAACTTCTTTAAGCTAATCGTATCGTAACCATTATTGTTAAGATTAAGGGATGAATACGTATGTAAGCATTAGGAATAAGCTAGTTGGATAATGATGTTTGATATATCTTCCATAGCTAATGGTCTCATAATCATGATTTTTCAAGAAAGAGAATAGGATTTGTAAGTAAGAATAAGGATTTAAGATGGTGTTTGACATACTTCCCTTAGTAATCAATATCACAATCATCGTTTTAAGAATAAGAGTATGCTTTTAAGGATAAGAATGGGTTTGACGTATTGTTCTTTGCTAAGAATATCATGATCATATGTTTTCAAAGATAAGAATAAGAAATTATATAGATGTTTGATATAATTTCTTAAGTTAATGATTTCCTAATCATAAATTGAACACATGATTCAAAAAAAAGGGATTAAGATTTCAAGTAAGAGTTAGAATAAGCATGATCAAGATTTAGATTTGAGTAGATGCATGAATTTTAAGGGTTAGATTGATATATGAGTCGAGAACCTCATGTATATATGTAGATATATCATTTTGCACTCTGGTTAATTAAGTTTTCATAATCAATGATATCTTGTATTTTATGATTATTTCTATTACACAAGTCTCGAATTCTATCCACTAAGGCCATATGTTGCTCAAGTTTATATCTTATATAGATAGGATCATAACACAATTTTAGAGAAGAACCATAAAAGATGGTTTGAATGCATTATACCAGCATACACGCATAGAGAGAAATCGCATTGAAAGGATGCAACAAGTAGTTCAAGAGAATTGGGTTTATTAATTAGCACCATCGCCACCTCCGCCACGCCACCAATACGGCCTCCATCACAACCACCACCGCTAGGAGCAGAGATCATAATAATAGATTATGAAGAAGTCTCGCCCTAAGAAAGTGGCGGGGATAACTTTTGGATGTTTGATAATTAATGATAATATGAGAGAATGTAAATAGTTTGTTCTTGTCTATAAAAAATTAAGGTAAAATAGAAATGTTATACTTCTTGCAACCATGAACTTCAAGGACTTTACTGTGAATATAAGTTATCCTTCAATATGGTTTTAAGCATGTTGTTCTCGATTCAAAACTTCAACTTTATTATAGGGTGAGATTTTGGGTCATGACAGAGTGGTGTCCGAGCAAAGGTATTAGATTCTTTGTGGACTGGGTTTGTGTCTTCACATGAACTTTAAGTCCCATGAACTTTAAGTCCCATGTGGTGAGCTCTTAAGACTTTCATCATGAGATGCTCAACTCGATATCAACAAGCTCATCGACATGATGATAATACTGAGGGATCCCAAACTAATGTTAATTTCAGTGGGATAGAGCAAGTCCTAGACAAATGACTTCGGCAATATCTTAACAGGCTACATCAATGGCTCAACAGACTACTCTTCTTACAACTAGACAATCTAGTATTCTAGTAGCTCACGCTCATCACAATCTAGGTTTTGACGCTTTTTGTTGAGAAAAACCTCATGTATTTCATGGATTTCCTGATCCAGTTACGGCAAAGTCATGGATATTCCAAATGGAAGATTTTATTGTTCTAAAGTGCCCTGATGAACAGTCTTTTGGGTGGGCTAATTTTATGATAGAAGGTGAAACCAAACATTGAAGGACATCAACTGTACGACAATGAGATTTAAGCAAGACTGATGTATCCTTGGGATGGATTTTTGGATGTGTTATACAAGAAATAATTCCCAGCATTCGATAGAGAACAAAAGGAGGTGGAATTTCTTACTGTGGAGCAGGGGAATATATCGATGGCTCAATATGAAGCCAAAGTCGCCGAATTATCAAGGTTCGCACCGTACTAAATAGCTACTAAAGCTATTCGTGCAAATTTTTTTGAAAAAGGTCTCAGACCCAATATCAAGGACCGGACTATAATGACTGTGTTGAGTATGCTTGTATAACAAGGGAGAATTGTGAAGAATTTATGAAAAAATGGGAGGACAACTTCTAAGAATGGGCTGATACTCGAGGTCAAAGCAATGGAATGGCACTGTTAGAGAAGAGAGAGAACTTTAGCTCATGCTCTGCCTGTACTCTTAAGTAGCAGGCCTATGACACAGGTACAAGTATATAATTGTTTCCATATTTGTTCCCAGTGTGGTAAGAAGCACCAATCGGGGGAACGTCGAATGAATACTAGAGGTTTTTTTCACTGTCGAAAGGTCAGCTACAAAATTAAAAATTGCCCTCAACGGCAGCAGACTCAACCTCAGGGAAATGCACCACTAGCTTCAAACGCTAGCTTCAAACACACCGCACTCACAGCCTTCTCGTTGAATAACTCATGACAGAGAGTCTATAATCTTTCTAGGCAGAATACTTTTGACGGATGACTATAATCTTTCTAGGCAAAATACTTCTGACGATGACGATGAAATGCAGGGTAGGATTTAACTTACTACTTAACTATGTTGTTTTGAAGATAGAAGGTACTAAATTTCGAGGACAAAATTTTCTTTTCAAGAGGAAGAATGTAAGGGGCTGCATTTCCGTGTTTTTTTTTAAACCATAGGTTTATGCTAGGTTTTAGTATTTTGCTTGCTCAGGGACCAAATAGAAAAGTTCCTAAGGGAAGCAGTAAAATAAAATTTAAAAACTCTAAAGGACAAACAAAATAATAAAGAAATATATGTAAAGGAGTTTTTTCTCCAGATAACTCATAGAATTAATACATGTCATTCTGTAGACAATTCATTGAACACATTGAACACTTGTCATTTTGTAGACAATTCATTGAACAAATTGAACACTGGTCATTTTATAGAACCCCGGATCTCACCTTCATAGCCTGTGAATAGTGCTGTGAATAGTGACCATGTAATGAAATTTCCGAATTTTGAGATAAAAAGTCCCGGTAATGGTTGTTTATAGGTTAACTAAGCTTAGATAATTTTATGAGATTTTATTCATATGCTTAGAATGGTTTCTCGGGCAATGGAAAAAGTTACGACGAATCGGATTTATCGGGTTTTGCCTAAAGCTGGAAAATCAGATTTTGAGTTATAAGGAATTGGATTTTCTAAGTATTTTTATTAGATTCAAATAGGGGGTACTTTCTTATTTTAATTTAAAACTTAAAATTAGTTAAATAATTTAAAGTAAAATAAGTATAAGAGTAGGTAGAAGAAGGGAAAGAAGGACAAAGCATTGTCCAAAACAAAAAAACAAGGGAAAAATAGGCAAAACCGATCGATCGATTTTGCTACCGGTTGACCGAACCTTGACCAGTCGACCGACCCTCATTACCGGTCAATCGAATGGATGAAAACTTATATGGGGAATTTAGACAGAGAGGGTTCTTTTGACCGGTTGACCGAACCTCTCTACCGGTCTGGGCTATTTTGCCTTGTAGCCGACCTCCTGAGATCTTTCAAGGGTGTTATGGGGTTTTGGCTCACCCCAAACCCCTATATATACCCCATTTCATGGCTTAGGGTTCTTAGAACCCTAAGAAGAAGTTTTTGGGAGAAAGTTAAAGAAAAAAAAGAAGGAGAGAAAGGAGAAGAAGAAAGGAAAGTTTGGAGGTTTTGTGTTGAGTTGAATTCTCAACTAAGAAGGTGTTCCTTCTCATTTCTTGAAGCTCGGATCTTGTTTTCAAGGAATTCTTTGAAGGTTTTTAGGTTCTTCTAAAAGGTAACTACACTCTACTAGCTAGTTATCTTGATTCTTTCAAGTTAAACCATATTCCTTTAAGCTTGTTCTTGGATGAATTGAATGATGGATTCTTAGGATTTGTAAGCTATTATGATTATGGAAGTTCTATGACTATGAGGTTATGTTTCTTAGATTTCTAAGCATACTAGGATGTTCACAGGCACTCCATGCACTCTATGGCTAAGTAATTTAAGGCTCATAAGTCTCGCATGTCTTTATGATTTCTCATAAGCACAGTTTATCGAAGCATTCATAAGTTTTTCTAAGAATTCATAAGCTCAGCGATAAGAAGATAGGCACTTCAGGGATGAAAATCCTATCGTGGAATGCTCGGGGGATAAACGACCTCTACCTTTTCTTGTTCGTTCAGGAAACCCCAGATATGGCTGGGGCATTTCGGTCCAAGGATGCCAAGAATATTTTTTTTAGTGGGGCTCCAGGCTGACCTAGGCACAAATCCAGTTCAGGCTCCCACAAGCTACTAAGTTTATAAGCATTGATAAAGCCAAACATCGGGTTGGTCAAGGGTATTGTATATCCAAGGATATATCATACCTGGCTCAAAGTAATCTCATAAGACATTTGATAAAGCCAACGGGAAGGTTGGTCAAGGATCTTGACAGCTCACTTTGATGTATTCAATGAAGGGTATTTATATGCCCAACTCTAAGTCTTTTTATGGGTGCTAAGGTCTGACTCTAAGTTACGCTCATAAGATCTCATAAGTGAATGCTCATAAGAACTCATAAGTGCTCTAAGTTTCTACAGCTCATAAGAACTCTAAGAACTCATAAGTGCTCTAAGAACTCTGAGGAACTCTAAGAACTCATAAGACTTGATTCTCATATGCTCATAAGACTCATACGGTTTTGGATTTCATAAGAAACTCATAAGGAAATGTTTTGGAACTGGTACGGGTTTTCACAGAGTTCTACGCCCTACGGCTCTATGTCTTGCATGCTCCATGATATTATTATCTCATTGTTAGTTAGTAGTTTGTAGACACTGAATATTTCATGCTCAGTTATACATGTTATGTCGGCAGGTGCACGCGTTCCCTTCGATATCTGTGGTTCGGAACTTTGGATAGAGGAAGAGTACTACGAGCCGGAGCCTACTATGGATCATCATCAGGATGATGGAGCATTGGATACGTGGTCCAATCTAGACTTTTGTTGAGAGAGTGAGGGAGAGTATACTTATATTTTGATAGTATTGAGAGTGAGACTTGTCCACTCCATACTTAATAGTTTGTGATATCTGTTGGTTCAAACTTGAACCTAACAATAGGAGTGTGTTATTATAAACTGTTTCCACTTTGTTCCGCTATGTGTTATAACTTGTGTACTCTGACAGGTTGATATGTATTCCTTATGTGTCATATGGGATGGTATGATACGGCGGTCACGAGCTAGAGTATCCCTAACTCCTAAGGGGTATTTTGGGTTGCGACACATTTTGTAGACAATTCATTGAACACATGGCATTCTCTAGACATCTCATAGGAGACCTTATAGGACACATGACTCTCTTAGGATAACTCACAAGACACATGGCTGGCTAGACCATGGATTTTGTAATTTTTCTAGTAAACATGCGTAATAATACATGACTTTACATGGAGGTATGACTCCATCTATAAATAGAGAAAGGTGATGGATTTTTAACTTTCAGATGGAGTCATACTCATGAATCCAGAGTGTCATACTCATGAATCCAGAGTGTCCAATCGATTGACAGGAGTGCTAGCCCTACTCTCAATCAATCTCTACTCTCACCCTCCACCAAAACCAACCACATGCCCATTTTGCAATTACTAAAGCACTCTTTCACCAAAAAAGTGGACAGGTGATTGGTGGAAGGGGAGTATGGGTTGACTGAGAGTAGGGCTAGCATACCTCATCGATTGACTGTCACATACATTGTGGCACCCAATTTTTTAACCACTCAATTTCAAGCTAACTCAGTAGGACCCATCAAATACCAATTACTGTGTTTAGCCACAAGATGAAGGCACGGTCATTTATACTAGTCAAATTTTCATGTGAAAAAACAATTAAGTCCTCACCTCCTTGGAAGGAACAGAGATCTCCTTTTGAGAGGCAAGTCCAAGTGTAGACTCAGGTATGCCCGATGAAACAGGATGCTCCACTGAATCTGCACTTCCCTTGCTTATGCTATCTGAAGAGCGCTTCTTACCTGTATATGCATGCCCAGAGCTACAAACTGAGGACTCCGAATCATAGTAACAAAGTTCTCTGATATATATATATATATTTTTAATCTTGAGTAATCTGCAACTTTTTTATCAAATAATTCAGCAACTTTTGGAGAAAGGAAAAATTGTGACTTTAAGAAAAAAAAATTGTGAATTTTGCAAATTAAATATGAATTATTCATCTTTTTGAAAAAACATCATTCTGAATAAATGTATAATATGTGAAAGATATTTATTTATAGTTTCATAATTACTAATCTTATTTTATACTTTTTTTTTCATATATTATCTAAATTTTGCCCATTTTAACCGAAATTTTTAAATAAACTATACTCAGAATCATTTTTATGATCTAGTAGACAGATGAATGGAAAATACTTAAATGAAGCTGTTGTTGCAAGTACTTTACCTTCAGGGGTCTGTTCTCTTGCATTTTCTGCAATTGAGGGAACTGTCTCGTCCTTTATCTCCTTCTCCTTCTCAACCCCTCTATCTTCTTCTGCAACAATATCCCCAAATCTCCCTCCCCTCATCTCCGCCATGGGTTTCTTCTCTTCTTCTACCATTTTGCCTGCAATTCCATTTGATTCTCCTATTGGTTTATCCTCATTTTCCTCAAATCTCCTTTCTTCTTCCATTTCTCCTCTGTACTTACCTTCTTCATTTTTCAACATGGGAGGAGGAATGGGGATCGAGAGAAACTTGCTCATGATCTTCTGGGTGCAAGCATAGCCGGCGAAAACGAGGCCGAAAGGGACAGAAAAAGCAAACCCTAATGCGGAGAAGATGAGAAGCGGAGGGATTACGAACGGTGCTGACGAAATTGCCATACCTGTAATCACAACCTTCTTCCCCAGACTCCATCCCTTGTTCAACATCAAACTCACCTTACTGTTGCTGTCTTTGGATGGAAATTTTTGAATCTTCCAATCCAAACTCGGATCATCCATTAATAGATTTGGTTCAAGATCAAACTCACCTTATACAGCTAAGAAGCGTAGCTCGGGTTAGAGGATTTGTGGTTGCATTAAGTAGATTTGGATGGGAGTTCAAGCGGCGGGGTTTCGCCTCTTTCTTCTACGTGGGAAGAATAAGTACGACACGCGTCGCGTTTTGGGGGCAGGCGGACGAGCAGCTCTGAGCATTGCATGCAGGATGACACCACGCATTTCAACGTGTCTGCAAACGATGACACCTTGTCTCTGCAATATCTAACTTTTGCTCTTCAATACATACATCATGGCCTCGGTTCTCTCTGGCGGGTGCCAGAAAATTAGTCTCCGGCTACCACATATTATGCCATACGAGGCCGAGAAGTTATTTCATGTTTCCCATGATTTTGACTTCTCTACACTATATTCAACATGTGATCACAAACAAACTGGGGAGAAAAAGGAAGAGAGATATCAAGTGGTGAGAAGTCAAAATCATGAGAGAGAAAGTTAGGGCTGTATTCGGGCTGAGGTTTTCTGGGCTTGGCCAAGCCTAACTCGGCTTGAAAGGGTTTGTTCTAGGCCCCAAAGCTTGACTCGGCCCGAAATCAAGCTCGAAAGCTCAGCCCGAATTCAAAAGTCTGGCTAGAAGCTCAGCTCGGCTCGGCCCGAACTGATTCAAGTTTGAGTTGGGCTTGATTTTTAAAAAAATAATAATAAAAATATTTTATATTATTTATATATATTATAAATAATATTCGAGCTTGGGCCAAACCGAGCCTCAATCGAGCCAGGCCGAATCAAACAGGGGTTGGCCTGAGCTCGGCTTGATTGGATTTTCAAGCTTTTTTTTTAGGCTTAGCTTGGCCCAATCAAGCCTAAAATTTGAGACGATCTCGGGTTAAACCAGGCTGAGCCGAGCCGAGCTGCACAAACGGCCCGATCGGGCGTTGTGCAGCCCTAGAGAAAATGAAATGACTTCTCCCATTTTTTATTTCAAGTGTTGCACACATTGTGGTAGCCTGAGACCACTTTTCTGGCACTTGGCAGAGAGAATCCGAGGCCATACCACATGAAACCAAATCGCCACGTGTCCCTTTGACACCTTAAGATTCACCCACTAGGTTCACCCACCCATCCTTGGTTTTTAGAAAAAAATTATTAATTATTTTTTAAAAGAATTAATATTTTTTAAAAAAGCCAAGGATAGGTGGGCGAATCTTAACCACAGTTAAGGGATGTCAAAAGGGACACATGATAATTTCAGGGGTGAAACCAGATTTGCCAAATCCAGTTATCATCATAGAGGATTTGGTCTAATACATCATACAAATGAGATCGAATCACAACCAATCATGATTGAACTCAAGAAGAGTTCAATCGCACTTATGGGTCAACCCGTGTCCTTTTTAACCCTTACTAACTATTGTTAGGATTCAGTAACTTTTATGGTTCAACAATCTAATCTTGGTTTTTTAGAAATTCTTCTTTAAAAAACATTTAACCTTAGGGTTAAAATTTCTTAACCCTAAGATTAATTTTTCGCCTAAAATCAAGGTTAGATGTAAAACCCTAAGGATTAAAGAATCTTAACCATGGTTAATAGGATTTATAAAGGACACGCGTTGACCTGTGGGTGCGATTGAACTCTCCTTGAGTTCAATCGTGATTGGCTGTGATTCAATCTCCATACATAAAGACGGGGACGGACAATACCTATGAGCACACTAATATTTTTGACTAGAAACCATTTAAAAGAAACAAAATTATTGTTTTAAAAGTGACATAAACAGTCATATCTCAATCCCCCAAACCCTCTTTTAAAAACTTCATTTTCATCGCTTGTAAGAATGAACTATAGAAGATTCACACTGCTATGGTTTTGTATTTTGAACTCACACTTGTTTCTATTCATGCTCTGTGTATTTATACAACCCAAGAGGCCTAATTTTAGGCATTCAAAAATATGTAACTGAAAAGGAAATTACAATCACAATTAACTGCAATATTTACAGAAATAAAAAACTGATCCTAGAATCATGGGAGGCACAAAATCTGGTGATGTTTATGGTGACAGCTAGGCTTGAGTTGGCACTTGTTTGATTTCTTCAGTTTCCTTGATACGCCCCCGCAAGAACGGGCTACCATCAGATAGGCCGATCTTGTCTCGTAGGTAGTCTGTCCTTTGTCTTGAAAGTGGCTTGGTGAGTAAATCTGCGAGCTGGTCATTAGTGTGAACATGCTGAACATTAAGAATTTTTTTTTCAACCAAATCTCGCACAAAGTGAATGTCTATCTGGATGTGCTTCATCCTTGAATGTTGGACAGGATTAAAACTTAGCTGTGTTGCGCCCAAATTATCACACAAGAGTATAGGTGGGTGTGGTAATATAAACTTCATTTCTTGGAATAGAGATAGCAGCCACATGGACTCTGCTGCAGCCATTGCTAAAGCCCTATACTCAGCTTCTGTTGATGACCGTGCAATGGCACGTTGCTTTTTGGAGCTCCATGAAATGGGTGTGTGACCAAGGAAGAGGAGATAAGCTGAAGTTGATTTTCTATCGTCCAAACTACCAGCCCAATCAGCATCCGAGAAACATGTGAGTGCTGGGCTTGATGTTTTTCTGATATTGATGCCATGAAAGATGGTGTTCTTCAAGTAACGCAACAGTCTTTTAGTGGCTGTCCAGTGGGTCTGTGTGGGGCTATGCATAAACTGTGAGAGTTTATTCACTGCGAAGCTTATATCAGGTCGAGTTAAGGACAAGTATTGCAATGCTCCAATCACTCTACGGTATTCGGTTGAATCAACTGATGACGAACCATCTGCCAGCTTTAGAGAAACCGAGGTAGAGAGAGGAGTGGTGACATCCTTAGCTTCATCCATACTTGTTTTAGCTAGTATATCTCTGATATACTTATGCTGAGTTAGAAACAAGCCTTCATTGGTGGGGATGACCTCAACACCGAGGAAAAAGTGTAAGGACCCCAAATCTTTGATGGAGAATTTCTGTCCAAGTTGATCAATAATGCTTGCAACAAATGTTGAATTGTTTCCGGTGAGAATCAAATCATCAACATAAACTAAGCAATAGGCAAGTATGAAACCATCATGAAACACAAATAGAGAAGAGTCGGATTTAGCATTGATGAAACCAAATTCTAACAGTGCCTGTTTGAGAGCAGAATACCAAGCACGTGGTGCTTGTTTTAGCCCATATATTGCCTTTGTAAGGCAGCAAACATGATTTGGTTTTTCCGGACTCCTGAAACCAGGTGGTTGCTTCATGTACACCTTTTCAGTGAGATGCCCATGAAGAAAGGCATTATTGACGTCTAATTGCCTTAGAAACCAACCTTGCATAACAGCAAGGGTTAAGACAGTGCGTATGGTGACTGGTTTTACGACAGGACTGAATGTCTCTTTGTAATCCAGTCCTGGCCTCTGATTGAACCCTTTGGCCACGAGTCTAGCCTTGAATCGATCAACAGATCCATCAGCATGTCTCTTAATCCGAAATACCCACTTACAGCCAACAATATTACAATCATTCAGAGGTGGTACTAGTTGCCATGTATTGTGACGCATTAACGCAGTCAATTCTGAGGACATGGCATCACGCCATCTGGAATCAGTGAGTGCTTCAGTAATACTCGTGGGTTCCAAGGAAGGTGGAAGAGGATGCTTAGTGACTACAAAAGATTTTTTTGGCTTATAAATATCATTCATGGATCGGGTAGTCATTCGGTGGGTGCGCACTTCATTAGTCTCAGAAACAGTAGGTTCATGCACTTCTAATGGAGAAATTTGGCTCGAAATCAAGGTAGGGGAAGAGAGGGTACTTACTTGGAGAGGAGGCGGTTCAGGGGATGACCCATTCGCAGACGATGGCGAGACTTCAGCACCCAATTCCGGAGATTCTGTAGTTCCGAGTGGAGCCAAGATGACTTGCGGCAACGAGATCGTTATAGAGGAGTCTTCGGCGGCTGATGGTGGAGGTGAGATGGGCACGGGATTGTTAGGGATTGATTTTAAAAAAGGGAAATTCCCTTCGTGGAAGATGACATGCCGAGAGTGAAAAATCTTTCGGGTATTGGGCTCAAGACAGAGATACCCGTTTTGGGAGAGGGAGTAACCCACGAATGTGCATGGTTGGGCCTTGGGCTCAAGTTTATGTTTGTTATAAGGCCTAGTTAATGGATAACATAGGCAGCCAAATTGCTTGAGCTTAAGGTAATTTGGGAGTTGTTTGAACAATTTTTCAAACGGAGATTGATTGTTCAAAGTCGAGGTGGGCATTCGATTTATGAGATAGGCAGCGGTTTGAAAGGCGTATGGCCAATATGAGAGAGGCATGTGAGCATCCGTGAGTAAGGTGAGACCAGTCTCAACAAGATGGCGATGTCGTCTTTCAGACATACCATTTTGTTGTGGAGTGTGGGGAGCGGTTGTGTAATGACTAATCCCATGAACGGAAAGGTAAGATTTGAGGCCAATATATTCCCCACCATTATCGGAATAGAGACTCTTTATTTTTGTGTTAAACTTATTTTCCACAAGATTTCGGAATTGCGGAAAAATTGTTTGAACATTGGATTTATGAGTCATAGGATAGAGCCAAATGTATTTGGTATAGTTGTCAACAAAAATAACATAATATTTTGAGCCATCAATACCAGTTTCATGAGATGGGCCCCAAACATCCGTGTGAATCAATTCCATGGGAGCGGTGCTAGTGAGACCATGAGTATTAAATGGTTGACGATGAGCTTTATTTTGAGAACATGAAGTACAAAGAGATAAATGGCCATTCTTATTGGTAGGTAAAGAAAAAGCATGAATTAAATGATGGACCAATTTTGAAGATGGATGGCCAAGTCTTTTGTGCCATCCATCGGTGGTAGTACGTTCATGAACATAGGCAACGACATTTTTGACGTTTGGTGGTAGATGCTCCGGAAATGGGTACACTCCATCTTCACATTCGCCTTTGAGTAGTGTCGCCCCCGTGATCCGATCCTTCACCAAAAAATAAGTAGGATGAAATTCAAGGTAAACATTGTTATGCTTGGTAAAGTGGTGAACGGAAATAAGATTTTTTTGAATTGTGGGAACACAAAGGGTATCACGTAAATGAAAGACACGATTAGACGATGCAAGAGATAATGAACCAATATGAGACACAGGCAAACCTGATCCATCACCAATTACCACCTCATCAGTACCATCATATTCAGAATTAATCGACAGATTAGAAAGATCGGTGGTCATATTGTGAGATGCCGCTGAGTCAACTAGCCACTTGTGATTTTTTCCTTGGGAGGATGCTGCACAGTTTGCGGTGAATTCAGCTGAAGACATTTTTGGGCAATTTTTGGCCGTGTGGCCCACTTGATCACACCATTGACACTTGGGCTTATATTTCTTGTGGCCCGAATTTGAGGGCCCATTTTTGTTGTGCCCATTGTTGTTGCGAGTCTTGTTGAAGGGTTTATGTTGTCCAGGGGCACCTCTTTGCCGATGAGAGTAATTAGCAGTGGGAACAAATGTTGCTGCCGATTGATTCTCCAGACGTCGAAGGTAACTCTCATGACCTACAAGAAGATCGTGTATTTCTTCAAATTTCAGAGAGGTCTCACGAGCACGAATGGGTGCCGCAATTTCTCGAAATTCGGGACCCAATCCATTGAGAATGTAGAGGGTTAAATCATCATCCGAAACGGGATGATCAATGATTGCGAGTTCGTCAGCAATCACTTTGATTGCTTGAAGGAACTCAGTGACTGTGCGATTTCCACGAGTGCTCAAGGTCAAATCTTCCTTGAGTTGCATCACACGCGTCCGTGATTTTCCTGCATATAAACGGGTAAGTGCTGTCCAACCCTCATGGGATGTTTTGTATGCAGCAAGAAGTGGGTAATAGTGGTGGAGGTGGAGGCAAGAACAGCATGGAGGATGAGTTTGTCTTGACGAACCCAGTGGGAGTTCGCGGCTTTGGAGGCAGCGGAGTTCGTTGCATCAATGGCAGGACATTTTTTGACACCAGTGACAAAGTCAATGAGATCATAACCAACAAGCAATGCTTCAAATTGAGCCCTCCATTGAGGGAAGGTAGAAGGGGTGAGTTTTTCGTTGATGGTGGTTGCGGCATTGATGGTGATGATGGGTGAATCAGTGGTGGATGCAGAGATGGCAGCCATGTCGCAGGAAACAGGAAAGGAAAGACACTCGTTAGAGGTTTGGTGCTCTGATACCATATAGAAGATTCACACTGCTATGGTTTTGTATTTTGAACTCACACTTGTTTCTATTCATGCTCTGTGTATTTATACAACCCAAGAGGCCTAATTTTAGGCATTCAAAAATATGTAACTGAAAAGGAAATTACAATCACAATTAACTGCAATATTTACAGAAATAAAAAACTGATCCTAGAATCATGGGAGGCACAAAATCTGGTGATGTTTATGGTGACAGCTAGGCTTGAGTTGGCACTTGTTTGATTTCTTCAGTTTCCTTGATATGAACCCGTAAAGCTCCTCTAACCTTTCTGAAAGAGCAATTGCGGAATCACAAACTAAATCAAATTAATTCTTTTATTTATTTATCTGGATCTTTTTGTCTCTTTTGTTGCATTCTATAGTGGAGTTTATGAAGTTATTTACTTTGAAATATCTTCTGTGTAACAAAGCAGTTACTACATGCTGTTTATTTTGAGATAATCAACCTACTAGTCATTTTTGAATAGTTTGATTTCCTCTGCACCATTTTCACCGTTGAGTTTCTTATGATCTTTTGTTGCAAGTCCTTTAACCCACACAAAATATGAGTGCAATATATAAGGAAATGGGTATGATTCGTTGATACCAATTTATTGGACCTTCAATTGGGTTTTCGGTCCACCAAAAGGTGATGAATTATCATGTTTTATGGGTAATTTGCAAATCTATTATATAAGTACAGTATTTGCAAACTAATATAAACCTAGAGAAATGGGAGAATCATATGATTTTCACTCCTTCATGCATTGTGCTTGGGCGTGATGATATCATATGCATATTGCCGTTGCGTGATTGGTAACTCACAGCCTAGCTCTTGTTTCCTATATATTAGTGGTTCTAGAAATACCCTCATGGAAGGGAGGTTAAGAGCATTCCGGACAAGGTGGCACAAGTCTTGACAACCCCTCACGAGTTCATGGTAAACGATGGCAATCACTTTCCCTTGGGTGTGTTCATTTGAAAAGAGAGTGAAAGAAAAGAAAATAAACTTAAATTTTCTTTCAAAATATTGATGAAGTTTTTGGAAGAAAATTTGTCACAATTGAAAAATTGCAAGAAAATACAAGTTTGTTTTCTTGCACACCAAACGTAAGAAAAGTGCAAGAAAACTCACTTTTCTTTTACTTTTCCTCACTTTCTCCTCAAACGAACACACCCTTGATGGTTTAGATTAGAGTGGTAGAGTTGCAAAATTTGTTGACATAATTTTTAAGGGTTTGAAATAAGCCAACTAATATCCAAACCCTTTCTAAGGCCCTATTTGGCTATCCCCTGAAATATATAAGGAATTCATTCAAGATTTAGTACATATACATCATTTGAGAGCAGTATTCCATAATCTAAAATATAGTTTTCATAAAGAAGAAGAAAAAAAATCTCCAAAGTGATAGTAAAATCAGAAATGAGATCATTTATTGGAATATCTAAAGTGACCTTTCTAATTTTATTTTTCATTGATCTTTTCTCTAAGATGGTTAAATAAAAAATAGGCTTTGATACCAATTGTTGCCCAAGTAATGGACCCTAGAGGGTTGGGGGGGGGGGTGAATAGGGTCTTGGAAAATTTAAAACTATTTCATAATCCCTTTGCGGAATTTTAATTAATCAAAGTAAAAGGGGATTGAAATCTAACAATTCTACGATCAAGAAAATAGTAATGAAATATAAAGGAGAAAGAGAGTAAACACAAGATATGTTATTGAGGTTCGGTCTTCCCGCCTACGTCCCCACCTTAACCAACCCACTTGAGGATTCAACACGATCCACTAATCGCACGATCTTCATCACGGGTGGACATCAAACCTTACAACTTGCAAGAGAACACCTTCTCTTGACTTCCTTTTCACAAAGCTTCCCGCTTTAACACAAGAATCCACCGATTCTTGATTTCCAATACGAGAGATATATGGACGAATTAAAATCTTGAAATTACTCCTTAGACGAGTTGAAAAGATCTCTTTAACACTCTCTAAGAATCTCCCAAAGATTGGAGTTGAATAGCTCAAAGAATAACTTTTGGTAATTATGACTTTTTCTTAATAGATTTGGAAATCTGAGCTTTGAATGATTGATTGGAGTTAATAGGATGATCAAAGGTTGTTTCTCATTCATATATGATCCCAATTTATAGCCCTGGAAAAATTATGGCCGTTGGTGCAACATTTAATGTAAAAATGGTCGTTGAAAACCAGCCATTATAGTGCATTTAATGCATGTCCCGAGCAAATCACTCGACTGGTTTTGATAAATCAGTCACCTGGTTTGTTCCAGCCAATTTCCAAAAAGTTCAGAGCTAAATCAGTTAAATGGTTTTCAAGCCAATAAGGAACTGGTCAGCTGGATTTAGAACATTGACTAAATGAGACACAGGGCATGAATCAGTTGTCTGGTTTTGATTCTCCTCAAGAATCAGTCAACTGATTTTCTGATTTTTCACAGAAAACTCCTCTATACAAGCTTAGATGTTTTAATTGATCCAATTGGACATCTAACTTGAATTTATCAAGATTATAATCATTTAAATTGATGTCATATGACCTTAGAATGATATGCAATTATGTTCTTAAGGTTCCTATGGTCAATCTAGGCACTTGAGGATTCAACCATCAAACTTTGAAGACTTTTTACAATTGTTCTAAAAACTTTCAAACTTAAATCTAAACCTTGAATTCTTCTAGTTGGAGAGTCTTCAGTGTCCTTCAAATTTGATCTTGATTTGACTTCTTTGAATTCATCTTCATGACCAAGAGTGCTTCTTAGTGGATCTTCTTCTTCATGTCATGAGCTTTGTTATTTTGCTTTAGATATTCAATTGGATTAGATGACTTGGTTTATGGATCTTTTTTATACTTGGTGTTATTTCCATGCTTTAGGCCTTGAATATTGTGCTAATGCTCTTATACACTAATTTTCACAAAAACTCAATAGAGACAATAGTAACACAATGGTCATTTCATTATTGTGTTATCATCAAAATCATTAAAGGTACCTAAGGTTGTAACCTTTAGGCTAACAGTGAGGTGGGTTTTTTTAGCAACAAATTACCTTTGGCAGATGTTTAACATCAGCCCACGCGTGCAAAGGAATTTCAGAATTCTGAAAATTTTGAAAATTGATTTTAAATAGTTTTGTATATCATTTTTATACTAAAATAATAATAATAATATATTTATAAAATATTATTTTTCAACATTTCGGATCGAAATATTCTAAAATTTCGGTTCGAAATGTCATAAATATTGGAAATATCGAATATATATATATATATATATATATATATATATATATATATATATATATATATATATATGTAATAAATATTAAAAAAAATACTAATTCTGAAATTTTGCCGCGATAACCATAATTTTCGAAATTTCAATTCGAGTTGAAGGATAGAAATTGCCGTGAAAACAAATTTTCAAACCTTGATAGGCCCACTCATCAATTATGTTACCTAACTACTACAATGGATAAGCGATTTCTTGTAACAAATGAAAAATGAAAAAGCCTATTTAGAGTTTTAGACAAAATGACACAATGGGCTTGCATTCATTTTGTAACACGTACTTTTACAAATGACCGCTTGGTTGTTAGATCAAAGGGTCTATTGATCATCCCTTTTTAAGTGTCATCCAAATGAACCACCTCTTCATCTAATAATAGAGGTAATTATCGTGCCCTAAAATCCCACCTATGATAAAGTATAACCTTGGCACGTGACTTAATTATCTTACAACAATCTTAGGAGCATTTAAGGCATAATAAAATGTGAACCTGGAAATTTCTTCAATTAATATATCATTCTAATCCAAAATCCATAAGTAAAACTAAATTATAAATTATCCGAATCATCCATTATGATTCTCAAACCATCAATTTAACCTAAGCATCATCCATAAAAAAAATCTGAATTACAATCTATTTAACATTAATTTAAAAGTTTAACAACTGAAATCAATAATAGGTTTATCGATCCAAATCTCTCTTCTCTTCCGAATAGTCACCTTCCAGTTCCTCGATATACTTTTCCTCGTTCTAAGGTTCAACTGCAACCTCAAATTCTAAACCTACCGACAATCAAAATCCAACTGAGCAACGAAAACACTTAATGAATATAAACTCCTAGCTAACAATATCATACACACTTATGAAGCTTATATCATGGTTTAAAGCATACATATATAAATCAGAGTGCGAAAACATCTTTTTCTTTATAAATCCTACTTGTGCTCACTGTGAGTGTCAGATTTTACCGCCTTTCCTTCCGGGCCGGGCCCTATGGAGGAACGATGCTAAAATGTCATTTTTGGTCTCACGGGTTGACTAAGAGTCGCCACCTATTTTATTCAGGGGGAAATAGGACCCGGTGGATGGGTAGGGACCTACGGTCTCGGTCAGAGCCTAAGTAAGTGATTGAGTTAAGCCCAGGAAAGGTGTTAGGAACCCCTGGACTCCCGGCTAATACGGTTACCTACTCCCTAGGTATAAGCCAAACAAGGTAAAATTGAGAAAAATACCTAAGTCATTTAGGGTGTGCTAATTTAAGAATGAGAAAATCCAAATCTAGGGTCGAACCCAATGGATGGGTTGCTTACATACCCGTCAGGGTGGGATCAGACTGGGTGTAATTCGGGTAGTACCTTAGACCCGTACCGAGGTTAGGAGGTGTGTGCATGCACACCAGAGTGACTTAAGGATTAACCTGAAGGTTAGGGTTGATTTGCCGAGGAGGCTAAGAATTGCACCGGAGTGGCTAAGGGTGAGTTAACCATGACTAAGACTGTTATAATCATGGTTAAGGGGTGCACCAGGAGTTGCTTTAAGTCTGATTTTTTGTATTTTTGTATTGTTTCTATTTTTTTGGATAGTAGTTTAGGCTCGTTGAGGAGCAAGACTTAGATTACTCTACCCTTCATCCTAAGAATAACCTAATCAGATTTTTTACAAGTTAAAATCAATCCTAAATTCCAAAAGTCCGATTTATCCCAAGTTAAGACGAAACTATGATTTGATTAATACTAACTTGACATTTGACTAAAAGGATAGCAAACTAACCAATTATTAACCTAGCCACTAATCAGAATTGAAAAAACAATAAATGTGATAAACTAATTAAAGTTAAAGTTAAGCTACTGAAGAGAACAATGATGTTAAGATTACATTAGGTTATAAAGAGAGTAAACTAACCAAACAATAACCTAACTACTAAGGTTATGCTACAAAAAGAAAGAGGCAGTAGTGAAACTTATTGTAACGACCCCAAAACCCTACCTTGGTCATAATGGGACTTTGGGTCCGTTACATTACTTATCCTTGCTTGACTTCCATGGCAATAAGGCAGAACAAAAAGATAATTCTCCCAAAATAGAGATTATAAAATTTCTTTCAATGTAGAGTGTATCTCTTCCAAAATATAATAAGCTCAAATGATCCAAATCCAAAAGCATATACTAAAGCAACGTCTACTAATAAGCTTCAAGTCTATAACAAGTTCTCAATCAACAAGGATAAACTGGAAATAGTCTAATAGCATGGGAACCGGTCAGGATCCCAGACTCCATCAACCGGAAGGTCACCTTCTTCCCCTTTCTCAAAATACTCATTTTCCAACCCAAGAAAAGTCACCTGATCTTGAGCTAGACCTGTACAACAATAACAGGTCGACTGAGCATGGAATACTCAGCTGATATCTAAACTAACCAACCATAGTACAAGCATATGTTAAATATCCAAAACATGTAACAATTGTAAAGGTCAATAGCAGTTTAATACAACGTGAACATAATCAGAGTGCGGAAACATGTGAACATCATGACTTAACTTGACTCATGTACTTGTGTGACTCTTGAACTTGTAACTCTTGGACTTGTAACTCTTGAACTTGTAGCATGAATGCAATGCATGCTTGTTTTCCCATAAAAATGGTATCGAAGTCTTTGTATTTAGATCCATGGAGGTGCATCGACAGAAGCGTAAGCCCCCAAAGCTCTTAGATCCCAAATGTCCATGATAATTATCCAGGATTTGAAACCTTATCCATGGAGAGCATCAATGAATACCGGAGCTACTTGAATTTCAGGGTCCTTGTAAAACTATGCAATGTCCTTGTCCTTGTACTTGTAATTCAGTATTCAGAGTCCTTGTACTTGTACTTGTCCTTGTCCTTGTATTTCAGTGTTCATGCAATGTCCGTGTCCATGCAGTGACCGTGTTCATGCTAGTGTATCCGTGAGACTTGGAAACTACCACACATGTGCACTTGTGCTTGAGTGTCGTGATTAGTATCCGAGTTCAGTCATCAACTAGATTCCATCTTCTATCAAGAAACTCCGCTAGGTTACATCTCCCTAGTTAGAGAATTCCCGACATGCAAGACTTCCTCTAAGTATTGTCCTACCCGAATATCAATCACAATGCAACATGATTAAGCATAATTCATTTTAACATAATTAATCTATTATCATGCTCATGCTAACATTTATAATATCATTTCTAAGCATAATTCATCATAGGATATCTTATTGTGCTCATAAAACCTTTCAATATCTCCATTTCCATACTTAGTGTTTCCTAGACATTTCATCAAACAACTATCATGCGTTAGTTCTGTATACAATGCACTTCCCATTTTCACATTCTATAACCTTAACCTACTCATCTATAAACCACATTCATCCATTCTAAACCCAACACAAATCCACACATTAATAATACATCCTCCATAGTATTTCCCATCCTCCGTCATTTCATTCATTCATAACTCATAAACACAATCCTATACTTCCATTTAAGTTTCTAAAATATTGATCCATCCACATCCTTACTTAACATGTAACCCACATTAATCCATCATTTATCATACTAAATCAATAATCATAAATAATACAAAAACTAGATTAGAGAGGATATTGACTGAAGTTTATATTCCTATTCTTTAATCCATGCATATTTGTGTAAATCTCTTGAGAATCCATAATCATTTCTATTTTAACATATAAAAACATTACTAGAATTGAGTTAGTAGGGATATCGACCTTAGGGATCCTTCCCTTGGATCCAAATCGCTCCCAAGAAGTTTTGAGGAAGCTTTGAGGAAGATCTCCAAGGTCTCCTTGCAATCTCTTTCTCCAAGCAATTTCTCCCTCAAAAACCCTAGGTTTCCTCATCTCCCTTATCAAATTAGGTTAAAAATAGTTTAGAACCCTAAAAAACCTCAAAATAGAACCCCTATTTATAGCCCCAAGGGTTAAAATAAAAAAAAAACACTTTTTTTGACGAAATTTGGGTCCGTGTGCAATCAATCGCACCTTTGGTGTGATCTATCGCACCTAGACCTGAAAGGGCTTCAAAAAAGCTCATTTCAATGCGATCGATCGCAGAAATTTGCGATAGATCGCACTATTTTGCAATCGATCGCACCTTATTTGCGATAGATCGCACCTCCATTTTTCGGATTCTGATAGATTTTATCCTAGTTTACTATTTTGACCATAACTTTTGATTTGTTCATTGGATTTTGACGATTCAACTTGCGTTAGATTCTTCTTTCGAAGGGGAACAACTTTACTGTTTTACAAAAATCCTAATTTTGAGTTTTAAATGGTCTAAATGGGCCCACAAGTGGACTAATCTGTAATTTATCAAACAAAACATCAGAAAAATCCACTTTTGACTTAGCTTAGACTAAAAATATGGAAAAAATTTAAACATGAACCTCGAAAAGGGTTCTAATACCTTTCTAATGATTTAAGATTCACTCAATTTCGATAAACGGTGACAAAACTAGAGCTTCCTAAAGTTCAGGATGTATTATGACATCCCTCTCTGACCCTCGGGTTATTTTCATACTCCATCTAACTAGATACTAACCCATATTCTCATCTCATGATTCCACTCCCATATGTTCTAACCCACCTAGGTGATCATCGAACACACACTAACATGCATGAGAGGTCCCGACTTCTATATGCCTTACGCATTAGCACTAACCACATGACTCCCGGAGTTTTACATACACACTTAGGGTATTTTATACTCTATGATCTTAGATGTTGAGAGTACTTGAATCCTCATGATTTAGACTCAACCTACACCTACATCAAACCATCATTTCACTAAGAAACATCTAAGACTATACATAGAGGCCTTGACCTCTATAAGCATCATTCACTTAACACATAGAGCATGTTTCATACTCTTTGCTTGCATCCCAAAAACACCTCACACCCCTTGACTCATACATTAAACTCACAACAAGCACGGACCATAAGAAAAACTCTCAAGATAACCATTTATGCAAGAACACACGCATGAAGACACATCAAAGACTAAAATACCCCTACTAAACTAGGCAATGATATGAAAAAGATTTGGGTCTCTACATCCTCCCCCCCTTAAAAGAAATTTCATCCTCGAAATTAGGACGATACAAGAGCAAGCCGGGATACCTTCCCACACTTCACCTTACTCAATTGAGCATACGGCTTGACCACCTTAGACATGACCCAAGGGTGTGTCGATCTAATCTAGACTAACACATGGACTAGGCACTCACTTACTAGCAAGGTGTCTTTGATATTACAACTAACTAAGGTTATAATTTGCATCCAGCATGATAAGTTCGTTCATCACAATATATTCACATATAGTTATATTGTAGCCTATTCGTACATATATAATAACACACATTGCATACTATCAATAATTTATAACTCAACCACATTGAATTGAATACAGGTTATTCATTGCCAAATGGGGTATCACCTTCACTCACTCTAGTCTATTAACTTCTACCTCACTTGTCATGCCTCATGGTTAAGTTCTGAGGCAATAGCAAAACATGAGTCTAACTTGGAAACTAAACTCTTCAAATTCTCGTATTTCGAGTAACAAATAGATATTATAAAAGTAAGTAATAACATGTAACAATATACGACTATACCGTATAAACATACAATAAATTTACTAGCTAACTTAGCTTCTAAAGCATGTTGTAAACCTCAAGGTATATATATCATAGCATACACACCCAACTCTCATACATAATAATATAATCATATAACTAGTTTCCCTAGCGGAGCTATGTTCTCGCACTCAGTTAAGGTATTAATCGATAACATACTTAAGGTTAGGTGACTAGTCTATCATCGGGGATACGACTCCCTATATCGAACTAATACCTCTGCTTAATTCCCATTATGTCGTGGTACCAAACCTGTATCCAAAGTTCATCTGAGTCCAAATTTCAACTCATAAAATTTCATAATCCTAGGAAACCTAATGCATTGTTTCAATCACGGTATCAAATACTAACTGACCCTAAGAAAATTTAATGTCTAGGTTCTATGATTATACAATTTACTCTTGATTTATTATATCAAATATAATATAGAGAGCTTCATATATAAGTAGTCATTATTTGTCATGAAGAATATTAATTAACTAAATTCATAGTTAAATTAAATACATTAAGAAGATTCCAACATCTGCAGTCTAAGGGGATATCGTTCTTCAAGGGTAGGATCCACTAAGTAATTTCAGAATCTCAGTGTACTTAAGAGATATTTCCCTCATGATTTTATTATGGTTATTGAATTCTATCAATACTCTTAGAATTTTATAAATTATAATTTAATTTAATGGTCATTCAAATGAATTACATTAAGGAATCTTTATTTTAGAAGGTTTCTAGGTGAATTTATAATAGGTCAGTCGACCGGTGGTTCTCCCGTCTTGATGTTTTTAAGGTTTTCATGATGCATATGAGATGTATGATGCTTATGAGATGTGTATGATGCTTATGATATGTGCATGATGCTTATGTTATGCATGAAGTATATGCAATGTATGATATTTATACTATGTATGATGCTTATGATATGTACATGATGCTTATGTTATGCATGAAGTGTATGCAATGTATGATATTTATACTATGTATGATGCTTATGAGATGTATGATGTTTATGATATGTACATGATACTTATGTTATGCATGAAGTGTATGCTATGTATGATGCTCATGAGATGTATATAATATTTTTATTTTATTTTATTTATTATTATTATTATTATTTTTTGAGACCTAAACTATTCTTGGAGTTTATAATATATTCATCACTTTGGACTGAACACTGGGTCTAGAACGTGCTACAGATAACGCACATCTGTATCTAGAAATGTGCATCAACATCCATGAACTTGTCCAAAATTATGTATATATTTATTTACTTATCATTATTATTATCCCTTTTTTTTTTAATCCCCATGAGTACCTAATTTGTAAGTTTTAATCGTTTTCTGATCCTCATTACTTGATTTTCCAGCAACAAAACATAAGAATAAATTTGGATTATAAATTTAAGTTTTTAAAAAATTAAATCTAAATTAACTTGAAAATTAAATTAAATAGGGAAATTAAATGTCAAACTTTTCATTCTCTATCTATCAAACTTTAGCTTTTTAGTGTTTAGGAGATAAACTTATGAATTTGAGATTTTAACTAATTATTTATGTAGAGCCCCGGACCTTTTCACATTTAATGCATGACACTTTCGTTGTCATTTTGCCTTTAAAGAGGTATAATTAATAAATAAGGAAGAAATTGGAAATTCCAAAACGTCAGAAATGTTTCTTTTCGAAGTACGAACCCAACGCAAGTTGAATCGTCAAAATCGGACGAACGAGTCAAAAGATATGGCCAAATCAGTCTGGACCTGCAGGCAATCGTAGCTTGGAAGGCACTAAGGACGTAACTCGGAAGGCACTAAGGACGTAGCTCGGTTATGCACTAAGGACGTAGCTCGGAAGGCACTAAGGACGTAGCTCCGACGACGTGCTCTGATAAGGCACAGACAACGCATAGACAACGTACTCTGATAACGTATACGTTGTGGATCCATTGTGCAACAGACAACGGGTGCGTCGTGCAGCAGACAACGTGTACGTTGTACAGCTCACGACGGGCACGTTGTACATAAGACAACAGACAATGAGCTCAGCACTATGCACAACACAACGGATAATGTGTTCAGCACAACGAGTGGGCGCTATTCACAGCACAACGAGTTGGCACTATTCACAGCACAACGAGTTGGCGCTATTCACAGCACAACGAGTTGGCACTATTCACAGCACAACGAGTTGGCACTATTCACAGCATAACGAGTTGGCACTATTCACAACACAATGAGTTTGGCACTATTCACAGCTCAACGTGTTCGACACTCGTGTTGTTGCAAAAATTTCAGTAAGGGTATTATGGTCTTTTGGTCGGTTCACTCTTACCTTAAGAGTTTAACCCGAGCCTTTAGGGCTCATTCTCAACACTTAGAGAGTTTGAGAGAATAGGAGAGAGGGGAGAAGGCGATTTCAACCTAGGGCTTGTCTTTGGAAGAGAAATCAAAGGGGTTTGAGACCCAAGATCACTTCAAGCTCGGCTCTTCTCCAAGATCTCGGCTCAAGCACTCGTGGAGAGCGTTCTCCAAGCTAGGGCAGCAGCTACACGGTCGTTTTTAGAAGGGGTTTCTTCCTCATTTCTTCAAGGTCGGTACTTCTTACTACCCTCCTAGTTATAGTTCATCTTTTCCCTTTATTTCTTTGATTTTCTTTCATTTACACATGTGATATGAGATGGATGGTTGTGAATGGTGAATGGAGATGGAATGGGCGATTGGATGCCAAGGGTTGTGCTGTGATGATTAAAATGGGGAGAGCATTGTATCCATAATAAACACACCTTTATGATGTGAGTAAACTCACCTAGAAAAGCATGATTTAGGTTTAAATGAATAATAAATAATGAACACACCATGTTTGATGAAATGCCAAGGTGAATAAAACGAGTTGTAAATTAGGAAATGCATGCCTAATAAATTATGAATATTGCTAGGGCCTATGATAGTGTGTTTCTTGCTTTCCCTAAATGAGATGAATATTACATTGCTCAATCATTGATGTTATATGTGTTGTGAAATTACCCAAATGTCATATTTATATTTAAATGCAAGTATGTACACGGTTCCCACGAGCACGGCATGCATGACATGATTTATCGAGGTTTTCAAGAACATGGTTAGAGGTGGGACATATCCTACGATATGTTTTACCTCACTTTTCACAAGAAAACAAGAACCAACATTCCACGAGGGGTCTCCCCTCACTCACAAGTGCATATCATGAAGAAGGGCCTCCCTTCCCTCGCAAGTACATACATATCATGAAGAAGGGTCTCCCTTCCCTAGCAAGTGCATTGCATAAAGAAGGGTCTCCCTTCCCTAGCAAGTGCATTGCATAAAGAAGGGTCTCCCTTCCCTCTCAAGGCATCTCTCAAGCGCATCTCACAAGGATATCTCACAAGTGTATCTCACAAGTTACATGATCACAAGCAAGCACGCATGACATGCATGACATGACACGTACGACACGCTCGACAAGATCAAGTAAGACAAACACAACAAGCTTTCAAGTACGAAAAGATATTTCAAGCCAAGTCAAGTGCACGATGTTTTCAAGAGGTTTTATCGGCTTTCTACAAAATACAAGCATGATTATAAATTGCTTTACTTCCTTGTATGATATAAATTGTTCCTGTTCTATATATGCAACTTGCTTCCTACTTTAGGTATGTTATCTGTATACTATGACTGTTGGTTAGTATTTAGTACCCGCTGAGTATTCCATGCTCAGCCGTACTTCTTATGTCGGCAGGTTCTGAGGGAGCTGCTGCTCCATTTGATGTTTGTGCTCCTGGTCCATGGGTGGAAGAGGAGTACGTCGAGGAGCCTTTGGAGGAACCTCCCGTAGAGGGTTATTAGTAGGTGGTGTTAGATTCTGAGTGAAATAGTTGTGGGTGAGATGAGAGATATACTTTCATGTATTTTGGCGGGTCTGTCCGCACTTTCTTTTGGTTACTTTTTGGTATAAACTTGGGCCATGTGTATATACTTAGAGGTTGTTAGACTTCCGCTGTGTTTTATAGTTATGTTTCCGCTATAATGTCCTCTATTGTATATGCTCTGTGGGTTTTTGCAGGTTGGTTTGTCAAGCAAGTCATGTAAGCCATGATTAGTCGTCCAAAGTTCACTCTAACTCCTAGGGTGGGTTTTGGGTCGCGACAATTTATAGATTGCCCGAGCCTTCATGTTTTCACGCAAGGAATCATGTGTCTACCCTTGTTTTGTAAAAGTTGATCGAATTTACTTGTTTTCATTTTTGTTTTTGTCATTCTTATTTGATTTTATTGTTCTTATCTTTTGTATACCAGTGACATATTAATTAACCTAGATTTTTTTTTTGTAACAAAGGAATGTGTCAAAATTTTTATGTCGCTTAGACATGCTTTAGGTACTCATTGATCAGTAAGGTGAAGAAGATATATACATAACTACACGTTGTAATCAGTTACACCATCATATAACCTATCATGTTTCACATATGATAATATAGTAGCATGTTAACAATCATCATAGATTTCATATTTAAAATAATAATATTACATAATAGCAACATTGGTTGTTGTGCCTAATAACGAAAGTCTTGAAAACAATTAACAAATCATAAGTCTAACTGAAATATTATTTTAACTTAGGCTTAAAATGAGTCTAAAATCTAAGTCTTAAAGAATTTAAATCTTATTCGCTCAAGATTTTTCTTCTAAAATACTTAACCTTAAGGAACCCAATGCATTAACTTTATCGTCATCCTACCCAGATTTAAGAATAATTTATGTCTCTCTTGGATACTAGTCATCTGAACATATACTTATCACTATATCATTCAAAACTCATAATAGCATATAATTAATAACACATAATAATATACAATAACTTTTATTAGCATACAATTTCATAACAGACCTAAGTCCTAGCGAACCTAATAACATCACATCCGTCATGGTATCAATTCGGATTTAAGACTAATTCATTTGTCTATCTTGATAAATCACCTTAATCCTCATGCTCATAATACTATCCCATACGGGCTTGAAGCCTCTACTTCATAGGAAATTCTCTTGCAAAACTAGAAGTAACGAAGGAGTGAGTAGACCTAGTATCTACCATCACATGAGTTAAGAAGTCAATTTACCAATAAAGTGCCTGAATTGGATACATAACTAAGTGTGTTAAATCATGTGCCAAATAGATAATATATTTTTAGCATATTGATACATAATAGGAACCATCATCATAGTATAATCACAATACTAGAATACATAACTAATCTGAAACCTAAGCCTAGAGTAAACCTATCACCCTAGACTTGATGTTGCTTCCCTAAGGTTGACATCTTCCTATATCCTATAATTAATACCTTAGCCCTAAGGACTCTAATGCCTTGTGCTCTGATACCACCTCTGTAACGACCCCAAAACCCCACCTTGGTTATAATGGAACTTTGGGTCCATCACATTACTTATCCCTGCTTGACTTCCATGGCAAATAAGGCTTAACAAAAAGATAATTCTCCTAAAATAGAGATTATAAAATTTCTTTCAATATAGAGTGTATCTCTTCCAACATATAATAACCTGAAATGATCCAAATCCAAAAGCATATACTGAAGCAACATCTACTAATAAGCCTCAAGTCTATAACAAGTTCTCAATCAACAAGGCTAAACTGGAAATAGTCTAATAGCATGGGAACCGGTCAGGATCCCGGACTCCATCAACCGGAAGGTCACCTTCTTCTGCTTTCTCAAAATACTCATTTTCCAACCTAAGAGAAGCCACTTGATCTTGAGCTAGACCTGTACGACAATAACAGGCCGACTGAGCATGAAATACTCAGCGGATATCCAAACTAACCAACCATAGTACAAGCATATGTTAAATATCCAAAACATGTAACAATTGTAAAGGTCAATAGCAGTTCAATACAACGTGAACATAATCAGAGTGCGGAAACATGTGAGCATCATGATTTAGCTTGACTCTTGTACTTGTGTGACTCTTGAACTTGTGACTCTTGGACTTGTAACTCTTGAACTTGTAGCATGAATGCAATGTATGTTTGTTTTCCCATAAAAATGGTATAGAAGTCTTTGTATTTAGATTCATGGAGGTGCATCGACAGAAGCGTAAACCCCCAAAGCTCTTTGTATTTGTTTTCCCTTGTACTTGTAATTCAGTGTTCTTGTACTTGTAATTCAGTGTTCAGAGTCCTTGTACTTGTACTTGTGCTTGTCCTTGTCCTTATATTTCAGTGTTCATGCAATGTCCATGTCCATACATTGTCCGTGTCCATGCAGTGACCGTGTTCATGCTTGTGCATCCGTGAGACTTGGAAACTACCACACATGTGCACTTGTGCTTGAGTGTCGTGATTAGTATCCAAGTTCGGTCATCACTTAGATTCCATCTTCCGTCAACAAACTCCGCTAGGTTACATCTCCCTAGTTAGAGAATTCCCGACATTGAGAACTTCCTCTAAGCATTGGCCTACCTGAATATCAATCACAATGCAACATGATTAAGCATAATTCTTTTTAACATAATTCATCTATTATAATGCTGATGCTAACATTTATAATATCATTTCTAAGCATAATTCATCATGGCATATTTTATTGTGCTCATAAAACCTTTCAATATCTTCATTTCCATACTTAGTGTTTCCTAGACATTTCATCAAACACCTATCATGCGTTAGTTCCGTATACAATGCCCTTCCCATTTTCACATTCTATAACCTTAACCTACTCATCTATAAACTACATTCATCCATTCTAAACCCAACACAAATCCACACATTCATAATACATCCTCCATAGTATTTCTCATCCTCCGTCATTTCATTCATTCATAACTCATAAACACAATCCTATAATTCCATTTAAGCTTCTAAAATAACAATCCATCCACATCCTTACTTAACATGTAACCCACATTAATCTATCATTGATCTTACTAAATCAATAATCATAAATAATACAAAAACTAGATTAGAGAGGATATTGACTGAAGTTTATATTCCTATTCTTGAATCCATGCATATTCGTGTAAATCTCTTGAGAATCTATAATCATTTCTATTTTAACATATAAAACCATTACTAGAATTGATTTAGAGGGGATATCGACCTTAGGGATCCTTCCCTTGGATCCAAATCGCTCGTAAGAAGCTTTGAGGAAGATCTCCAAGGTCTCCTTGCAATCTCCTTCTTCTCCAAGCAATTTATCTCTCAAAAACCCAGGTTTCCTCATCTCCCTTACCAAATTAGGTTAAAAATAGTTTAGAACCCTAAAAACCCCAAAATAGAACCCCTATTTATAGCCCCATGGGTTAAAATAAATAAAAAATACACTTTTTTTGACGAAATCTGGGTCCGTGTGTGATCGATCGCACCTTTGGTGTGATCTATCGCACCTAGACCCGAAAGGGCTTCAAAAAAGCTCACTTGAATGCGATCGATCACAGAAATTTGCGATAGATCGCACTATTTTGCGATCGATCGCACCTTATTTGTGATAGATCGCACCTCCCTTTTCCGGATTCCAACAGATTATACCTCGCTTTAGTATTTTGACCATAACTTTTGACTCATTCATCGGATTTTGACGATTCAACTTGCGTTGGATTTGTCTTTCGAAGGGGAACAACTTTCATGTTTTAGAAAATCTTAATTTTGTGTTTTTAGTGGTCTAAATGGGCCCAAAAAATGAACTGATCTGCAATTTATTAGACAAAACATCAGAAAAATTCACTTTTGAGTTAGCTTAGACTAAAAATATGGAAACACGTTAAACAAGAACCTCAAAGAGGGTTCTAATACCTTTCTAATGGTTCAAGATTCACTCAATTTCATTAAACGGTGACAAAACTAGAGCTTCCTAAAGTTCAGGGTGTATTATGACATCCCTCTCTGACCCTCGGGTTATTTTCATACTCCATCTACCTAGATTCTAACCCCGACTCTCATCTCATGATTCCACTCCCATATGTTCTAACCCACCTTGGTGATCATCGAACACACACTAACATGCATGAGAGGTCCCGACTTCTATATGCCTTGCGCACTAGCACTAACCACATGACTCCCAGAGTTTTACGTACACACTTAGGGTATTTTATACTCTATGATCTTAGATGTTTAGAGTACTCAAATCCACATGATTTAGACTCACCATACACCTACATCAAACCATCATTTCACTAAGAAACATCCAAGACTATGCATAGAGGCCTTGACCTCTATAAGCATCATTCACTTAACACATAGAGCATGTTTCATACTCTTTGCTTGCATCCCAAAAACACCTCACACATCTTGACTCATACATTAAACTCACAACAAGCTCGGACCATAAGAAAAACTCTCAAGATAACCAGTCATGCAAGAACACACGCATGAAGACACATCAAACACTAAAATACCCCTAATAAACTAGGCAATGACATGAAAAAGATTTGGGTCTCTACACTTATACTAGCATGTAATTAGATTACGTGACACTAGGTTATAAAGAGAGTAAACTACCCAAAAATTAACCTAACTACTAACAAGTCAATCTAACTAGAGTTAAAAAGAAAAAAAATAGAACAATGAAATTAATACAAGCATGACATTAGGTTACAAAACATCGAAACATTAACCTACTACTAATAAGAATTTTATTAATATCAAGACAAACTAACTAGAGTCAAGCTACAAAAAGAAAAAGAGGAGGTGAAACTTATACTAGCATGCTAGTAGTTCACAAAACTAACCAAATAATAATCTAACTACTAATTAGAATTTTGCTAATAACAAGACAAATTAACTAGAGTTAAACTAAAAAAGAGGGAACAAGGAATCTCTAACTTATCATGACATCGGGTTATAAAGAGGGTCTATCCAAACATTATCCTAACAACTTATCAGAATTCTGTTAACAATAAAAAAAAACTAACTGGAGTTAAGCTATAAACAAAGAACAAGGAAATTTCCCTTGCGGCTGCTATTGAGCGTTAACAGGGAGACTCTGGGCTGCTGTACAAGGGAACAAGTGGTGAGCAGGCTGGGATTGAGTAGAGAGGTCTCTTCTTTTTCTTTGTGCTATAAGTGGGTGGTAGAGGAGATGGTCGTGACTACTATTGCTCGGTGATGGTGGAGAAGATGGAGGAAGAGAATGGCGGGGGCATTGGTGTCCCTTGGAGCTGTTGGCTGAGCTTTAAAAAAATGGGGATGGTAGTTGCTCTACTATTGTTAAGTGTTATATATATTTTTATCTACAAGCACACAACAAATGAATAGGGCCCTACAGATAAATATGGACCGGGTTAGAGTTCTTACTCAATAGCGAAAGACCCGGATCCTTCGTCGATTCGTTACACTATCACGATCCTCTTTAGCCCCCGTGTGCGTCCTGTTCTCGTAGGATGAAAGGTAACTACGATCGAGTTTCCCCTTGCGATTCCACAGTTCAAATCCAAGAGAGAGAGAGCTTGGATATTCTCATAGAGAGAATTTCCTTTTTTCTAAGAGAGAATAGAATTATGGAACATACGTGCATTCTCCTGATAAGGAATTATCTTATATAGAATAGTCTCCCACTAACTCACAACCTCTTCCCCCTTTTTTGGGAAGAGTTGGAGGTTATCCCTATTATTGTGTTAGTGGATAAAATGAAGGTTATCTAAATTTATCAGATTACCTACATGGACTATCCATCTGGGCTCTCATGACCTGCAACCCATGTGGGCGGATCAAAATCTTGGGTCAGCCCCAGTCCGACCCATAAATTCTTAACAACTCCCACTCGCCCACATAGGGTGAGTTTTCTCATTTGTTCTCTCACACAGGGTGAAGCAATTTCTCAGTCTTTCTCAATTTCACATTCTCACCTCCTTATACAGGAAGATGAACCATGCGACCTTACGAGAAGAACATACAGCCTCAAGAGCGAGATTATCAAATCATAAATGACCAACAAAAACGCATCACTCGAGGGCATCTTGGTTATACCCCAGATGATCTGACTACACCTGATTAAGCACTCTTAATCCCTCATAATAAGCAATGCTTTACCCGAATTAAGTGATGTACTCATGTCCCATAACGTAAACATATTACGACATAGACGTTGGCCAACAATGAGTCACATAACATGGTGTATCATTAATCAATCTTCCCTAAGTTCTCATGTTAATTCAATTAGACTCAACGGCTTCCCCAGTCATGCCCCGTCAGATCGAATCTCTCGTGATCCTCGGTTTGCATGCTAAAGTAGTGACACTGAGCATCCTCTTCATGACATAGTCTCAGATCAACAAAGGGTACAATTAGGATCATTGATCCAAGTGGCTCACACAATGATGAAGCAGGAATCATTCATCACTCCAACTATCAATCGGCTTAAAGCACATACAGTATAAAAGTATGTTATGGCGTTATCTTATAAAAATGAGCATGTCACTTCTAATAAATAGGAACGCCATACGAATCTGGGTCTAATCGCTATGCAAGTGCCTAACCTGTGTTTTCCAGTCCAGTCACTCTGTCAGTGCTTGCCTGAAATCTCACATTCGGCTATGATACAGGCTACATAGAGTTGTGGTAATACTCTATGACCGACTTACTAAAAAGGTCTCATCTTAGCTCTAAGGCGACATATTGGTAACATATATCTTGCTCGCCGATCAGGCGCCAAATATATAAATGTCTTAGTTCGCTATCTTAGCGCCTAAAGACATAAATGTCTCATCTTGCTCGCTGTCTTAGCGCCAAGGTAAATCTCCCATGTGAGAGGGTCGATTCGAACCCGGTGACATATTATGAAGATGTGCTATCAACAATGAACTACATAAGAATAATACTGGTAAAAATGCGTACTCATATCATAAAACAATAATAATAATGTTGGTACAAAAACCAAGTAACTAAGTACATCATGTCCTACGTAATTCCATACTCCTAGCATGAGATAAGAACACATCTCTAGCAATAGGCTTGGTCAAAGGATTAGCTACCATGCTTCCTGTAAATATATGCTGTAAAGTCACTTCCCCTTGTGATACCATATCTAGAATGTAAAGGTACCGAAGCTCAATGTTTTTGGCTTTCCCATGGTACTTGGGATCTTTTGCATATGCTAGTGTTGATGTACTATCAGAAGAGAGCAACACAGCATCCTAAGAATGAGCTGTAATACCTAAGCTATAGAGCCCCAGAACTTTGCATATGTCTTGGAATGTGTGTCCAGGCATGATGCCCTTGTAATCTCCATTTTTCATGTAATGAAAAATGGGAAACCTTTGAGAAAGTGCAAGAGTACTATAAAATAATTAAATAAAATATCTAATAAGGTACTATAGCCTTACAAGGGTCCTAGTCATGTTTAGAAGGTGTTGGAATAGAAGTGGGATAAGCCCTAGTAATGGATTAAGTGGAAAATGGACTTAGTGTAGAAATTTGTAGAGCACCGATCGCTCGGCCATTGTAGCGATCGATCGGTCCACAACCAATCGATCGGTAGCTAACAACTGGTTAAGTAATTTGTATGGGGAATTTTTCCAGAGAGGGTGTTTTGACCGAGAGCTCGGTCAAGAACACCGGTTGATCGGTAGGCGACCGATCGCTCGGTATTAACCACCGATTGCTCGGTCTATCGCGTTTTGCAGAAATTTTATTAAGGACTTTTTCGTCATTTGGGTGTTTCACCCTTGCCTATAAGGGTTTGCCCGAGCCATTGGGGGTTCATAAACCGTAAGGCATCAATTTGAGAGAAAGGGAGAGAGAAGAAAGAGGGGTTTTCACCTAGGTTTTCATCTTGAGAAAAATCAAGAGTTCAAGGACCCTAGATCTCACCTCAAGGCTTGGATTCTTCAAATCCAAGGCAAAGCAAGTGAGGAACACATCCTCCAAGCTCGGCAGCAACCTCACGCATGTACCAAGGGGATTTCCTCGTTTATTTTCAAGGTCGGTACCCTATGCTACCCTCCTAGTTCATATTCTTCTTTCTTTTCTTCATTTTTATGATTTTTCTCTACTATCTAAGTATGTAAATGCTATGGGAAAAATGAATGGAGGATGATGGGCGATGACTGCCGTATGGATGTGTTATGATGAATGGAATGGGAAGGTCATTGTATCAATAATGAATACACGTGTATGTTGTAAACATAAACCCATCTAGAAAAGGATGGTATAGGCTTAAACCAATAATGTACACACATGTTTGATGAAATGCCAAGGTGAAGAAAATGAATTATAAACTAAGATAGACATGATTTAAAGTATATGGAAATTGCTAGGGTTTATGATAGTGTGATTAATTGCTTTCTTTAACGGCATGAATAATTACTTGTTGAAATTAATGTTATTCCATGTGTTGTTGAAATCCCAATTGTCATATTTAATTCCAAGTGAAAGTATATACACGATTCCACAAGCACGGCATGCATGACATGGTTTACCGGTGTTTTTCAAGAATAAGGACTTTAGAGGTAGGACATATCTTACGATATGTTTTGCCTCTCTTTTGACAAGAATAGGTGTATTTCATTTAAGGAGGGGTCTCCCCTCCCTCACAAGTTGCATATCATTAAAGAGGGGTCTCCCCTCCCTCGCAAGTGCATATCATTAAAGAGGGGTCTCCCCTCCTTCACAAGTGCATCTCATTTAATGAGGGGTCTCCCCTCCCTCTCAAGCGTATCTCACAAGTTGCATAAGCATGTTTAAATTCCAAGCAAGCTTGCATGACATGACACACACGATAGACACGATAAGTTTTCATGCATGAAATGAGTATTTCAAGTAAAGTCAAGTGTAAGATGATTTCAAGGGTTTTCTAACTTCGATATAATACAAGCATGAACTATAACTGTTTATTTTTCCTGTTAATTATATGAATTGCTTCTTGCTTTACTCTGTGATTATTATTGTAGCACCCCAGACTTTTCCATCTTTAAATGAATAGGCATTTCGTAGCTAATTGGTCTTCCTCATAGTCTAATTAATAAATAAAAGAGAAATCGGAAATTCCAAAACGTCAAAAATGTGCGTTTTCGAAAGACGAACCCAATGCAAGTTGAATCGTCGAAATCCGACAAGCGAGTCAAAAGATATGGTCAAAACAGTCCAGACATACAGAGCACCGATCGCTCGGTCCAGTCAGCGATCTATCGGTCCATAACCGATCGATCGGTAGCTATCGCACGGTCAGAAATTTTGTATGGGGAAATTTTCCAGAGAGTGAGTTTTTGACCGGTCGATCGGTCAATAACACCGATCGCTCGGTAGGCAACCGATCGATCGGTCATAACCACCGATCGCTCGGTCTTCGCGTTTTTTTGCAGAAATTTCAGTAAGGGCGTTTTCGTCTTTTGGGTGTTAAACCCTTACCCATAAGGGTTTGCTCGACCCTTTGAGCCCTCATTCACAACCCTTAGACATTTTGAGAGCTAGAGAGTGAGAAGAAGAGGGTTTTGACCTAGGGTTTCCATTGAGGAAGAAATCAAAGGGGGTTTAAGAACCATAGCTCACCCCAACTCGAGTTGCTTCAAAATCGAGGCTCAAGCTCGTGTGTGAACCATTCTCCAAGCTAGGGCAGCAACCCAAGCACGTTTTTGAAAGGGGTTTCTTCTCCAACTCCAGCCTCCTTCAAGCAAAGGTGTTCTTCTTTCAAGTTGAAGCTTCAATCAAGTTTTCTACCAAGGATCAAGCCTTGATTCAAGGTTAGTACACCCTACTAACTTACCCTAGCAATAAATCTAGGTTTTCCTTATCAAATGTGATTTATGCTATTATGTTTGCCTCCCATATGAAATGTATCATCTCCAATGAACCTAAATAAGATAAGAAAAGGGTATGGATGTGTGTGGGTGTTGATGTGGCGATTGGATGCCGAGATGTATGTTGTGTGATGTGTGTGATGGAAATGGTGGATGGGTACTTTACCAATAATGAACTTACCTTGATGTTTGGATGGAAGATATGCGCTAAAAAGAACACGACGAATCATTAAGAAACATTGCATGTGCTGTGTTCGACAAAATGCCTAAAATATGAATAAATGATCTAAAGGAAGATTATGGAAATGGGTTTCTTGCATGCGTTCTTATAAATGATAAATTGATCAAATGTTATGAAAACTACTTATGTTACCTATGTTCATATCATGAATTGAATCGTAATGTCATATCTTGGTTATTCCCATTATCATGATTGTCACTATGGACACGTACACAAGCACGCATGATAGCATGAACCGTGATTTCAAGAGCATGTGCATATAATAAACAACAAGAAAATATTGCATGTCAAGGAGGTTGGTAGCCCAGGGACATTCGGGTACTAACCTCTGGCTCACAAGATAACCCCTAAAACACCTATTGTCAAGGAGGTTGGTAGCCCAGGGACATTCGGATACTAGCCTCTAGCTCATAAGAAAACTAAACAAGTAATAAAAATCACCTATTGTCAAGGAGGTTGGTAGCCCAGGGACATTCGGGTACTAACCTCTGGCTCACAAGAAAACCATGCATTTCATATCAAGGAGGTTGGTAGCCCAGGGACATTCGGGTGCTAGCCTCTGGCTCACAAGTGCATTGCATATCAAGCAGGTTGGCAGCCCAGGGAGATTCGGGTGCTAGCCTCTGGCTCACAAGTTACAAGATGGAGGTTTACAAGATGATGATCATGCATTCATGCATGCACGCATACATGATTTCTACGAGGCATACTGGGACATGACAGGGGTTTTCAAGCATCAGTTTTATCGGCGTTTTCGCATTCATGTACGCACGTCAGGATGCTTGTATTGTGTCATGCCCTATACTGTTTCTTTGTGATGTTTCTATTACTGCTTGTATGATATTACTATTATGTGTTTTTATTATTGTTATGGTCTGCTAGTAGCTTGTACTCGCTGAGTATTCCATGCTCAGCCGTACTTTCATGTCGGCAGGTACTGAGGGAGCCCTCGACCCGGAGCCTTGGGTCGAGGAAGAGTATACAGAAGAGAGAGAGCCGGCTATTCCATTACAGTCTCAGGCGGACCGAGACCTCGATGCGTGGCCATACCTCGACTACTGTTGAGGGGAGAGTATGAGAGGGTCTTGTTTATTTTGATATTTTGATAGGTGGGCCTGTCCACCTTAGACTTAGACATGTCTTGTATTTATGTTAACTTGGAATACTATTTTGGATCATCAGAAGAAATGAAAATTTGTTTACGCTTCCGCATATATGATAGCTTCCGCGCTCTGATTATCGTTGTTAGTACTACATTTTATCTTGTGCATTACAGGATGGTTTGATAGGTACGCAGTGTGACACCTAAAATATCCCTAAACTCCTAGGGGGTATTTCGGGGCGTTACAATTATGCTATGATTGTTGGTTAGTATTTGGTACCCGCTGAGTATTCCATGCTCAGCCATACTTTTATGTTGGCAGGTGTTAGTAGAGCGCCCGCTCCTTTCCACATCTGTGCTCCCAGTCCATAGGAAGAAGAGGAGTACGTTGAGGAGGTCCTTGCTGTTGAGCCTCATGTTGAGGACTACTATTAGGTGGTTGATTCTGAGTGATTGTGGGTGAGTATGAGAGATTGTGTCCATGTATTTTGGCGGGCCTGTCTGCACCTTCTTTTGTGATATCGTTTTGTACAAAACTTGGAGTATATGTATATATGTAGAGGTATTGTTAGACTTTCGCTGTGCCATGTTAGATTATGCTTCCGCTATTGTGTTCCTTATCGTATATGCTCCATGTATTTTGCAGGTTTATTATCAAGCATGTCAAGTGGGTCATGACAAGTCGTCCAAGACTCACTCTAACTCCTAGGGTGGGTTTTGGATCGCGACATAAGCATTGCAAAAATCTCTTAAGCCAAACAGCTTCCTGGATAGCTGCTAAACAAGCCACATACTTTGACTCCATGGTAGAGAGTGCAATGCATGACTGTTTCTTGCAACACCAAGAAATAGCTCCACCTCCTAGTATGAATGCATAACCTGAAGTGGATTTGCGCTCATCTTTGTCACTGGCCCAATCAGCATCACTATAACCCCTCAATCTCAGGTTTCCACCGTGACAACATAGAGCATGATCTGTAGTTCCACGAAGGTACCGAAGAATCCTCTTGACCGCTCTCCAATGAGCAGGTCCAGGATTGCTCTAATAGTGACTAACATGTCAACTGCAAAACATATGTCTGGACGCGTACACAACATCGTGTACATCAGACTCCCAATTGCAGCTATGTAAGGTACTTTAGACATTTGTTTCTTTTCCTTATCATTCTTAGGACATTGGTCTAGACTTAGGGCGCATCCCTTTTCCATTGGTGTGTCAATGGGTTTGGAGTTATGCATCTGGAAGTGTTCAAGAATCTTCTTCATGTAAGTCCCTTGGGATAAACAATGAAATTTCCTTGAACGATCCCTCATGATCTTAACTCCCAGCACAAAATTTGCTTCACCCATGTCCTTCATCTCAAAAATAGAGAACACCCACTTCTCAGTGGCGACAATGGAATCCAAGTCATTCCTAGCCAACAGGATATCATCAACATATAATGACAAGATAATGATGCTTTTCTTGGATCGTTTAATATACACACAATGGTCCTCTTCAATCATCTCAAAACCAACAGAGGTAATGGAATCATGAAATCTTAAGTACCATTGCCTAGACTACTGTTTGAGACCATAGATGGAACGTTTGTGACGGCACACTTTGCGCTCATGTCCCTGGACTTCAAAACCCATTGGTTGAGCCATATAAATCTCCTCGTCTAGTTCTCCATTGAGAAATGTTGTCTTAACATTCATCTGATAAAGCTCTAAATCCTATTGTACTACAATGGTGAGTATAAGGCGTATGGAGGTAATTCTCACCACTGGGGAGAATGTGTCCTCATAGTCAACACCTTCTCATTGGGCATAGCCTTTCGCCATTAGGCGTGTTTTGTACTTTTCAATTGAGCCATCTGCCTTGCGTTTGGCCTTTAAAACCCATTCAGGTCTTCGGGATGGTTCTTGGCAATTAGAGATTTGACGATCATGTCACCCACATAGATTTCAGTTGACTTGTGGATCATGTCGTGGAACAGTGCTGTCATGGCCCTCTGGTAGGTTGCCCTTACATTCTTGAGTCCGAAGGGCATTACCCTGTAGCAGAATGTGCCCCAAGGTGTGATGAAGGAGGTTTTCACCATGTCTTCTTCTGTCATTCTGATCTGGTTGTATCCGGAGAAACCATTCATGAATGAGACTGTCTCGTGCCTTGCAGTGTTGTCGATTGATGTGCGAGAGAGGAAAATTGTCTTTAGGGCTGGCCTTGTTCAGATTTCGGTAGTCGATGCACATTTAGACTTTGCCATCCTTCTCGGGTACCGGCACAATGTTGGCTAACCACTCAGGATAGTTTGCTACTGCCAGTGTAGCACCCCAGAGCTTTCCATGTCTAATGAATAGTATTTTCATGACAAAACAGCCTTCCATATACTTGAATTGGGTATTTTATGAGAGATGGATGTTAATGACCCAAGTGCAGCATGAAAAATGGGGTTTCGGACCCTAAGGATGGTGAAAATGAGGTTGGAAACACCCCTAAGAGTCTGCAGGTGGAAGAAACCAAAATCTGGGAAGTGCGATCGATCGCAGGAAAGGTGCGATTGATCGCATGGAGGCAAAATTGAACAAAAACCTTCGGGTCCATGTGCGATAGGTTCCCTTCAAGTGTGATAGATTGCATGGGGATTTGCGATCGATTGCAAGGGAGTGCGATCAATCGCATTTAGGTGATTTGAGTCCCAAACATTCTGGACCAAGTACGATAGATGGGCCTCCATGTGCGATAGATCACAGGGATCTGCAATCAATCGTAAGGGTGTGCGATCGATCGCATGCAGTTAAAAAATCAGACCAAAACTCTCTGGTTCAAGTGTGACAGATCGCTTCCATGTGCGATTGATCGCACTGGATCCACGATCGATCGCAGTTAGTGTGCGATCGATCGCATGCGATAGCTGATTCTGAAATTGAAGGTTTTAATCCCTTGGCTTATTAGGGGATCTCATTTGGGGGATTTTCTAAACCTAGAGAAGAGAAAGAGGAGAGAAAGGAGAAGGGGGAAATCCAGGAGGGGTGTTGGATTGAAGATCAAAGGAGCTCAAGTTGGGGTTTAATCTTCCCCAAATCAAACAAAAGTTCCTCAAATCTCAAGTGGTGTCTTCTTTAAAGTTGGGACTCCAAATCAAAGGGGTTTCTTCAAGATCAAGCTTTGATCACAAAGGTTAGTACATCCTTCTATATACCTTAGTAATAACCTAGTTTCCCTTTATTATGTGGATTAAGCATTGTGTATATTCCCTTTTCCTTGAAATGCCTTAAATTCCCAATTAAACAAGATAAAGAGATGGTTGTGGATGTATAAATGGATGGAGGGTTGAGGCTATTGGATGCCATATGGATGTGATGTATAATGTGTGATGGAATATGGTTGACGGGCAATGGACACATAATGAACGCACTTGTGATGTTTGACGAAATGTATGCACATAAACACTTAAATAAAATGTCTATGAATAAAATGAAGATTTTGAAAGCATGGATTGTGTAGTTCCCTAAAAATGGTAAATTAAATCAATTACCCTATATGCTTGTTTAAATTCTCACAAAATCTTGAAGGAAACTAATATGCCACATGTTGTCCCTTGATTATACATACCGTCATGAGTGCCACAAATGCTACACACACGCACGCATGCATGCATAAGCCGTGATTTTCCTAATATAAGTATATATATAGACAAACAAGAGCAAGACCCTTGATTTACGAAACGAATGATAAAGCCAGACATCGGGCCAGTCAAGTGTAGGGCATATCCCCCGAATATGTCATACCTGGCTCATAAGTAAACAAGCATGATAAAGCCAGACATCGGGCCGGTCAAGGGTAGGGCATATTGCAAGATATGTCATACCTGACTCACAAGTAAATAAGTTGATCAAGCCGGATAGAGGGCCAGTCAAGGATGTTGGTGTACCTCCTTTTCTATTTCGCTAAAAGATTCTTACGTATCCGGCTCACAAGTTGCTTTCTATTCATGTTTCACTGAAGGATACTTACTTATCCGGCTCACAAGTCGCTATAAGGGGCACTAACATCTGACTCACAAGTAAACATGGCAAGGCAAGTCAAGACATGACAAGACAAGCATGACAAGTGATTCCAGACAAGGCAAGACACAAGTGATTCCAGACAAGACAAGACACATGTGATTCCAAACAAGAAGTTTTTAACACGACCAAAAATTTTGCAAGCACGAAAGGCTATTTTCAAGAACAAGACATGACTTTTAAAGTATGAGTTTTATAAGAGGTTTTGCATCATTCCATGCATGTCACGATTATAGTATGTTTTCAATTATGGATCTTGCATTGTTTTAAATTATTGATTTTGTATTACTTCAAACGTTGATGTTGTGTATTGAAATGAGTTATTGTCATCGTAGTCCGTTATTACTATTGTTAGTTAGTAGCTTGTACTCGCTGAGTATTCTATACTCAACCATACATTTCATGTCGGTAGGTCCGGTGGGTACCATTGACCCTGAGTCCTGAGTTGAAGAAGAGTACGTGGGGGAAAAAGAGCCACCTATCCTAATGCAGTCGCAGGAGGATAGAGATCTCAATGTGTGGCCGTATCTAGATTACTGTTGAGCTGAGTGACTGTGAGAGTTTCTTTTATATTTTGATAGGTGGGCATGTCCACCTTTACTGCTTATGTTTGTATTATAAACTTGGAATACAGATTTTGTATAGAAAAGAAAATTTTAATTCATGCTTCTGCATTATTATGAGTTTCTGTACTCTGATTCATGTTCTATTATGGTATGTTTTACCCTATTCATCACAGGATGGTTTGACAAGTTAAGTATAGTTACGACCAAAGTATCTCTTAACTCCTAGGGGGTATTTTGGAGCGCGTTAGCCAGAAAGCCTACTTTGATCTGCTTTTCTATCTCCTTTGACTTTTTGTGACCATTCGAGCTCATCCGTCTCATTTCTACTTAACCGGTTTGACTTCTGGGTTCAGGGACAATCTGGGTTCAGGGGCAATCTATGACAAGGCGAAGACATCACTCTTTCTTTTTAGAAAGCTGATCATGTCTGTTCTATGCTGAGGGCTCATGGTTGTGCCGATCTTGATGAGCTAAGGATTATCCTCAGATCCAAGGTTCACTATCTTGGTGTCCTCGATGTTCGACTGCAGTATCACTTCACTGTGTTCTAGGAGATCCAGAATCTCTTGAGGCAGTTCCTCTTCTTGCTCGGAGTCATACTCAAGTTCTGAAAGCTCAAAGAGGGTTTTGGGGGTAGCCTTATCAGAGACGATTTCCTGAAAAATCATTAAGCTTAGTTTAGCATGCTTTTTTTTGTTGGCTTCAGGATACTAGGCCTTCCTGGGGAAGAGTCTGTGTGATTTCGTCATCAGCTGATATGAAATATTTTTTTAAAACATGATTTTGAGTCAAAACATCCGATTTTGTATTGATAAAAAGTGAACTGTTTACAAAACTGACTAAAAAAGGAGGCCTACAGTGGCCGATATTTGGATTTTGAAACAGGAGCTAAAGAGATTAGAAGGAGGAGAATGGTGTTGGGTCACTACTTAACTGGACCAACCTGCCCTATACTATGCTTGCCCCAGCCCTGAATGGCTTCGATGGTGAGAGCCTCGGTCCACCAACGGATCAGTAGTCGGTGACTGGAGGATGCTTCGGCGCTATTGGAGAGGGTGCAAACCTGCTCTTTTGCTTGATCTTTCGTTTCTACGACATCTTCGATAGTCAGCTTGTCAAACATCAGGGTCATGCTGAATACTTCGGGGTCTGGAATCGCTGAAGACTTGGTGTCAGGTTGGGGGTTTGTAGTATTGGTAACTGGCACAAGGGGTGTTTCTGGGTAAGCTTCGAAGGTTCTAACCAGGAAGGTTATAGAGATGTGAGGTTGGGATTCTGGTTTCGCCCAACGGCCGCTCTTCTTGGTTAGCTTGGTGAGATAGTCCTCGTACTTGGGCTTGTACCCTAATCCAAAGGGCGATGTGTAGTGAGGAGGTACGTATCTCTTCTTCATCCCCTGGTTTCTGACTCCTAGGCCTAACCTTGGTTGGTAGTTCATTCTGGCCATCATCTTGATAAATGGCGTATCGTTTGCTGGTTCTGCTCTTCTATCTGGGTGATTATCGCGACCCAAAATACCCCCTAAGAGTTAGGGATACTTTGACTCGTGACCGCCGTATCATACCTCCGATATGATACATAAGGCACACATGGAAACCTGTCAGAGTACATAGACAATACAGCGGAAACCATATACAATGCACAACGGAATTTAAAATACACGACACATAGCGGAAGCAAAGCAAATACTCCTATAACTTAGTCCAAACATGAACCAACAAAATATACATGTTAGAATCTAAAAGGTGGAGTGGACAAGTCCCACTCTCACTTAACAAACATAGTGCCAAATCTAAGTAGATCAACAAAAGTCGAAGTCTCGACACCTATCTACCAAACCATCGTCCTGATAGTGATCCATGGAAGGCTCTGGGTCGAAATACTCTTCCTCTACCTAAGGTTCCGTGCCACACAGATTAAAAGGAGCCTGAGCACCTGTCGGTGATAGCAAATATTGGCTGAGCATGGAATACTCAGTGTATACAAACTAATAACAATAAGCAATATAGCATAGAGCATACGAAGCATGGAGACTGAAATCCTTAAAGCATATCAAAGCGTAGAAACCATGTATAGCATATGTGATGAAACCCGAAATCCAAAACCAAAACCATAACCGTGTGAGTCATGCGATAATCATAGCCTTGTGAGTTCTTGTGAGTTCATAGAGTTACTTAGAGTCAATTATGATCCGTAGAGACGTAGAGCATAGAGCAAAGCCATAGAGCCAATACCATAGAGATCTTAGAGCATTTCATTTGTAATCCTTAGAGCTTGTGAGACGATCTTAGAGATATCATGGAGTTCTTGTGAGTGTGTATCATGATCCTTAGAGCTTGTAAACCGATCTTAGATAAATCATAGAGTTGCTTAGAATCATTCCTTATAAGTCATTTGTTGAAATTATAAGTCATTTGTTGAAAAACCCTTTTGTAACTTTGAGAAATCCATGGAAAACTTCGGTTCATGCGAAACATGCGAGCTTATGAGCATACAAGAGTACTAGCATATTTTGACACCCAAAACTCTTAGAGACACATCATCAAACACTTAGAGTGCATCATAATAATAACTTATGTCGCGCCCCAAAATACCCCCTAAGAGTTAGGATACTTTGGCGACGTAACTTAACCTTAAATCAAACCTGCAAGGAGTGTACAAGGCATGCAAAATAGTAAACTAAAAATTTCTTTAATCACTAAACTATATTCCAAGCATAACTGTTTACAATAACTGAATAGAAAATAAAACATTTACTTGACTTCTTAACTTGAGTCCCAACTCAAGTGATACAATTTTCCCCAGACATAAGAACCCCAAAATACATGTCTCTCAACCTCCACCCAACCGTAGGGTCACAGGCCAACCCTAATATCTGATTGATGCTCCAAGCAACCTCCTACTCTCCATGTACTGCCTGGATAGCATCTGGTGTACCTGCCGACATCAAAGTATGGCTGAGCATGGAATACTCAGCGAGTACAAGCTACTAGCTAGCAATAGTAATAACATTAATATATCATACATGATACAGTTCATCAAAGGTTACAAAATCAGAGTGCGCAAGCTAAAAAAAGAAATAATACTATAGAGTAAATCATGAACAACATATTTTAACTCATGCATTGTAAACTTGTATTCAAAGTCATGACTTGTTCTTGAGAATACTTCTTGTGATTTTCCGAAACTCGTTTGCCGTATTTACAACTTATTCTTGTCTTATTCTTGTATCGTGGGAATCACACATGCTTTGTTTCGTTCTTGTTTAACTAGTACCCGAACTATGAAATGGACGGACATACTAGGCTCTTGCTTTCCTTTGCTAATGCCCGGACTATAATGGAACGGAACACATTAGCATCCTTATCTTGACTTGACTAGTGCCCGGACTATGGTTGAACGGAACACACTAGTTATCATTGTTTACTAATGCTCGGACTATAATTGAACGGAACACATTAGTGCCATACTTACTAATGCCCGGACTATGATTGAACGGAACACATTAGTGCCATACTTACTAATGCCCGGACTATAATTGAATGGAACCCATTAGTATCTTTCCTGTTTTACTTTGCTAATGCCCGGACTATAATGGAACGGAACACATTAGCCTCATGCTTGACTTGACTAGTGCCCGGACTATGGTGGAACGGAACACACTAGTTGTTCTTGCTTACTAATGCCCGGACTATGATGGAACGGAACACATTAGCATCTTCATTTCCTTGATTATCGTGTTTTCTTGTGAGCCAGGTATGACCTATCCTAGGGATATGCCCTACCCTTGACATTCATGTTCATTTAACTTGTGAGCCAGAGGCTAGCACCCGCACATCCCTGGGCTACCAACCTCCTTGTCATATGCTTATTTCTTGTTATTTCATATGCTTATATTCAAAAAGTTTGGTTCATGCATGCGTGACTATCGTACTATCATAGATGAATCAAGGGACACGTATTGCATTTCGATTCTCTTTTTCATAATCATGTTAACATGAAACCGTAAAGCATAATATGACATTTCTTGTAGTTGCATAGGCATGGGGAATTTAATGAAAACATATAAAGCATTTGTTTTAAAATCACCCTTTTAAGAAAAACTACACAAGTCATATTTTCCAATTCCTTCATTTTATTCTTGGCATTCTCATTCATCCATTTTGTCAAACACCTAATGAGTAACACATTCAAACCACATTATTTCAAGTTCTTAAATGTTCATATGTTTCATCATACACAAGGCGTGCGTTCATTATTCGTACAATGCCCATCCACCATTTTTCATCACACACCTCACACAATACGGCATCCAAATCGCCTCCATGTCCAACAATCCACATCCTATTCACCAATTAATTATCTTGTTTATAATTAGGGAAAATAATGCATTTCAAGGAAAGGAAAGAACACAAGATCCAAAAATCATCATTTTAAAAAAAAGAATCTAAGTTATTGCTAAAGAAGTTAGTAGGGTGTACTAACCTTGAAATCAAGGCTTGACCTTGAAGAAACCTTGAAATCGAACCTCAAATGGTAGGGAAGAACCCTTACTTGAAGAAGGCTTGATTTGGGGAAGAAACCCCTTTCAAAATGCCATAGGATCGCTGCCCTAGCTTGGAATGGGAATGTCACACGAGTTTGAGGTTAGATTTGATGAATCCACGCCCTTTTGGGATGATCTTGGGTGTTTAAACCCTTGATTAACTCTCAAGTTGAAACCCTAGGTTAGAACCTCTTTCTCCTCTCCCACTCTCTCTCAAATATTTGCCCTAAGGGTTTATGAAACCCTTAGGCTCGTGCAAGGCTTATAAAGCAAGGGTGAAATGCCCAAATGACGAAAAAGCCCTTACTGAAATTTCTGCAAAAACGCGAAGACCGAGCGATCGGTGTTAATGACTGATCGATCGGTTGCCTACCGATCGATCGGTTTCATAATCGAGCGATCGGTTAAAATTTCACTCTCTGGAAAATTTCCCCATACAAAAATCTTGACCAGTCGATAGCCTCCGATCGATCGGTTTTGGACCGATCGATCGCTGCAATGGACCAAGCGATCGGTGCTCTGTAGATTTCTACTATAAGCCCATTTTTCAACCCATTCTACTACTCGGACCTATCCTAGTTCCCTTTTGACATTTCTTAAACATAACTAGGGTCTCTTTAGAGCTTATAGGCATCATTAAATAATTTATTTAATTCATTATAGTGTGCTTGAAACTATTTCTCAAGGTTTCACCAATCTCATTTCATGAATTCGGGATTTCATAGGCTTTATGCCTTGGCACATATACCAAGACATATACAAAAGTTCCGGGGTTCTACAACTTACATCCAAGTATACAAACAACATCCCTTCACACCATACTAATCAAGATATATGCATAGAAGAGATTAAGAAGAACAATATTTAGTAACTTAGACTTTGATTCCCAAAAGCTTAAACAAGCAAGAACCTTGAGTTCTTGGTTGAGAAACACCAAAAAGGATGGAAGAACTTGATCTTCCTTTAAGCTTGAACAACCACCTAGCTCCTCTCCTTCTTCTCCTCTCAAAATCCTTAAAAAGCAATGCACTAAGGGTTTCTGAAACCCTAAGGCATGAACAAGCCTTTATATAGGCAAGGGGTGATGGCTAAAGTCTTAAACACCCTTAATGAAGAAAATCTGTGTATAACCGATCGATCGGTGGTACAGACTGAGCGATCAGTGGCTTACCGGTAGATCGGTGGTTTCAACCGGTCGATCGATTGAAAACACCCTCTCTGGAATTTTTCCCCATACAAAAAAGTTAACCAGTCGATAGCTACCGATCGATTGGTAGAGGACCAGTCAATCGGAGGATAGCACCGAGCGATCGGTGATCCCCTGTTTTGCTGTAAAACCTTGTTTTCACTACTTGGATCTTCTCCAATCCCATTCCAACACTCTTTTATGCTTTTAACACACTCCTTAAGGATATATGGACCTAATAGAACATGCACGTCATAAATCCAAACTCGTATATTAACATAAGGCCCATTCCACAATTGGACACTATTTACATACTATTCACACTTAGTGAGATACGGATTCGGGGTTCTACAGTGATAGAACTGACCTATTCGAACTGGTACGTCATGAAGGCTGTACCTTGCCCTAGCTCCTGGATGTTCCCAAAGGAACTTGCCAACTCATCTGAGGGACTTATGACCAAGTGGTCGTCCTTAATGAATTTGATTATCTGATGGAGAGAGGAGGGAATGGCTCTGATGGTGTGGATCCACGACCTTCCCAAGAGCAAGGTGAAGGAGGCTGGCACATTCATGACTTGAAAGTTCGTTGTGAACTGAGCCCGTCCGACCCTGATGCTCAAGTCAATGTCACCCAGATTCTGCCTGGTGGAATTTTTGAAAGCCTTGATGGTCATGGGTCTCTTCTTCACTTGACTGAGGTTCAAGCCCAGGTTTTGCAGAGTGGATAATGTGCAGACGCTAGAGTTAAGCTAGATTTGAACCGGGATTTGGACAGATGTTCGAATAGGCCAGGATAGATTTGATCTGGGATTTGGGCAGGGGTTTGACTAGGTAAGGCTATATTTGATCTGAGATTTAAGCAGGGGTTCGACTAGGCAAGGCAACCAGTTAAACAATTTAAAAAGCAACTTTAAAAGTGATTTTAAACTACTAAAAAACAAAGCAAGACAAGTTTTGTTTAGAAAAGTTACCTTCCAGAAAATCTGAAAAGATTTTTGAAATGGGGTCCCAAGAATCGACCCTTCACAATTGACTTTCTTGAGAATCCGGGCGCTATGAGGGGTTTTGAAGAAGAAAAGAGAGAGAGGAAATTGAATGAGTTAAAAATGAAGAAGAGAAAGTGAGTATTTATAGGTTTTGAAAAGAGATATTTTAAGGAATATTCCTTAGGATAGAAGTATTTAAAAAAATAATTTTTTTATTTTTTTGGCGGCGCGCGTCGCTCTCCGGTTTCCCGAAACCCAATTTCTTGTTTTAAGTCCGATTTGAGCCTGGAAACAGCCTAAATTGAATTGATAAAATCTAGAAAAATATTTAGATAAATGTCACTTTTTCAGAACTCCTTAGAGGTATTTTGGTCATTTTTCACTCAAGGGGCATTTTAGTCATTTTCACAATTTTAGGCCTAATTTGATCCCAAAAACAGCCGAAATTGAACTGACAAAATCCAGAAAATATTTTAGATAAAATGTGAGTTTTCATAACTTTTCAGGGGTATTTTGGTCATTTTGAACTCCAGGGGTATTTTGGTCATTTTGAACTCCAGGGGTATTTTGGTCATTTTTACCTCGGGGGCGTTTCTGAAAATCGAAGCACAGAGAAAGAGGGTTTTTGAAAGGGTTTTTAAAGGTGTAGAAAGAGAAAAGAGGGGTACAAAATTGGGGTGTTTACATTGAGCGTGCACACACTTCTTCAAGTATAGCGTACATAATCCAACGAACCCGTATTTAGTTCGGTGTGTTGGACATTGACGATTGACTACATCAAAGCTATATAGGCAAATACTAGAAAAGATGTCGACCTCTCAGGTTAAGGACATTCTTTCAAATGGACTATCTTAAATATATAGACAGTATATTTCTAAGGGTATCCACTTTCTGATCCTGTTGTAATATAAGTACTTCTTACTTATATCCACATCTTAGTCAAGAGGCCCTTCTCTCAGTGATTGAGATTCATCACTCCATCATATGGAACTAACTATGTGTAAGCTAGTAGGAATATATTATCTAGATGTATCCTAAATAACTTAGAACAATTCTAGGTCTACAAGGAATTGGAAAACTATATCTCCTTAGCAATTGGTTCAAAACTAATTGGATGGTTTTCCTACAATGTTACCTAAGGGACAAAGTCACCTCATCATATGAAATACTTTATAATATATTACCCAATGCAGAAGACAATGTGTGAATGTAAATATGTTTTTATAAATAAAGTAGATTAATACAATTCCGGAATAACTTTTGTGGGCATATATGTTTAACATGATCAAGGATATTAGTGTGCCTTTTTCCATTTCAATGAAGGGACCTGACTTCAAGTTGCTTCAAGTATTTCGATGAGGGGTATTTACATACCCGACTTTCAAGTCGTTTCAAGGGCACTAATATCTGGCTTCAAGAACAAGACAATCATGATTCTCATATGACAAGAATAAGAACAAGACAAGACAAACATGATTCTCACGCAACAAGAATAAGACAAGAATAATGTTTAAGTACGACAAACAAGTTTTGGAAACATGAAAAGCTAATTTCAAGAATGATCTAAGTAGTATGCATATATGATTTTAATGAGGATTTGACACTTGGGTTTCTTGCATGCACATGGATGTATTGTTTAAATTTCCAGTATGCTATGAATTGTATTATATCACTGTTAGCTAGTAGTTAGTACTCGTTAACTGTTTCAACACTCAGCCGTACGTTTTGATGTCGGCAGGTACACTGTTTGACATCTGTGCTCCTAGTTCTTGGATCGATGAGGACTATGGTGAGGAGGAGCCTTTGGTGGAGCCTACAATAGAGCCTCAGATGGAGGCAAGAGACTTAGATAGTTGGCCCTATTAGGGTGACTACTGAGTGAGAGAGAGAGAGTTACTATTTTTTTACTTTGATGGGTGGGCATATCCACTCTTACATTTAGTCATGTTGATGTATCAAACTTGGAATACCGTTAATGTATAGAAAATAAATTTTTTATTCACTCTTCCACATTGATTTCGTTTCTGCTATGTCTATGCCTTGTTGATTTTGCAAGATGGTTTGCCAGGTTATGATAGTCACGTCTAAAGTCTCACCTAAATCATAGGGGGAATTTTGAGCTGCGACAGTTTAAACCTTTTAATAAGACTCTAATATATAGAGTTACAACTCCTTTTCGAAAAGGCACAAAGGTTGAAAAATCCTAATAGTTATAAACCAATCCAACAAACCAAAAACAATTATAATTTAAACTTAAACAATTTTGGGTTTAATTAAAAAATGTTTAAACAAGAGGGACGTAAAAAAGTATTCATTTGAATCTTATAACCCAACCCAACCCAACCCGCCTGACCGGCACGGCATGGCACGCGCGTGTGAATGGTTTGGCATAATGGTTGCATATAAGCATAGTGGGTATGGGTAGTAAATTTCAATGCCCCTAAAGGGCCCAAGCTTCTTCTAACACTACTATATATATACTTGTCAAAGTATTAGTAGTTTTCCAATGTGAGACTAAACATTTTTATTTGAAAAACAACTCCAAAACAAAATACTAACTCCCTGTTTGGTTGCACTTCCGTTTTCTGTTTTTAAAAACAAAATTTTGAACATTTTTACACAAAACATGTTTGGTAAACATGTTTCTGCTTTCTGTTTTTTTAAATTAGTAACAAAATTTTTGAAAATCAAGGTAACAAAAATTTTCTACTACCTCTGTTTTTTAAAACAAAAAACAAAAATGGAAAACACGGACCCACCATCACCACACATCACCACCACCACCCACAACAACCACCACAACACCATTACCACCACCACCACCACCACCACCACCACCACACCACTATTCACCACCCACCACCACCTCCAACACCCACTACCACAATACAACCACCACCACCACCATCCACAACCACACCACCACCACCACAATACTACCACTACACCACCACCCACCACCACCTCTACTACTCACCACCCACCACAACCCACACCCACCACCACAATACAACCACCACCACACCACCACCACCACCCACCAACCACCACACACCACCACCACCCACCCACCACACCACCGCTACCATCACTACCACTGACCACCACACTACACCCACCGCCACCACTCACCACTACCACAACCATGAATTGAAATTATTTAATTATATTTACCAATTGCGTTTTTTTTGTTCTTCTTTTTAAAAAATAAGTACCAGTTAGTAATACCAATCATGTTTCCTACTTAAAAAAATTGAAAACAAAAAGTTGTTTCCAATTTTTAAAAACAAAAAATAAAAACAGAAAAATGAAAGTGTATCCAAACGACCATTCTGTTTTCAAAATACCATTGTTTTTCTTTAAAATATCTAATTGTTGACGTGGCCTCATGATTGAAGAGAATCTAAAATAAGAGGGTTTGAGAGTCCCACGTCAGAGTCACACTAACTTTGGCTTAGTATATAAGAATAGCCTAATGGTGTCTTAAGTTTTAGGATATGTTGTCGAATGGACAACCATTGAGATTTTCTTTTACTTTCTTTGACTAAGAAAGTGTTTTAAAAGAGATGTGTTCATGCGGGTCTTATTTTCTACAAATTGCTACATGTCAATTTTTTTGGTCTAAGAGACATTGATTTCACTTGAAGCAGCTAATAATTTTCATCGACTTCATTGCAGGGTAACCTCTTTTTTTTTTTTTGGTAATAAGGGTAACCTCATGCATAAAGAAATTATGGAGCACTATAAGAAGGTAAACATCAATCATTAAAACACAGGGAATTGTATAAGAATGAATTTGTTTAGACTACAAATATGAAATCTATTATCATAAAACAGGAACAAATTAAAAATAAAAAGCTTATACACACAGTATTTCAATCTTTAATGCAGGGTAAAATGTGAGTTGTATTCTAATTGCCCTAAGCATAACGTCTCGGGTCTCAGGTTTATGGACCAAAGGATGTGAATGGAGCAAACAGAAATTCCCTTCTTCCAATTGGTTATGGCATCGGAAAGGACTTGCAAGTACCCGTTCATCTCCAGCTATGGCAACTACATCAACAAAACCATGAGACACCAGCAAGATCTAGATATATTTACAAGTAGATTTTTCTTAAAATCTGATCCTACATTTGATAGTCTGCGAATCAATACATCTTCTAGAACTTATGAATCTCGAAAAAAATTACATATTTTCGGAGGTTGAAGTGTTTCCGATGCGTCCATTATTTCTTAATGTGGGTAATAATTCAGTCAGTACAAATGTTTGCATATGAATTTTTGGTTTGGCCACAATCCAACAAAATATATACTTTAGGCAAATTGGACTTGAAAATAGAGCAAAGGCGAGTAACAGATTTGAGCAAGAGAATCGGTAATGGCGATTTAAATTTAGGAAGCATAATCAAGATCTGCAGGACTTACCCGGTTAGTACCGTAAGGAATTGTCAGCTCTGCGATAAACACGCGTACGATTTGTTGATGATTCATGGCCAGGTTTTTATGATGGTGGAATTTAAACACAATTAATAGTTATTGGTGGAGAGGGGAAGAAGATGATAGATGTATGGAGTCAATTTGAGGGTTTAAATTAATTCAAAGGGGTTCATCATTCAAAAGGTATGTTGGATTGATGTTGTGGACGCACACGGTCACACAGAATGCGTCCACACAGAAAATTCAGAAGGTATGTTGATGTCACGATTTGGAAGGACATGTTTGTCTGAGTAAAGGGTGTAGATACTAACCCTAACTTTGAGGGAAGAACGGTTACAAGAGCCCGTTTGGCATCACTCCCAAGGAACAATTCTCTATTCCCTAACAATAGAAATGCAAGAGTTTCTATTCCAAGGGAATAGAGAATGGCACAGGATTCTCTCGAGAGAATCTCTCGAGTTGGAACCCCTAGAGGTCGCCACGTGTCTCCTTTGACACCCCTTAACCATGGGTAAGCTTCACCCACCCCTAGGGTTCACTCACCCAACCTTGGTTTTATTTATTTTTTATTAATTATTATTTTTTAAATTAAAAAAACTGTTTTTAGAGTTTTTTAATATTAAAAATATTTTTTTAATTTAAAAAATAATAATTGATAAAAAAAAAAAAAAACCAAGGATGGGTGAGTGAACCCTAGGGGTGGGTGAACCTTACCCATGGCTAAGGGGTGTCAAAGGAGACACGTGGCGACCTCTAGGGGTTCCAACTCGAGAGAATCCTGAGCCATAGAGAATTGTTCCTTGGGAGTGAGGCCAAACGGGACCTTAAGTCTCCACACATTCTTTCTCACCCTTTTCTTCTAAGTTAGAAGAATTTGGTTCGGAAATTCACGGAAATAACTGAGACAGAGACAGTACAAAGGATGGACATGTCAAATGTGGCAAGCTTCTCTCTGATTACCCAAACAAATCAAGGGTTCAAGTCACCTTGATGAATTAGGAAACTAAAACCACCTACTATATTATACAATCAATTTCAGTTCCCATCTCTCAAGTAGCTGGTGGTATTGCATATTTCTATTAGAATAAGGTGAATTGGAGTTGAAGGCTGTGCACACATTTCGTGTTCGTCGTGGCGGGTTTAGATACGTATGATCATGATATTGAATTTAGAATACGGTTTTCAGACCAGATAATCATAAGTTTACACCCTAAACACAACCTCTATCAAGTTTTATCCCATTCACCACAACCTCTATTATTTAAACTTCTAACTTTCTATCGAATTTTGGAGATGGAAGAGTCTAGAGTAGACTCCCTTTGTTGCAGTAATCAAGGTTGAGTGAGGACCTGTTTCCACAACCTCACCTTTGTCCATGACCACGATGGTATCCGAGTTTATTACTGTAGAAAGCCTATGTGCAACTGTAATCTGTGTGGTTGTTGTGGATAACAAGGCACTGTAATTATTCAGTTTCGTTGATCCCAAAGCTCTCATTACCGTCCTTTCAGACTCTGCGTCGAGTGCACTTGTTGCTTCATCTAGGAGTAGAATTGCAGGCCTCTTTAGTAGAGTTCTGGCAATGGCTATTCTCTGCTTTTGTCCTCCAGAAAGTTGGCAACCTTTTTCCCCTACAATTGTATCATATCCATGAGGTAAATTGCTTATGAACTCATGTATGTTTGCTTCCATTGACACCTCCACAATTTCAGTCTCAGATGCTCCCTCATTCCCATAGCAGATGTTGTCTCTAATTGAGGAACTAAAGAGAAGCGGCTCTTGCTGCACCAACCCTATCTGGGTTCTCAACCATCTCAGGTTATAGTCTCTTATATCCTTCCCATCTATCAGTATCCTTCCTTGTTGTGGGTCATAGAATCTGAGCACAAGGGCCAAAACAGAGGATTTTCCTGCTCCACTCGGCCCGACTAGTGCCACCTTTAAACCAGCTTCGACTTGTACACTGAAATTGTGTAGCACAGTCACTTCTGGCCTCATTGGGTAGTTGAAACCGACCTGTTCAAAATCGATTCTTCCACTGATCCTCTCGGGATTTGAAAAATTCTTTGGAGTATCTGGTTCAATTTCAGTTTTGCGGTCAAGGGTCTGGAATGCAGGGTTTAGTATGCTAATGGCAGAGATGACAGTGGGGATTATGGTCCATAACTCTGTGATGGAGGGGACTGTGAGCGAGAAAATTTGGTATGATCTTATTCCATCCTTAAAGGTGGCTTGGTTCCTGTGGACCAAAACCGTTGTGTACCACAAGGCAACAGCATGTGCAATGTTCCATAGGCAAAGAGACAAACCTTGAATTAGCCCATATTTGACACTCTCTGTACGGCTCCTCCTCATTGGTTTTTCCAGAGAGATTTTGGCTCTCTCAAGCATGTACTCTTCATGGGTAAAAGAGGCGATCGTTTTGATGTTGGTTGCGGATTCAGAAGCGAGAGCAACAAGTTCACAATGAGCGGCAGCAGAGTCACCTGAAAATCCTTTGGCAGACTTGGCTTGAATCAGGCCACCAATGAAGTGGCAAGGCATGACGGCCCAAGCTACCAATCCCATTCTCCAGTTAATGAACATGCTAACGGTTGTTGCGATCAGTATGGAGGAGATGCATTGGACAATCACAGACATGCGATGGGAGATTACTGTTTTGATCATGGAGGTGTCGTTGATGATTCTCGAGGTTAGTGACCCCACACTGTTCTCGGGTTTCTCAAACCATGCTATCTCATTGCTAAGTATGGCTGCACAATGTAAACATCAGACAAAAGGATCGATGTTATATATATACATACTGTACGTGCCAATCCATATTGAATGATATGATCCTTCTGTGGAATATATATATGCCATGCATTTTAATAAATTTTTAGTAGGAATTAATGGTTACTAGGAAAGTAAGATTGCACGTACAGAAGCGCAAAGATATCACAGCTGAACAATGCAATGCATACCTGAATACAAAACTCGTCTAAGGTTTGTCATGGCTCTCTCTCCAACCACTCCATACAAGTAATGCTGCAAGGTTTGAGTGAATAAAGAAAGCAATCCAACTAGAGAGAAGACTACTGAATACCATCCCACTTTCCTCTTTGCATCTTCCTTGTAATATGCTACTCCTATTGTTATGATGAAGAACCCGAAAAAAGGCTTTGAGATACCCGAAAGGGCTGCTGCAAATGTACCAATAACAGTTTTCCTAAGTTCGCTCTCATTCAAGCCAAACCAAATTCTGAAGAACAGAGCCGTCTTTCTTCTTTTACTTTCTTGTTCCTCTTTATTGGGAGGATCTAGCTCTTTAGGTTCCTCATCTTGCTTCAGGTCATGGGCCGAAATCTGATTGTCATGAAATCTGGTTGTAGGGTCCATCACTCTGTTGTTCAGCATCATGAGTTGGTAAAAGTGCGACATTCTATGTTTATGCTGATTACATTAGTAAATTAGTGTGCACCAACCTTGATTCAAGAAGCCCAGCTGAGAGGTTTTGCATGTTGAATAAATTGTGATAGAATTTGCTGATATCTAGCAATTCACGGTGGGTTCCCGTCTCTGTAACTTGTCCCTTCTCAACCACAGCGATCATATCTGCATTGATAACAGTTGACAACCTGTGGGCAATCAAAATGACAGTCCTACCTTGCATAGCCCCATCAAGGGCATCTTGAACCAATTTCTCTGACTCTGAATCAAGTGCACTTGTGGCCTCATCGAGCAAAAGAATTGGAGGGTTCTTTAGAATTGCTCTTGCTATTGCAATTCTCTGTTTCTGCCCGCCTGATAACTGGACTCCCCTTTCTCCAACCTGAAATCCACTTTTTTCCACAAAGTACAATCAGAAGAAAGATTTTCCATTATTAGTATTTTATTTTTTTAATTTTTAATTTTTGTGTTGAAAGGAAATGCTACAGAGATAGATATCCTTCTATTATTTTGAGATCTACTGTCAAAAAATTATACACCATAATTTTGTTTTGTTGATTGGTGGATAAAATAATGTTAGGTATTTATCAGGACTTGACTTCTAAGGGGAAACAATAGTTTAATAGTGACTACAAAAATGAGGAAAAAAGAAATAGGTTAGAGCAACAATTTGGCCTTTGCGTTCCCGATTAATTACTGTCAATATGATCTCAGCCGCGATTTTAATAAGTGTTTTGCATGAATTTTCAGATGTCGTCTTGCAGAGTGGTGGGGTGAATGAGTGAGTGAGTGACTGACCTCTGTTAAATACTGATTTGGAAGTTGGGATATGAAAGAGTGTGCGTTTGCTGTCAATGCTGCACTTTCTACTTGTTCATCATCCGCTACCATGTTTCCAACTTTCAAATTATCCTTGATGGTGCCAGCAAAGAGTGATGGCTCTTGGGAAACTGCTCCTATATTTCTTCTGAGGAACTTCAAATCAAGATCCTTGATGTTGTGGTTGTCAATGAGAATCTCACCTGCAGGATTGCTCATCTATTAGTTTTTGTTCATATTCAATGCATCCCAGATATGTACCGTGTTCATAAATTTCTCTCCTAAAATACATTATGCATACTGCATGGTAGCAATACATACAGTTCATACATATATTCATAGGTTTTGTGTATGTCTGCTTGTGGGAGTGTCAATATGCATTCATCAATCCGTTTGTATTTATTTAATTAGAACATTCAAAGAGAGTGGCATCAAAGAGAGTGGCACAAGCTGCAAACCTTTGGATGGGTCATAGAATCTGGCCATTAGGGAAATGAGAGTGCTCTTACCACACCCACTACAACCCACTAGGGCCACCACCTTGCCTGCTGGGATCACCAAGGAAAACCCTTGAAGAATTAACCTTTCCTCACGGGATGGATAGGCGAAATACACATCACGCACATTAATGTTCCCAGTGATACTCTCGAGCGTCTTCCCTTTTGCTTCATAACTTATAATTGGCTTTCTTTTGATCATTTGAAAAACTTCATTTCCTGCAGCCTTTGCCTGATTGAAGATTTGTAGATCTGGTGCTGCGTGAGTAAGTGATCTGCAATTTAAGAGGTTCCCAATGTAATCTATTGAGGAAAATGATGTGATCAAGGCCAGGAAGGATTTGTTGAGGAGTGTTACATACATAGCCCCAAAGAGCATGCTCATCACTGCAGCAATGGTGTCACCTCCAGTAGATCCCTTTGCAGAGACAACAATGGCTCCGACCCATATGACCAAAGCCCAAGAACAAAAGGTCACACTTTGTAACATACCTGTCCCAACTCCATTTATGAATGCCTCTCTCTTACTGATGGTGAATTGTTTCTCGATGCACTCTGAGAAGGACTTGATTGCAGAACTCTCTCCCACAAATGCAAATACAGTTTTGATCTGAGATATTGTCTGTGATACACAAGGTAGGCGCTCGTACTTGTCATCTTATTAGTAAATTGGGTGGGTGGTCTTTGCCTGCACGATCTTTAAAGAAATAATTCTGTGGCCTTAACTAATTACCTGTTCTACCATAGATGTTGCTTCCGATAGATAGAGAGTCCTCAGCTCCGATATGGAATTCATCTTCATGGTGTAAGTAGCTCCGATTGCAAAAATCAAAGGAACCACCAATAGCGTAAGCAAGGCCACTTCCCAACAGCAGATGAATGCAATTAAGATTCCCACAAAGAACGTAGAGAAGCATGAAAGAAAATGGCCCAACTGTCATTTGAGAATATAATTGGAATTAAATATAATATCTGCATATTAAAGAAACAAATTAATGAACCACCCCCCTTGCACCAAGAAGCACTATTGGTAGTAACCAATCAGTGCTTCGCTAGTAGAGAGCTACGTTATGTAATCAAAATCAATCATCGTTTTGGGTAGGAAATGTAACTCGACTTATTAGAAATTTTCTCAAAATTACAGGATCATTCCCCATAGATATATGCATCTAAATGCAGTTTACCTTCTCTCCAATTGCATCTTGTATGAGACTCATATGGTTAGTAATTCCAGTGATGATCTTTCCAGTAGTTAGATCAGTATCAAAAGCCCCAATCTCCTGACTCAAGACTGCTCTGAGAAATGCCAATCGTAGACGTGCTGATTGTCTTTCGCTTGCATACATCCAGCACCCAATCTCTGCAAATTCAAAATGTATAGAATGAAGAAGCAATTGTTTTCCAAAACACTTAAGAGTGATCATATTTTTAGGACAAATCATGATTTTTATTTGTAAATGGTGATAGAAATCTAGAAAAGCTACCTAGTACCCCAGCAGGAAACGTAGCAATGGCCATATACCACACATAAGGAACAACCTGAATGAACAAGCCAAAAGTAGTTAGAAACTTAAAGAGCTCCACGTTCATCAGACCATGCAAGCTGATCTATTTGACCAGACCTGAAAGTTTCTCCACAATCAAGATTGAACATTAATTTTACCTTATAGAGGGCTTCAACCATGGCATTCTTGTCGTTGATGTTGCTCCCAAATGCATCGAGAGCCTTGCCAAGCAGCAGGTACCCGATGGGTTGAGCCATTCCATGAACGATGGAACCCAAGGTCCCCAATGCCATCAGAGCCCAATCCAACATGTCTGCATAACTCAAGAGCTTATGGAATGGCAAAGGTTTGATAGTGGCCTTCTTTTCCTCCTCCTTCATTTCATCTCTGTACTTCTCTTTCTCTTCCATGATCTGCATGAGTTCTTGGTTAAGAGGATCAATTGCACCGTGCATACAATACTCGTAGGGGAGATATCATTGGTTTATATATATGTATATAATTTCATGAAAACTATAATCAAAGAGGAATATGAGGAGGATATGCTTTGGTATCTGAACAAATGCGCAACGGGTGAATGGCCCAACACCCCTTGGTTTGATCTTAGTGTTTGTGTTTTATGTATGTGAGATTGCTGGGAAGATAGCATAAAGACATGGAGAAGAAAACGTGACATCAGGCATTATTTTATGGTTAAACCCATGTTTCCATATCTCATCACAATAAATAAAGCGTATAAATCCATTCCGGCTGAGAATACTATGGCACCTAGATGAATGCCCCTGTAGACACACCTTATTTTTGCATGGGATCAGATTGGCTTTCAAGTGTAAGTATATATATATATATATACACACACACACAAAAGCCATTAAATAAATATCGTTTCACATTAATGATTATACCAGGAAGACTACACCACTTTCTAGACCAAAGCTTAGACACCCTTGATACCATATCTAAATCTCGCATGGAAATAAGACCATCATATTTAATAGAGTACATGTATGGTTATGATATGCATGAGATGCACCATATCATTACCATCATCACAATTGGAAAGAATTGGATTTAGAGTCCATGTATGGTTATGATATGCATGAGATGCACCATATCATTACCATCATCACAATTGGAAAGAATTTGATTTAGAATGAGATTGAGATGGTTGGAAAGATTTGGATTTAGAAAGAGATTGTGATTGAAATTGAGAGATTAGGAATGTTTGATTTAGTTTCTATTTTTATCTATATACTATTATCTATATAAACCCTAGTTGGGTCTCTTTGTAATTATCTTGAGAATTCAATAAAATTAGTTTTCTTCATGGTATCAGAGCGGGCGATCCGCCGCTTATTTTGATTTTTTTTTAATTCCACTTTTCCGGCGGGTGGTGCCGCTTGCCACCCGCCGGGCCTAAACGCCTCTAAATCCTATTTTCATTTCTCTTTTTCTGTCTCTCATGCTCCCACCCCTCGATCCATGAGACGAGCGTTGGGAGTGGTAGCTGTGACGGCAGCATCATCCAAGTTAACAATGCCAATATCCTCAACCGTTGTCCTCCATTGGTAGAAAAGCATCATTGATTCAAGCCATTGCAATTCCATTTACTGCATGTGCATGCCTGATCTTTGGCTGTTGTGTATCTCATCATACACATATCAATGTATGCTTCTCCTGTAATAAAAGTCCTCTATCTCTACTATCTTCCCTGATATTTTCCCGTCTAGAACAACATTCCAAATGCTGCTTAAGATGGTATCAACCCTCTATATTCTTACACGTGTTGCAGAAATCCCAAATCTTTCATCACCTTCTTCACGGGTCTCATGGTCTTCCTGCACAATTTATTGTTTCGGCTCTTCACAACTGACTGCCTTTTCTAGCCTTGCCATGATGTGCCTCTGACAAATCCTCCCATAGATTTCCTACACAGTGACAAAGTCACTAAAGAATAGTGGTTTCGCATGTGCATCATGTGGCCATACAAGTTGACGCAACATGTGTTCTTATTGGCGATGAAGATCAATGTGATATGGTAGTGGAGGAGGTTGTTGCCGTAAATATGTGTCAATGGCGGAGGGGTACTTAGCCACAACCTCATCGTCATTCCAAGGATGTGTCCGAAAAAAAAAAAAGTTGTTGATTGTGAAAAAAAAAAAAAAAATTTTGGCCCATAGAGGCCTGTATTAGGACCTATGACCCCTTTAGCAATACTAGAGGCAAGATCATCAGGATCCACTTTTCGGCCCAAAGAGGCCCTGACCCATTGAGGTCCAGACCCATAAATCCTTTGGCAAAACCATAGGCACGATCACGGATGTCTTTTTGAATATGGCCCACGAGGCCCATTTCATTGCCCAAGAGGCTATACGGCCCATTGAGGCCTTGACCCATTGAGGTCCACCCCCTTTTCATATATTGACCCATAGAGGTCTAGCACATTGAGGCCCCTATTATTCTCTCTTCATACAACACATCAACAACGGTGACGATTGACACCTATCAAGATCTGCAACGACATTGGAATGACTAGCAAGCTACCTTACCTGATTGAGTATCAAACTCACGCATATTTTTTCAAATCTACATGAGTTTGAGGGGGAGCAATAGAGTACATGTATGGTTATGATATGCATGAGATGCACCATACCATTACCATCATCACAATTGGAATGAATTGGATTTAGAGTACATGTATGGTTATGATATGCATGAGATGCACCATATCATTACCATCATCACAATTGGAAAGAATTGGATTTAGAATGAGATTGAGATGGTTGGAAAGAATTGGATTTAGAAAGAGATTGAGATTATTGGAAAGATTTGGATTTAGAAAAAGATTGTGATTGAAATTGAGAGATTAGGAATGTTTGATTTAGTTTCTATTTTTATCTATATACTATTATCTATATAAACCCTAGTGGGTCTCTTTGTAATTATCTTGAGAATTCAATAAATTTAGTTTTCTTCAATATTTAGATTCGTATTGTGAAACCATTCAAGATGATTATATATATGAGCATTTTCGGGGCGATCGTATAAAGCAATAAATTTCAAGCGTGTCCTACAGTTCAGGTACCAATTTTCTAGTTTCTTAATCTAGATTTTTTTTTGGATTTGAATAATCAATTTTTATTGATCAAAGTGATTCAAAATTAATTAGGTAAATCAGAGAAACATAATTTTTTTTTTTTACTTGGGGTTTTTACCAGTTTTCAGTTGGACGGCGATTCCGCCGCCCTCCATCGCCGGTAGAGGCTGCCGGTGGAGGGTTTTGCTCATCAGTTAGTGGCCGTGATTTTAGCACCGGTCTTAGACTGGATGGTGGCCGGTAGGGCCCCCAACGGAGGAGATATAGTATTCGCGATTAGGGTTTGTTAATTTTTTTTTTAAATCCATAATTTTTGGGTTGGGAAGATGACTCCCGAGGGTCAACCCGTATTTCCAGATGCCATAACCCAATACGCCGACTAAAACCCGGACCCAATTCCTTTGACCCATACGTGAATCATTATGGCCGGTTCAACCAGACCAGACCGAGAGCTGGATCGCTTGACTCTAACCGAGCCGGGGTCCAAACCGAACTACGTGAAGTGCATCAACTCGTCCGCTCATGAAGTGCAGACCAGCGCGTGAGTCACTATCCGCACGTAAATCACAGTTGCTATGCGCATGAGGCGCGCATGGCACTCGCAGATCATATCCTTTGTGCGTGACACGTCTCCAGGTCACTTCCAGGGGAGTGTCCGACCATTCCTGAGGTTTTTGGGTGTTCTGGTTCCATTTTTTTGGGTGTATTTGGACTTCTGAGTGCTGTGAAGAGTTGTTTTACTACATGAACATCTTTTCCTTATGATTTTGACATGAAATAAAGGAAGAATTTGATACTTTTACCCAAAATTAATATCGAGAACTAAGGTTAGGTCATCTTATGGGGTTTAGGATTGATTTGTAAGACGATCGTTCGAATGGTTATAACTAAAGTAGGTTAGATTGTCCTGCCTAAATGTGACCGTCCTATGCAGGTTATGGTTCTTCGAATTTAGAGTTTTTGATCCTTTTAAGATCACAGGTTTGCACTCACCTACATTGAATAGCCAGTCTTTCCCAAAGGTGTCTAGGCACTTCATGTAGATTGAGTGGGGTATAATGATTTGTGTGTGGTGGTGAGAGAAGAATAACCCTCTTGCCCAAAGGTGTGGAAGTGTCTCACTCAATCCAAAATGTGATAGGTCAGTTCTGTACGTGACTGTTGTCACCAATTGGGGGGTGAATTGCATGTCAAAATTTCTTTCCTAAAGGTTTGATTAGATAATGCATCCACCTGTCCCGTAAAGTGGAAGTAAGCAACCTCAAATAAACCACTTTAGCTAAATCGATTTAACCCCTATACCAGATTACAATGATAAAGTTTAAGTAAAGTCTTGCAAGGATAAGTGTAAAGTCCATGTTTTATGTGTTGACTTATTCCGGTGTCAAAACAAGTGAGTCTAGGTGATTAGGTGTGTATCTTGTGTCATTCCCATCAAGCATCAACGACAAGTGAAGTTGAAGAGCTTTGAAGACTCAGTTGATCATTTCCTTCGTTTCACTCATAGGATGGTAAGTAACCTAGATACCATGTTACCTTAGGTGAGAATTGACTTAGAATAAACCTAATATGATACCTTAGGTGGTAATGGTCTTATACTAATCATACGGACCCTAGGTGATGAGATAAGTAGTGCAAAACAAGTTAAAAATTCTGAAATTTTTTTTTTATTTTTTAAAACCAAGGTTGCTTGTAGGTGCCATATCTCCCAAACCGTAGATCCGATTTTGCTCCATAATATATCCAATTGATCACGTCGAAAATATCTACAACTTTTGTGAAGGAAGCAAGAACAAAAAATGAATTTTTATAATCGGGTTTATACCTCAAGGTCGACCCTAACCATTTAGGGTCAACCCAGATATGGGAGGATTTTGTATGGCTTAAAAATCCAGAAACCAAGAAAAGTGGAGGTCGACCCTGGAGGACACTTTAGTCGACCGAAGTGCAAGGTGCAAGGTTGGGTCGACCCAAGTGTCTTCTATGGTCGAACCTGATATGGGAAAACTTCCAAATCCGATTTTCTTGCCTGTTTTGGGTTTTTAATTTAGCAACCTCTAAACTTGGATTTTCAATTCCCTATATATTGTGAACCCCTCTAATTCATGAAGAACAACTTTGGGAGAGTATAGAGAGAGTTTTTAATTATCTCTAGAGTTCATAAAAACTCTGAAAACTATTTGTTCTCCTCACCTTTGTTAATCATTCTCCCATCCTAGTTTTGGAAGCTAAAAGCTCCATTATAGCTTGCTTGGACTTTCCTATTGATGGAGTCCATATAAGATTTGATTTTAATCAAACCATCAACCTATTCTGAATAGAATAACTTAGCCAGAGTGTTCCGGAGCCTTTGCGAAGGAGATCCATCCGAGAAGGATCGTGGATGCGTGATTTGGTTGGTAGAATCTGAAGTCGTCATTGATGGAGATCGATCGGAAGATCGTGGACTGTTTTTCAAGACACAAAGAGAAGTACGAGCGGCTGCGGTTGATCACAAGACTTGTGAGTATGTGATGACTTTTCGAGGTGTGGAGGACTAAGAATTGAAGAATCGTAGTGTCGAATCCGAAGGAGTCAAGTTCAAGTTGTGTAAGTTCTTGTTGACTTTGTCTTAGTGATATCTCTTGGTTGGATTAGGTCCCATGGTTTTTCCCGGAAGAGTTTCCACATAAAAATCCTTGTGTTATGGTTTGCTTGTTTCTCTCTATTTTCGCACTTTAAGTTAATCATCCATTAATTTAATAACTTAATTGTTAAAATATTAAAAGGGTAGAAAGACTTTTAGGGAAACCTAACCATACCGTCTTTGATTTATGAGTTCTTTACTCAAACATAGATTTGGGATTCACCGGAATTTTTTCAATAGGTATCAGAGCGGGTTCACTAACTTGTTAGTGTGATCTTGTCTCATATTTCTCATATTTTCGGTGAATATGAATCTCCAAAAAGAGAGGATCCATCTCTTGTCCCCCATTATTTGATGAGAATAATTATGCCTATTGGAAAGCTCGAATGAGAGCGTTTCTAAAATCATTAGATGAGAGAGTATGGATCTCCATTGAACAAGGTTGGACCCATCCAACAAAGACCATAGATGATTAGACCATCCCTAAACCTTCCTCTGAATGGACCAATGTAGAACTTGAAGGTTGTAGATGGAGCAGTAAGGGTCTAAATGCAATCTTCACTACTGTCACACTCGAAGAATTTCGACATATTTCTAAATGTGACACTTCTAAATGTGACACTTCGAATGAGGCATAGGACATTCTTCAAATTACCCATGAAGGGACTGCAATTGTCAAGATCTCCAAACTTCAAAATCTTACCCCTAAGTTTGAAAAGTTAAAGTTGATGATAGATGGCAATGAAATTTTTGACAGTTTTTATGCTAATCTGAGTGACATTGTCAATTTTGGTTTCAATTTATGGGAAAGAATTCTTGAGTCCAAAATTATTAGAAAAATTTTGAGATCTCTCGCTGAGAGATTTCGATCAAAGGTTACCGCCAACAAAGAGAGAAAAAATGTTGATGCTCTCAAAATTGAAGAGTTGGTTGGTTCTCTCCAAACCTATGAGTTAAATCTGAACCCATCTAAGAAACCAAAATCTATTGCCTTGAAATATATCAAGGAATCCATAGATGGTTCAGATGATCACTCTAAGGATAATTAAGAAGAGTTGGCTTTATTTGTAAAGAAATTCAGAAAATTTCTAAAATTTAATAAAGATTTAATCCGAAAGGAAAAAAATCTTTTGAGAAGCTTAAGTCCAAGCACTTTGAAAGCAAGAAACATCTTAAAAGTGTGGACAAGAAATCCCAAGGTGTTCAATGCTATGAATGTCAAGGCTATGACCATATTGTCGCTGATTGCTCTAATAAGAAAATATTTAAGGGCAAGGCAAAGGATGACAGTGAATCTGAATCTGAGGAATCAGATAGTTCTTCTTGTGAGAAGACTAGGGGTTATATGGCCTTCCCTGCATCTTTGTCTGGGGCTGAAGAATCTTCTTCAAATGTTGTGATTGACCAACACCATAGTGATGGTAAGGATGATGAGAGTCAGAATGACTCAGAGTCTGAGGGAGACTTCGAGGCAGCCTAGGATGAGTTATTTTAGGAATGCTTAAAGCTGAAAAAGGTTCAATTTTCCATGACCAAAAATGTTAAATCTATTGAAATGGAATGAGATGTCTTAGACCAAGCGGCTTTAGGATTGAAAGCTCTTATGTCACAGCTAGAGGAAGAGAAGGTTTCCCTCCTTGTCAAGACTCAGCTTCTTGAATCTGATTTGCATATTTGTCATGATGAATAGACAAGTCTTGAAATCAAGTTGGCTGATCTTGAGCAAGTTCAGAGGTATGGAGATGAGAAGGGAACTTCATCCACCTCGAACACTGAGCCTGATGCTAAAGGCACCCTCCTAAAAATAGGAAGGACCCTTCAACTTAGAAATTCATTCCTACATGTTATAAATGTGGAGTGAATGGTCATATTTAGTCTAGATGTCCTAAACTTCGAATAATGCCCAATCATGGTTTTGAGAACCAAAATAATCTTAATGAGAATCTTCAAAGGAGAGTTAAGGTCCTAGTGGAAAAGTCTAGGAGTTTGTGTGAAGATGTGATGAAAATTGCTCACAACTCTAGACAGTGGCATGGTCATGATACTCCTTATGCTAGATATAAAGGAGGTAACGAGGAGAACCATAATGCCCGCCATAATTGAAGGACTCAATCCTGGAAAAGGAGGAACAGGAGGAAGAGGCAAAATGTCATACCTACCTCAACTGAAACAGTTAGAGATCAAAGGGTCAATCAAACTGTTAAAACCGTTTGGGTGAGAAAGGAAGACCTGAAGGGCTTCACTTAGCCCGTGTCTGTCATAGCCTAGGGTGTGTTAGTATTGTTATATCTTGTCCTATTGATATGCTTCTTGTATATATTAGTAGATTTTTTTTAGTTGTTATTTGTTTTGATTTTTTTTTCTGTTTTCTTTACTTTGAAAAATCCAAAAACATTGAAAAACTAAAATCCAAAAATATTTTTGTCATGTTGCCCTTATTTGACTTGCATGATTTGCATTCCTTGTGTGATTTTTATTTCTATACTTGTCCAGGGTTGAACATGAGATTGTTACTGATTGAGGATATATCACCTTTATAGTCTCTTGGTTAGGCTAAAAATTAGACTGGTTTTACCTTAAACAGTTAGAGACTTATTCATGTATGTATGCTTCACAAATTTCACATACACTTTGACTGATTCTGTTGACAGGTCTATTTTCCAATCTGTAGGTGTTTGACTTATCCCAAAAGTGTGACCTTAGATGACCAATCTAGTATGATGATCATATTGTTAGTCATCCCCATTTTGGATATCCTCCATGAACAAAAGTTGTTGCATTGAAAAGGGCTACATATTGGGCTAGTGTGAAAAGTCACTATTGGATGCAAACAGTATGAAATGGCTACCTAGGTGGACAGTAGATATCTATATCGGTCACTAGAGTTAAGCCTCTACTGCTAATTGCCAAGACTACCTACCTGGATAGTGTGAAAGCCATCATTGCATGAAAAGATATGTTCAGATAAAGAACATCAAAAGAAATTTTACAAAGTTTGGAGGTATTTGATCAAAAGTAAAAGAAAAATATTGAGTCAAATAAAATGAAAAAAAGAGCACTAAAATGTAAAAAATCAGCATATCTAGATCTTACTAAGTTTAACTTCTAAGATTTATGTCTTCAGGAGTCCCCTTAGTGTTTAATGTCATATCCTTGGAAAGGGAAAGAAACTTTGATCTAATATTTAGTCAGACCACCACTACAGAGAAATGCTTCACTTTGAAACTGTTCATTAAATGTGACTAAGTGAATTGGCTATGCTTTAGCATTCTGTGAGATTTAGTTAGATGTGTATCCTCAATTGGACTAACTAATCATACTCTTAATTGGATTTGTAATTTTAAATTACTACTACTTGGAATACTTTTGATGCATGTTTGTGTGGCACATGATATTTTTTTGTAATATTATTATGTGTTTTCTTTTTTGTTGTCATGGGCCTTTCTAGCATAGGTGCCTTGTTTTTGGTGGTGTCCTTGATCTTAGGGGAAGAAGATCAAGTTGAGTCGTTTAGGGGGAGTTTGTGCTTGAGTTGTTGAGGGGGAGTTTGTGCTTTATATTTATATTTTGTTCCCCGCTCTTTAGTCTCTGCATTGTCTGCATTTGATTGGTTGTAGTGTGATTGTCTTGATATTTCACATGTGTTAAATTGGTATATTCTTTGTGATATTGGCATCATGATTACCTTTGGCAATTGTACCAAAAAGGGAGAGAATGTTGGGTACTATTTCCCAACTTCAGTACATTCCTTGCAATACCTGTGTTTATGTATTTTCATATTTCATACATGTTTCACTGGGTATTTTGTTTATGAGCATGTGCAGGTGTAGGGTTGCAGCAGACAGATTTTACTTGATAAGAGCTTCAGTTTCTTCATTTAAGATGATTTGTAAATTGGTGTCCTGTAATAGTGTTGGAGTAATGTAATGTCCTAATTCACCCTTTTGATGTGTTTGGGTGAGTTTGTGTCAGGTCATGTACTTCAGTTTGGTTTTGCCATGGAATTGTCCAAGGGGGAGATTTTAAAGTCCATGTTTTATGTGTTGATTTATTCCGGTGTCCAAACAAGTGAGTCTAGGTGATTAGGTGTGTATCTTGTGGCTTATTGAAAAAATTCCGGTGAATCCCAAATCTATGTTTGAGTCAAGAACCCAAAAATCCAAGAGGGTATGGTTAGGTTTCTCTTCATGAATGTTGTAGCTCTTTTAGACACGATCGATTTGACATATTATGGAGCAAAATCCGAGCTACGGTTTAGGAGATATGCCACCTACAATCAAACTTGGTTTTTTGAGAAATTTTAGAATTTTAAACTTGTTTTGCACTACATATCTCATCACCTAGGGTCCATATGATTAGTCTAAGACCATTTCCACCTAAGGTATCATATTAGGTTTATTCTAAGTCAATTCCCACCTAAGATAACATGGTATCTAGGTCACTTACTATCCTATGAGTGAAACAAAGGAATGAGTCTTCAACCAATCATCTCCGGTCTTCAACTTCATTTGTCGTGGATGCTTGAAAGCAATGACACAAGATACACATCTAAATACTTAGACTCACTTGTTTTGACACCGGAATAAGCCAACACTAAAACATAGACTTTACAATCTCCCCCTTTGGCAATTCCCTGGCAAAACAAAACTGAAGTACATGATTTGTGACGCGCCCCAAAATCCCCCCTAAATTGAAGTGAGACTTTGGCACGTGACTTAACCATTAAATTCCATAACTTCCTGTCATAAAGCAATTAAGACATCTAAAAAGTGAACCTAAAAATTTTTCTTTAAATAATTACTGATCAAGTCTAATGTCTGAAATAAATACTAAAGGTCAACTAAATGAATTGAATCATCTCTAATGATCCCCAAATAACAATCTAATCAAAACATAAGTCTATTACAATGTCTCAATTTCCAATTAAAAATACTATTAATCTAATTTCCAGGAAATGGCCAACGGTCCAAATTCCATTCTCCCTCGGGATATTCACCTATTGACACTTCATCTTCTTCCTCGTATTCTTCCTCTTCCCAAGGTCCTGGGACACAAATGTCAAATCCAGTACCTGCCGACAACAACAGTCATCGGCTGAGTAACAAGTTACCCAGCGTATATATACCCTCCTAGCTAACAATATTTAATATAAAACATAATTTGAGATTTAACATGACATGTAAACATATAAACAGTTCAGAGTGCGGAAGCATAAATCAAATTCAATTCTTATACGTGTTCACTTGTACTTGTTTATCTTGTTTGTATTTCTTGTTTCGTGAATGTATTCAACAGCATGCGAGTGCAATAACTTAAAATAACTCTACCCCGTATATCGGGTAGAGATTAACATATACTCTACTTTCCGAGGTACCACACAGTTTGCACATTATCCGGTGCATACTTGTTTACATATTATCCGGTGTGTACGGCTTGTTTACACATTACTCGGTGTATACGGCTTGTTTACACATTACCCGGTGTATACGGCTTGTTTACACATTACCCGGTGTATACGGCTTGTCTTGCCTTGGCCTTAGGCTTGTGGGTACTCGGTTCGTGCAAAAATCAATCATACAATCATGCTTGTGTTCTTGTATACTTGCATAATACTTGTCATCTTGATTCTTATTATCATACTTGTTCATGTTCAATTTCGTGAATAAGTGCGAGTGAAATAATGATAATTTTAAATTATTCACAATTTAAACATACAGAATTTCTCATAATTGATCAACATAAAATGTGGGTTTATCAAGTTTTTGACAACAAAAATAGGGACAATTTAATTCATTATGTCTCAATTTCCAATACATAATTTTAATTAATTTAATCTCTGAAAACCCTAGTTTATAACATACTATAATTTCAAAGCAACATAGAATCACTCCATCAAATTTATCCATCACCACTTCCTCCATTCTTCATCACACCATAAACCACAAGATCATTCCCTTTCCCCTTGTTGATATAATAATTAAATCACAAGAACCTCTTTAACATCATCAATATCTTTTGCAAGGAAATCATAAATTTAAACTCTCTATGCATCATATATAATTTCTATAAGGAAATCATGGTCTAAAGCATTCTCAAAATCATCATACATATTTTCCATAAGAAGATCATGATTAAAACACTCTTTCTAACATCATACATATTTTTCATACGAAATCATAATTTAAAAACATCACATGTATGCTTAATCTTGCTTGTTCTTGCTTTAGATCTATCACTTTCATAATTCTATATCAATCTCACTATATTGAAAGGAAGGAAATTATATTTACCTTTACGATCGCTTCCCTACAATCACGCATTTGTGAATGGGGTTGATTTACGCTTTTTCACCCTTCTTCCTTGCAAAACCTTTGATCCCTCCTCTTGGATCTCTCAAAATCCCTTCTCTTACTCTCTTTTAGGTCTAAAAAGTTTTAGAAACCCTTAACTCAAGAGTATAAGGGGGTATTTATAGTGTTGGGAGCCCTACGGACTCCACAAGTCGAAAAACGCACAAGTCCGCTGCCGAACGGCGTTTTGGGCGATCGATCGCCCGCCGACGGCGATCGATCGCTCGCCGGCGCCATTTTTTTTATTATTTTAACTCTTTTGCTACTTTTTGTCCTTCTTTCTTTTCATAAAATCAAACCTCAAAAATGATTTAAATTGAATGTTTTAATTAGGTTTTAAAATCACTACTTTTCACATTAAATTGATAGGCTTAAATATGTTAAAGTTAAACACATGTTTTCATGGCATTTAATTAAGATCACAACTACTAAGAAAATTAAATTCGGGGTTCTACATCCTTCCCTCCTTAAAAGAATTTCGTTGTCGAAATTGCATACCTTAGATAAACAAGTAGGGGTACTTTTCTCGAACTTCATCTTCTCTTTCCCAAGTGGCCTCTTCAACGGAGTGATGTTGCCAGCGAAGGAGGACAAAACGAATGGTCTTCCTGCGTAGAACATGCTCTTTCTGATCCAGAATTTGAATCGGTTGTTCTACCATAGTCAAATCTTCTCGAATCTCCAACGGTTCAAAGTCAATGATGTGTAAAGGATCTTGAATGTACTTCCTCAACATAGAAAGATGGAAGACATTATGAACCCCCACTATGTGAGGAGGCAGGTTAACCCTGTATACCACTTCTCCTACTCTCCTGATAATTTTGAACAGTCCCACATACCTTGGGCTTAACTTCTCTCTCTTACCAAACCTCATGATCCCCTTTGTAGGAGATATTTTGACAAAAACATAGTCTCAAACTTGAAATTCCAAGTCTCTTCTCCGAGTGTCTGCATAACTCTTCTGTCTACTCTGAGTACTCTTCAATGTTTCTCTTATTAAATTAACCCTGTCTGCAGTCTGTTCCACTAGCTCGGGACCCAGAAGTTTTCTCTCTCCCACTTCATCCCAACAAAGAGGAGACCTACAACTCCTACCATACAAGGCTTCAAATGGTGCCATCTAAATACTTGCTTGATAACTGTTGTTATATGCAAATTCAACCAAAGGTAAATGCTCATCCCAACTGCCTTGAAAATCAAGCATACAAGACTGGAGCATATCTTCAATAACCTGATTCACTCTTTCTGTCTGACCATTCTGTTTGAGGATGAAATGTCGTGCTGAAATCCAGGCAAGATCCCATGGCTTGCTGAAAACTCCTCCAAAACCTTGATATAAACCTTGTGTCTTTATCAGAAACTATACTGATAGGTACTCCATGGAGACGTACTACTTCCTTAATATAAAGTTCCACCAACTTGTTAGCATTATAAGTAGTCCGATAAGGAAGAAAGTGAGCCGACTTAGTAAGACGGTCTACCACTACCCAAATGGCATCAAAATTCTTGGCTGTCTTTGGTAATCCCACAATAAAATCCATGGATATGTTTTCTCACTTCCATTCAGGAATGGGAAGAGGTTGCAAAAGTCCTGCAGGTCTCTTATGTTCGGCCTTCACTTGTTGACAAACCAAACATTGAGATACATGAGTAGCCACATCTCTCTTCATATTCCTTCACCAATAGTGCCTCTTGAGGTTTTGGTACATCTTAGTACCACCTGGATGAACTGTATACTTGGATCGATGAGCTTCATCCAAAATCTCCCGTCTCAATTCTTCATTATTTGGGACATATAACCTGCCTTTAAATGTTATAGCTCCTTCTCCATTAACTGAGAAATCTTCCTGACCATTGTCGAAAGACTTGGCTCGATAAGCTAACAATTCTTCATCAGACCCTTGCAACTCTATGATTCTGGCTCGAACATGTGATCTGACTGCAATATTAGCTACCAATGGTCCAGAGGTACCCAAGCTGAAACTTGTTTCATTGTTAGACATGTCTTCCAACAATTTCCAACCTTTGACCCTTAGATGTGCCAATAAACCAGAGGGCCTTCTGCTAAGTGCATCTACTACAACATTAGCTTTTCCCGGATGATATTGAATTGAACAATCATAATCTTTTAAGAACTCTACCCAACGGCGCTGTCTCAAGTTGAGCTCTTTCTGAGAGAATAAGTACTTGAGGCTTTTATGATCTGTAAAAATTTCAAATTCTTCTCCATACAAATAGTGCCACCAAATCTTTAGAGCAAAAATCACTGCTGCTAGCTCTAAATCATGAGTAGGGTAGTTCTTCTCATGGTTCTTCAATTGTCGGGATGCATAGGCAATGACCTTACCATGTTGCATGAGAACACAACCTAATCCAACATGTGAAGCATCACTGTAAACCACAAATCCACCACTACCTGATGGAACAGTGAGAACTGGGGCTGTAGTAAGACGCTTCTTTAATTCTAAGAAACTCTGTTCGCATTTATCATCCCATGTAAACTTGGCATTTTTCTTGGTTAGGTGAGTAAGTGGTGCTGCCAAGCTAGAAAATCCTTCTACAAATCTTCTGTAATACACTGCGAGGCCTAGAAAACTCCTGATTTCTGTAACACTCTTAGGCCTATCCCAATCTACAACAGCTTCAATCTTCGTGGGGTCTACTGAAATCCCTTCTGATGATACGACATAGCCTACAAATGCTACCTTCTCAAGTCAAAACTCACATTTACTCAATTTAGCATACAACTCATGCTTTCTCAAAGTCTCGAGTGTAACCCGAAGATGCTTCTCATGATCCTCCCGGGTTGGTGAGTATACAAGGATGTCGTCTACAAATACTATCACATGACAATCCAAGACTGGTTTGAATACTCAATTCATCAAGTCCATAAATGCTGCAGGAGCATTTGTTAAGCCAAAAGGCATAACCAGGAACTCAAAGTGTCCATATCTTGCTCTAAATGCTGATTTAGGGATATCTTCTAATCTGATCTTCAACTGGTGATACCCTGACCTTAGATCTATCTTAGAGAAGAATTTTTCTCCCTTTAACTGGTCGAACAGGTCATCAATCCTCGGTAACGGATATTTGTTCTTTATGGTGACCTTGTTTAACTACCGATAGTCGATGCACATCCTCATCGACCCATTCTTCTTCTTTACAAAAAGAACTGGTGCTCCCCATGGTGACATACTTGGTCTAATGAAACCTTGTTCCAGTAATTCTTCAATTTGTACTTTCAACTCCTTTAATTCTGCTAGAGCCATCCTATACGGTGCTCTAGAAATTGGTGCAGTGCCTGGAGCTGAGTCAATGATAAATTCAATCTCTCTATCTGGTGGTAACCCTGGTAACTCATCAGGAAAAACATCCATGAACTCACAGACTACTGGGATGACAGAACCATCTTTTCCTTTTGGATTAGAAAGACTTAAGGCCGCAAATCTAGCTATGTCTTTCTTCTTCAATCCTCTAAAATGGAAGGGAGTTCCATTAACCGGCTTGAACTTCACCATCTTCTCAAAACAATCTACTTGCCAGTGGTAAGATGCAAGCGAATCCATTCCAAGAATGACATCAAAATCTTGGAAGTCTAGGATGATCAGGTCTGCCGGTAGCTCATACGGTCCAACTTGGATGACACACGCTCGGTATACTTGATTGGTGACCACTGCTCTACCGATAGGAGTCAAGATGGACAATTCTTTATCTAACTGGCTCGGTTCTGAAATAAAGCCCTTTGCAAAACTAGGTGTGACAAATGAATGAGTTGATCCTGTGTCAATCAATACATGTGCCAAACATTCATTTATCAACAGGGTGCCTGGGTTATTACATAACTAAGTGTTAATTTTTGTGTATAATTAATATAATATCATCAACATTTTTTTTTTTTTTTATAAATACATGATGATTGTTAACATCAACCAAAGCATAGTAATATCACATATAACATAGAATTATCATATATATCATAGACATATTATATTTAGCATAGAATTATCACATAATGTAAAATCATAAGTAAAATGTACCTTATACCACCTCATCTGATGCCTGAGCATCCTGTTTTGATATTGCAAAGACCTTGCCCTGAGTCACTTGACGTGGCTGTTGCTGTGGGGGCTGCTGGGGTCTAGGAGCCTGAGCAGGCTTCTGCTGTGGTGCCTGCCTAGTAGGTGGCCTATTCCCCTGAGGCTGGACTTGCTGAGTGGCCTGCTGCTTAAGATGAGGACAATCTCTAATCTGGTGTCCCAGTTGTCCACACTTGAAACATCCCCCTGTGAGTGCTCGACATTCGCCCGTTGGATGTCTCTTCCCACAATGAACACACACATCAAACGTAGGTGCAGAAGAAGTAGGCTGCACATTCCAAGTGACCTGAGAAGTAGTACGGTGTGGCACAGTAGGTGCTGATGGAGGTGCTGGCCTCTGATACGGAGTCGGCCTAGCTGCTGGTGGTTGGCCTGAAAATCTGGGCCTCTTATCCTATGGTCCAACCCTGCTTGGTTGTCCCCTATTGAACTCCTCTTTTTGAATCATCTCTCTTTTCTTCAAGTATTCTTCTGAATTCTTTTCAGCCAACTGAGCCGTATCATTCACCTCAGCGAAAGTCTCGAGTCGAAACATTGAGACTCGGTCTCGAATAAATTCTCTCAAACCTCTTTCAAATTTTCTTGCTTTCATCGCTTCTGTGGCAATCATATGAGGTGCAAACCTTGAAAGTTCTGAGAACTTGGCCTCATATTCGGCCACTGTCATCTTCCCCTCTTCAAGAGTGAGGAACTCTGCTACTTTCTTTTCCTGGACAACCACTGAAAAGTACTTCTTATAAAACACATCTAGAAATTCCCCTCATGTCCATGGTTGGCCTGCTCTAGTCAAATCCCTAGTCCTGGAGGCTGCTCCCCACCAATGCTCTGCTTCGCCTTCCATCACAAAGGCTGCCCATGCCACTCTTTCAGTATCTGTGGGAGACAGTACTGAAAATATCTTTTCCAGCTGTAAGATCCGTGCCCCTGCAACTATTGGATCTATGGTCCCATAGAATGACGGAGGCCTCAATCTCCGGAATGCTTCTTTTCCCGGACAACCACTAAAAAGTACTTCTTATAAAACACATCTAGAAATTCCCCCCATGTCCATGGTTGGCCTGCTCTAGTCAAATCCCTAGTCCTGGAGGCTGCTCCCCACCAATGCTCTGCTTCGCCTTCCATCACAAAGGCTGCCCATGCCACTCTTTCAGTATCTGTGGGAGACAGTACTGAAAATATCTTTTCCAGCTGTAAGATCCATGCCTTTGCAACTATTGGATCTATGGTCCCATAGAATGACGGAGGCCTCAATCTCCGGAATGCCTCAATCCCGGCATATGGCCTGGGTGGTGGGGGTGCATGTGCTTCTGTCGGTCCAGAAGCAGTTGCAACAGGTTGTCTGGCTGCAAGGAGTGCCATGGTCTGGGCAATCGATCCTAGCACTTCAGTTAAATCAAGCTGGTCATTACCAATTGGATGTCCTTCTCCAATACCCCTTCCAACATTTCCTCTAGTATTATATCCACGAGCTTTGCCACCGCGCCTCATTATGATATTCCTGAGAGCAAATGGTAACAATTAGCCCAACTTGGAATTAATTCACTCTAACACTCAAAACCTTAAACTAACATCACAATGAATCCTAGCCTGTTATATCCTAAAACATAAGCCCTAGCAACCTAATGCCTTTGCTCTGATACCACCTCTGTCGCGCCCCAAAATCCCACCTAAATTGAAGTGAGACTTTGGCACGTGACTTAACCATTAAATTCCATAACTTCCTGTCATAAGCAATTAAGACATCTAAAAAGTGAACATGAAAATTTTTCTTCAAATAATTACTGATCAAGTCTAATGTCTGAAATAAATACTAAAGGTCAACTAAATGAATTGAATCATCTCTAATGATCCCCAAATAACAATCTAATCAAAACATAAGTCTATTACAATGTCTCAACTTCCAATTAAAAATACTATTAATCTAATTTTCAGGAAATGGCCAACGGTCCAAATTCCATTCTCCCTTGGGATATTGACCAGTTGGCACTTCCTCTTCTTCCTCGTATTCTTCCTTTTCCCAAGGTCCTGTGGCACAAATGTCAAATCCAGCACTTGCAAACAACAACAGTCATCGGCTGAGTAACAAGTTACCCAGTGTATATATACCCTCCTAGCTAACTGATATTCTCTTAAAAGTGTTTGTTTTTTACGATTATCCTTTGAGAATTATTGAACTCTCTTACGTAAAACTTTTATTTTTATAAACTTTTCTACGTAAGAGTTTTCTCCATTGCATTAAACATAATTTTCTGGTCAAAATGGTATATTTGCATAGTTTAAACACATTTCTGAACGTCTAGATACTGTGCCACCCTTCTCATCTCTCCACCATTTTAATCTTTTTATTTTTTTTATTTTCTTTATTGCACTAACCCTACCAACCTTGAGTGAGGATTCGACATCCGTAATACCATTGTGCTAATCTTTGCATAATTCATATTTTGCAGGAATTGAAAGGAATTGGATAAAAAAATAATTGTTGAAGTAGGGAGATTCATTTCAACGACCGAAAAACCTTGTTTCAAATGGCGCCGTTGCCGCTCGGGTGAAGGAAGTGCATAAAGAAAGAAGAAAAATTTTCAGGAAAAAAAAAAAGCAGCAAGGGATTTGGGATCCCCTTCTCTTTCTTTTCTACTTGGTTATTTTTATTTTTATTTTATCAAGCCTCAGATGGCCGAGTGCAACTTGTAATAATTTAGGACTTTCTACATCTTTTTTATTTATTTATTATTATTATTTTTAGATATGTGTTCAAGGGCTTAGCAACCCTTGAGCGAAAAAAACAAAAAAAAAAAAGTGTTAGGTTTGGATTTACATTCTGTTTTTTTCAGGTGATTAGTATTTTGGGAATTATTGCTTTTGGAGACTTTTCAAATAAGAATTTTGTTAATTTTAGGCATTTTCCCATATCTTTTAGAGATTTAGCATATTTTTTTAGAAATTTCTAATTTTCAAAAAAAATTCTAAATCTTTATAGTAGAAAAATTCTATCTTTAACACAATTCCATTTTGGGAAGTTTGCCGTGATTTCACCAATTTAAATTGGAAGGTTTCCAAAACTTGAGGAAAAATTTAGAATTAGTAGTTCCCTACTTTAGGAAACTATTAAGTTTGAATTAAAACCCAAATTTGGAAATTAATTAATCTGCCTAATTAACTGAATGTTGTGTACAACCCCTTAAAGGCAGCCACCTTCCAAAAATAATTCCCAATCACGTGACCTATATTTTATTGTGCACTAACTTGTGCGCAGGGAAGGAGTGTGAGTAGGGAGTACTAGCTCGGAGTGGGCCCAAGCCCATTACCCCTCCCTACCTCATGGAGGCGACCCCGTGGCATAGCCCACGGGTAGGTACGTGTTCTATACCTCGCTTGAAAGCGATCCCGGGTGTTGATTGAGCATCTAGGTGGTGATTGTTTATTTGCTTTTGTACAACTTTTTCGAACTGCGTGGATGGCCGAAAAATACATTAATTAAAGAGGAAACCCAGCTCTACTTGAAACTGGTGGGCTTTCATCACCCACCTCATCACTCCAGCTGTGTGAACCCAAAAGCAATTTAATAAAATGAACCAAGATTTAGAGCCAAATTTAGCTCGGTGTTCATAGGACCATCACAAAATCAGTGAATCCTTCATTTTTGAGTCGAATAAGACCACGAGCGCGGGTCCCTGTTTCCTAACATACCCACAGGTCCCTACTACTTTAGTATACTGAGCTCTTAAGTGGCCTCCTCAAAATATTGTTGGTTAACTGTGCTTTTTGACTTAGGAACACAATCTAGCCCAAGTTATTCTTTCGAGAATACACTTGTCAAACTACTTGACTGATCTGGCTAGTCTGGGACGTACTTAAGCTTGCCATTGTGCGACACGTCTGTCTAGGCTACGGATTCTCTTGTAGTTAACTCATGTTAGTACTGGAAGGCTAACTTGCAAGTGAAACCTTTGTGAAAGCCCTAGAGTGCAAGTCAGTCCGGCGGATTAAACAAGATAAAATCAGTGGTCCCGCCCACTGTCATAATCTACTTGCCCACACAGATAAAAAGATAAAGCCCAGAAAACTGTTGAATGTTTAGCTTTGGCTTAGGGTTATCTTTGTGTTTTGTGCGCATCATATAGATTCACTCAAGTTAGTGTCTCCTTTGGTAATTTTTTGCCAGCTCTAGGGCGTATTTTTCAAGTATATGCCCTGTTGGGTCCGATCCAACAAGCGATTGATTCGATCTGAGAGTCATTCAATTCTCCTAGAATCATTTATAGAGTCTTCCCCTCCCTCCTCCCTTCAAATTCCCATGGCAGCAGAAAGGCCCCTCATTGAGACCTATGCACCCATTTCTGTTAACCCTCCTAATTGTATTGTACTTCCACCAACGGACGCGGCTCAATTCGAAATTAGACCGTCTACAGTACAAATGCTACCTACCTTCCATGGTCTTGCTAGAGAAGATCATCACACTCATTTATGGTAATTCCTAAATATCTGCACATTATTTAAAAATTAGTACCTCAATGAAGAAAATGTCAGATTAAGGGTCTTCCCATTCTCTCTAAAAGATAAAGCCTCTGCTTGGCTTTACTCTCTTCCTACTGACTCGATTACAACTTGGGCCGAGTTAGTTGCTAAATTCATGTCCAAATTCTATCCGATGTCTAGGACAAATGAAATGAAACAATTTATTCAAGACTTCCAACAGAAGTCTGATGAAACATTCTATGAAGCATGGGATAGATTTCAGGATTTTCAAACCTAATGTTCCCATCATAACTTTGACAAGGGTAGCCTTGTTAACTTTTTCTATAAAGGACTTACTGATGAGTCCCGGAACATGCTGGAATCTATGTGTCAAGGAAAATTCATGCACAAGACTCCTACAGAAGCCTACTTATTCCTCATGGAATTAGGAGAAAACTCCCAGCATTGGACGACTAATTCTGAATTTGGTTGAACTACTCTACCCTCCAGGACTTCCACGGGACATGAGGTTAAAAGTGATCCAGAATTGAAATCCCTGCTCTTGGAACTCACAAAATCTGTTTCAGCCTTAGCCGTATCGGTTCAGAAACCAATACCTTCCAATACTGTCATGCATGTGGGTCAGGATAACCCAATCATGCATTGTGATTTTTGTCTGCAGAATACCCATTCCACTTCTACATGTCCTTTAAATGAAGGATGTGCCCCACAAATCCAAGAAGAGGTCTGTAACTTCAGTACCTTTAAACCTCCCACTCCAAATTCCTATAGCCAGACTTACCATCCGGATACTAGGAATCATCCAAATTTTTCTTGGAAGCAACAGTCTGCCCCACAGCAGCGACCGCAACAGGGCACTTATCCTCCAGGGTTTCACCAACCCAATAGGCCATATAATGGGCAGTACTCGCAACAACAGTACCACCAGTATCAGCAACCTCACCAGAATTCTTATTCTGGACAGCAGAGAGCCCCTCCACATCTGCCAAATCAGCAGTTAGTCCCAGTTGCTCCCCAGTCCTATAATTACTCTACCCCTCTGAGCTCCAATAGAGAGTTGGTGCAACAGCTTCCCTTAGCTGCACCACAACATCATACTCTTAAACCTGGTCTAGAAGATCTTCTCTCTCAGTTTATAACACGGCAAGAACAATCTTACCAGCGTCTAGAGCACTGGCTAGGTCAATTAGAAGCCGAGAGAGAGAAGGGAAAATTCCCTAGCCAACCTATTGCCAATCCAAAGGGAAATGCCAAGGAGGTAGTTTATGAAGTCGGTTCGCAATCCACGAACCACAACTTTCAGGGTGAGGTACAAGCTATTACCACACTCCGCTCAGGCAAAAATGTTGACATGGGAGTACAACCATGTCTAGTGCCATCAAAGGCACCAACTGCTCACTTAGAGGAACCCAGCTCCAAAGGTGCTGCCTCTACCTCTGCACCCAAATCTGGTATTCTTGTGCAGAAACCTCACGCTAAGGACAAGCCAATTTGTCAGTTGAAGCCACCTTTCCCAAAAAGGCTTGTTCAAAATAAAAGGGATCAACAATTCTCAAAGATCATGGAAGTCTTCAAAGACTTACAAATCAACATCCCGTTCCTTACTGCTATCAAGCAGATTCCAACTTATGCTAAGTTCCTCAAGGACTTATGCACTGTCAAGCGGCGTACTCATGTACCCAAGGATGCCTTTTTGGCCGAGAAGGCCACTGCGTTCATTCAACGCAATGGCATTATAAAATTCAAGGATCCTGGAAGCCCTACCATTCCGTGTGGAATAGGGAATGATTTCACCTGCACCGCCTTACTCGACTTAGGAGCCAGTGTGAATCTCCTACCCTACTCAGTCTATCAGCAGTTAGGCTTAAAGTACATGAAGCCTACTAGGTCACATTACAACTTACGGACCAATCTATAAAGATCCCTAGAGGTATCATTGAGGATGTCCTAGTAAAAGTTGCAGACTTTTACTATCCGGTCGATTTCATCATTCTCGACATAGAACCATGTTCGGATAATAGGATACCTGTCATTTTGGGCAGACCTTTCCTAGCTACTGCTAATGCACACATAGGGTGTAGCAATGGGAACATGTGGATCACTTTTGGCAACCTCAAAGCCGAGGTCAACATCTTTCGCTTAATGCAACAACCTACCGATGTCGACATGGTTGAGGAAATGTGTGCTGTTGAGAGTCTAACTCAAGACTCTCCCGAAGACATACTTCGTCAGTGTCTCAAACACTTTGGGGCTGATTTTCAATCTGAAATAGCTATTTCTGAAGTCAATGATCTCTTAGAGTCTACTCCTTTGATTTCTACTCCTGCTCCACTCAATGAGTTTGAGCCTTTGATAACCTTGGATAGAGAACCACTTTTCATCCTCTCTGTATCCACTGAGATCGAATCCACTATTGCCTCAGTGCCTAAGCTTGAACTGAAACCTCTTCCTTTAGAGCTCACATATGCTTACCTTGGACCAGAGGAAACTTATCCCATCATCATCGCATCTGCTCTCTCTGAATTCCAAAGAGAGAAACTTCTAAAATTGTTGAAAAAGCACAAGACCACCATTGGTTGGACGATCAATGACATTCATGGGATAAACCCTTCTATTTGCCAACACCATATCTATCTGGAAGATGATTCCAGGACTTCTAGGGAGCCTCAAAGGAGGCTAAATCCTATTCTAAAGGAAGTTGTCCAGGATGAAATCCTTAAACTGCTGGATGCAGGAATCATCTATCCCATCTCGGACAGCAAATGGGTCAGTCCTATTCATGTTGTGCCCAAGAAAGCAGGATTCACAGTGGTGGAAAATGAGAAGCAGGAAATGGTCACCCAACAACTAAAGAAAGGTTGGAGAGTTTGTATTGATTACAGAAAACTCAACACCAACATTAGGAAAGACCATTTTCTGCTGCCCTTTATTGATCAGATGTTGGAAAGATTGGCTGGTCACTCGTTCTACTGCTTCTTAGATGGATACTCAGGGTACAATCAAATACCCATCGCCCCTGAGGACCAAGAGAAAACCACTTTCACCTATCCTTTTGGCACATTTGCCTATCGTCGCATGCCCTTTGGCCTCTGCAATGCACCTACGACTTTTCAAAGGTGCATGACTAGCATTTTTAGTGACATGGTAGAGAGATTTCTTGAAGTCTTCATGGACGACTTCTCTGTTTTTGGATCATCTTTTGATGAGTGTCTCCATCACCTCAGTCTAGTTTTAGAGCGGTGTCAGGACAAACGCCTTGTCCTAAATTGGGAGAAATGCCACTTCATGGTGAAGAAAGGCATAGTTTTGGGCCATGTGATATCCGATCAAGGGATCGAGGTTGATAAGGCAAAGATAGATGTTATCTCTACTCTACCAATCCCTAAGTCTATTCGTGACATTCGATCTTTCCTCGGACATGTTGGTTTTTATCGGAGATTTATCAAGGATTTTTCTCAAATCACTCGTCCCTTGTGTAGTCTCTTGGCTAAGGATAGCCCTTTTGATTTCAACACCAAGTGTATGACTGCATTTGAGCGCCTCAAATCTGAGCTCACCTCTGCTCCTATCATTTGTCCTCCCGATTGGATCCTTCCGTTCGAAGTGATGTGTGATGCTTCCGATTATGCCTTAGGTGCAGTTCTAGGGCGGAGAGTCAACAAGCTGCCACATGTCATATACTATGCCAGCAAGACTTTAAATTTAGCACAACTGAATTATTCCACCACTGAGAAAGAGCTCTTGGTTGTAGTATTTGCCTTGGATAAATTCAGATCTTGTTTACTTGACACAAAGGTCATAGTCTACTCAGATCATGCAGCACTGTGCTATCTTCTTTCCAAGAAGGATACCAAACCAAAGCTGATTCGTTGGATTCTTTTATTACAAAAATTTGATCTAGAAATTCGGGACAAGAAAGGAACTGAGAATGTGGTCGCTGATCATTTATCTTGACTGACTGAAGAGTCCATCTCTGAACCTCTACCCATCCTTGAGACCTTTCTTGACGAACAACTGTTCGTGGTCTCGGATTCTCCGTGGTATGCTGACATTGTCAACTATCTCGTGACTAAAGCCATTCCTTCCCACTGGTCTAAACAAGATACACATCAATTCTTGGCTAGGGTGAAGAACTACTAATGGGACGACCCTTATCTCTATAAGTATTTTCTAGACCACCTCCTTCGTCTGTGTGTCCCTGAGTCTGAGCAATTGAATATTCTCTCCTCTTGTCATGATCAGCCCTGTGGTGGTCATTTCCGCACTACAAAAGACTGCAGAGAAAGTTCTACAGTGTGGATTCTACTGGCCATCTCTCTTTCGAGATGCACATGTCTACTCCAAGGCCTGCCCAAATTGTCAACATCTAGGCAGAATTTCTCAAAGAAACATGATGCCCCTCACACCTATTCAGGTTGATGAGATTTTGATAGTTGGGGCATCGACTTCATGGGACCATTTCCGATCTCACATGGTTTCCAGTATATTCTCCTTGCGGTCGATTATGTCTCTAAATGGATAGAGGCAATTCCCACAAAAACCAATGACCATAGAGTTGTGGTTAGATTTCTTAAAGAGAACATCTTCGCTCGATTCCGAGCCCCTAAAGCTATCATCAGTGATGGGGGAAACATTTCTGCAATAGGGTCTTTGAGCATCTTCTAAAAAAGTATGGGGTCACCCACAAAGTCGCCCTTGATTATCATCCTCAGACTAGTGGTCAGGTAGAAGTCTCCAACCGTCAGATAAAGCAAATCTTAGAGAAAACAGTCAATACTACTTGTAAAGACTGGTCCACTCACCTTACTGACTCTCTTTGGGCCTACCGTACTGCTTTCAAGACCCCTCTCAATATGTCTCCGTATCGATTGGTTGTTGGGAAACCATGCCACCTCCCTGTAGAGTTAGAGCATCGTGCCCTCTGGGCCATTAAAAAGCTAAATTTTGACTTAGACTCCGTAGGCGAGGAGAGGAAACTGCAACTCAATGAGTTGGATGAATTACGAAATGATACTTATAGTTTGTCGAAGCAATACAAAGAACAAATGAAAAGGATTCACGACAAGAGCATTCTTAGAAAAGAGTTCAACCCAGGACAGAAAGTACTTCTGTATAATTCTAGACTCCATATCTTTCTTGGGAAATTAAAATCTAGATGGTCCAGTCCATTCATTGTTACCGAGGTTAAGCCCTATGGGGCTATCACTGTCAAGGATCCAAAGGATAATTCCACTTTCCAAGTTAACGGTCAGCGTTTGAAACATTTCAATGAACTTGATGTTTCATCCATCCAAGCTGATGAGATTGATCTAATCGATCCTGTCTATGAAGACTGATGACTCACTCAGTCTCCGTGTTTCCAACTTGTTTGGGGGTGCTTTTATGTACCCCCTTTGTGTCTGGCTGAAGACGTTAAACTTAGCGCTGTCGGAAAGGCAATTCCGAGATTCATGAGTTGCATGATTATTTTGGCACTATTTTTCAGGTTATACGGATCTCATTACTTTTGCAGATACCTACCAGTGTACATTTTTACCAAGCTGGTAATACCCTTCCTCAACTTTTGCATCTTATAGTCCACAGTCATATCTTTTTGTCTTGGTCATGAGCACCGAGGACGGTGCTATCTTTTGTTTGGGGGTGGTATTTTTCAAAATTCATGTTTTCCCTTTAAAAAAAAAAATTGTTTTCTTTTGCTAACTCTTTGGAGCTTTAGAGACTGTGAAAGCTTCTGACCTGTCCCGTGGGCCGCCTAGGAGGTAGAACTCTGGGTTTTGCGGGTAGGATATATAGACTTATTTTCTTTTTATTAAAAAAAAAAAAAGTTTTTCTATTACTTTCAAAAATGTTTTCAAGTAACTTTACAATGATGAGACCAAAACTAACTGTTAGTCTACTTATTGAAAGGAATGTCATTTTTTGAAATACAAGTTAGCACTTAGTTCAGTACTACTTTGGATTGAGATGCTTAGAAAATTCAGATTCGGCACAAATTGCAGAAAATCAACATCAGAGTTATCCTAAGTTCAGATTCTCTAGAGATCCTAGAAGAATATTTGTGGAGACCTAACCCAATGAGTTTTGAGCATTTCATCATTTTAGAGGGTTATACAAAGATTCCGAGTCACAAGTTGACCCACAATTTCTTCCAGCCCACACATATTCCTTTGCAAGATCTCATTAATTCTTGATTTGATCATTAAACTCGGAACGACATCAAACATTGGGTCATTACAAAAGAACTTTCTTTGTATCTATTCAAGACATTAGACATGATAGTGCAACCCTAGAAAATGATATAGGCCATGTTTGTAACCTGTCAGACTTTTTAGCTTACCTAACTTTTACATCTGTAGAAAACCCTTTTGAGCCTATAATGAAAACCTTTCCTTGTTAACCCATTAACCGAAAACCCAATCCAGATAAGAAATATGACTCACGACCCTATTTTTGAGAAGGATAAGAGAGTAAATGGTATGGGTACACCATGAAAGAAAGAAATTGAGAAAGGAAAGAAAAACCAAGTGGGTTCAAACTGAAAAGAAAATATGGAAAGCTGAAAAACAATATTGAGCAATCTCAAAAAGATCAAAAAATAAAAGAAGGAAAAGAAAAAGGAACTGGTGTTACACCCTCAGGAAAAATTGTAAAGAATATTAAGATATCCTCTCAGAACTTTGAATCCTGTGTCCGCTTCTTTTCTTAAACCATTCCCAAGCCTCAATACAACCTATTAAAGTCCTACTTGATTCTAGGTTAGCACAATCATAAAATGTGGAGAATGGAGAAAGAGAAACTATAGAGTTTGATCTAACGTTCCCTAGTGACATGATATTCCTATCATGAGATCTTTTGATTTTATAATGTCTTCCCTTCTAGACAATATATGTGAGAAATTTGCCTGTTTCTAGCCACATATCTCCTCACATATAACTTGAGAGAAAATAAATAAAACCATTTCTGAGTGTTTCACTTCTGAGTGGTATACAAGTGAGAATTGAGGTCAAGACATAAAATCTTAGAGGTGATCTGAAAATCTTTGTTGTTGGATAATGATAATGTTGAGCACACACACATCCTGAATCTGACTTTTCTTGTGCTGAGTGTCCATCTGTATTCTTGTTGAAACTTACTGACTGAGTTCTAACTTGTAAATATTTTGTTACATCCTTGAAATAATTTGACAAACGGAGTTTTCTCTGAGTAATGAGAAATAGTGTGTAGCATGTGCCAAACCCTTTCAAGCTCCATTTTTTCGTACTGATTGCCAAGGACTAGCAATATGCTAGTCGGGGGTTGTGATATTCGCTTAAAAGTGTTTGTTTTTCACGATTATCATTTGAGAATTATTGAACTCTCCTACGTAAAACTTTTATTTTTACAAACTTTTCTACGTAAGAGTTTTCTCCATTGCATAAAACATAATTTTCTGGTCAAAATGGTATATTTGCATAGTTTAAACACATTTCTGAACGTCTAGATACTGTGTCATTTTAATGAATTCTCATTACGTGTTTTACTTGTCTCAGGAACCCTAACTGGACGATTCTCAAGGACCGGAGGCCGTAGTTAAGCATCAAAGCCCATTACCGAAGACTAAAGAGCCAACAGGCTATACCAAGTAGATGCAGGCTAAGTGTGGGCTAAGCCAAGAGAACACAATTACCGAATGAGGCCTAGGGAGTTGAAGAGTTGATTTCCAAGAAAATGACTTGAGTAATAAAGATCACTATACAAGACAAAGGAGAAAAGCTTGCTTAGTTGGTGAAATTTATGGGAGATAGTGTTAGAGACCAGGGTTCAAAACCCTTTGCCATCATTTTCTCTTCATTTTCTCTTTTATTTCTCAAAAACACTAATCTCTCTCTCCTCATCCTATTCATCCAACCTTAATCATCTTGCCGTCCATCCTTACTTTTCAAAGCCCTAGTTAGTTCAAAAAACCCTAATCCCATCTCTTTCTAGCCTAAATCCTAGCCACCCATTTCACTAAACCTAAATCCTAGCCACCAATTTCACTACCCTAAAACCCTAATATCTAAGAGATTAGTGGCCACACCTCACTTTCCTACTTTCCCACCTTCTATTCTAGCCATTCTTCTTTAGTTAGAAACATTGTCTAAAATAAAAAACTTTCCATTTTCTAAACCCTTGATTAATTCCAAAACCATCCATCCCTCTCTCCCCATATAACTCACATAGGTGGCCACAAGGAGGGTATCAAAACTTTCTTTCATTCTACAGCCCCCTTCTTTTCTCACCCCTCTATCTCTCTCTAACCTAAGTTCTTAGACCTAAGACCTCTTCTCTAGTAGTGGCCGTACACTTCTTTTCTCACCCCACTACCTCTCTCTCACCTACATTTCACCACTTTCATCTCAATCCACATCCTCTTTCACCTCCTCTCTCTCTCTCATCTCACGGCTCTCTCTCTCACCTAAGGAGTTCTAAGGTCTCCGCAAGCTCACGGCATCGCCATTGTCTCGCTCATCTCTTCACGGCCGGCCCTACGCTCAGGGCTCTCACCATTTGTTTTCTTTTTATTTTTTTCTTATTATTTGATGTTATTGCATTTAATTCAAATTTTGTAGGTGACTTTTTAATTCAATAAACAAATTTTCATGTTTGTTATTTCATGCTTGCCATCTTTCATTGTTTAATTTGATGCTTTTATTTCATTTCATTAGTAGTTCTTGATAATCTCTTAAAAAAAATATTTTTTTAAAAAATTAATCCACCCTTCTCATCTCTCCACCATTTTAATCTTTTTATTTTTTTATATTTTCTTTATTGCACTAACCCTACCAACCTTGAGTGTGGATTCGACATCCGTAATACCATTGTGTTAATCTTTGCATAATTCATATTTTGCAGGAATTGAAAAGAATCGGATAAAAAAATAATTGTTGAAATAGGGAGATTCGTTTCAACGACCGAAAAACCTTGTTTCCCTAACATTATTTAATATAAAACATAATTTGGGATTTAACATGACATGTAAACATATAAACAGTTCAGAGTGCAGAAGCATAAATCAAATTCAATTCTTATACATGTTCACTTGTACTTGTTTCTCTTGTTTATCTTGCTTGTATTTTTTGTTTCGTGAATGTATTCAACAGCATGCGAGTGCAATAACTTAAAATAACTCTACCCCATATATCGAGTAGAGATTAACATATACTCTACTTTCCAAGGTATCACACAGTTTGCACATTATCCGGTGCATACGGTTTGTTTACACATTATTCGGTGTATACGGCTTGTTTACACATTACTCGGTGTATACAGTTTTTTTACACATTACCCGGTGTAAATGGCTTGTCTTGCCTTGGCCTTAGGCTTGTGGGTACTCGGTCCGTGCAAAAATCAATCATACAATCATGCTTATGTTCTTGTATATTTGCATAATACTTGTCATCTTGATTCTTATTATCATACTTGTCCATGTCCAATTTCGTGAATAAGTGCAAGTGAAATAATGATAATTTTAAATCATTCACAATTTAAACATGCTGAATTTCTCATAATTGATCAACATAAAATATGGGTTTATCAAGTTTTTGACAACAAAAATAGGGACAATTTAATTCATCATGTCTCAATTTCCAATACATAATTTTAATTAATTTAATCTCTGAAAACCCTAGTTTATAACATACTATAATTTCAAAGCAACATAGAATCACTCCATCAAATTTAACCATCACCACTTCCTCCATTCTTCATCACACCATAAACCATAAGATCATTCCCTTTCCCCTTGTTGATATAATAATTAAATCACAAGAACCTCTTTAACATCATCAACATCTTTTGCAAGGAAATCATAAATTTAAACTCTCTACACATCATATATAATTTCTATGAGGAAATCATGGTCTAAAGCATTCTCAAAATCATCTTACATATTTTTCATAAGAAGATCATGATTAAAACACTCTTTCTAACATCATACATATTTTCCATATGAAATCATAATTTAAAAACATCACATGTATGCTTAATCTTGTTTGTTCTTGCTTTAGATCTATCACTTTCATAATTTTATATCGAACTCATTATATTGAAAGGAAGGAAGTTATATTTACCTTTACGATTGCTTCCCTACGATCACGCGTTTGTGAATGGGGTTGATTTACGCTTTTTCACCCTTCTTCCTTGCAAAACCTTTGATCCCTCCTCTTGGATCTCTCAAAATCCCTTCTCTCACTCTCTTTTAGGTCTAAAAAGTTTTAGAAACCCTTAACTCACGAGTATAAGGGGGTATTTATAGTGTTGGGAGCCCTAGGGACTCCACAAGTCGAAAAACGCACAAGTCCACTGCTGAACGGCGTTTTGGGCGATCGATCGCCGGCGCCCTTTTTTTTTTTTTTTTTTTTTTAACTCTTTGCTACTTTTTGCCCTTCTTTCTTTTCATGAAATCAAACCTCAAAAATGATTTAAATTGAATGTTTTAATTAGGTTTTAAAATCACTACTTTTCACATTAAATTTATAGGCTTAAATATGTTAAAGTTAAACACATGTTTTCATGGCATTTAATTAAGATCACAACTATTAAGAAAATTAAATTCGGGGTTCTACAACTTGTCACAAACTAACCCAAACACATTAAACAGTGAATTAGGACATTACATGACTCCAACACTATTACATGACACTAATTGACAAATCATATTAAATGAAGACACTGAAGCTGTTGTCAAGTAAGATCTGTCTGTTGTAACCATGCACCTACACATGCTCACAAACAAAACATCCACTGAAGCATGTATGGAATATGAAAATACATAAATATAGGTATTGCAAAGAATGTACTGAACTTGGGAAATAGTACCCAACATTCTCTCCCTTTTGGGCACAATTGCCAAAGGTAATCATGATGCCAATATCACAAAGAATATACCAATTTAACACATGTGAAATATCAAAGCAATCATACTACAACCAATCAAATGCAGACAATACGGAGACTAAAGAGCGGAGAACAAAATAGAAATATAAAGCACAAACTCCCCCTCAACGACTCAACTTGATCTTCTCCCCCTAAGATCAAAGACACCAAAAAACAGGGCACCTATGCTAGAAAGGGCCATGCCAAACAAAAAGAAAACACATAATACTAATGCTAAAAAAGGTATCATGTGCCACACAAACATGCATCAAAAGCATTCCAAGCAGTAGTAATTTAAAATTACAAATTCAATGAAGAACATGATTAGTTAGTCCTACTGAGGATACACATCTAACTAAATCTCACGGAATGCTAAAGCATAGCCAATTCACTTAGTCACATTTAGTAAACAGTTCAAAAGTGAAGCAATATGTGTGTAGTGGTGGTCTGACAAGATACTAGATCAAGGTTTCTTTCCCTTTCCAAGGATATGACATTAACCACTAAGGGGACTCCCGAAGACATAACTCTTAGAAGTCAAACCTAGTTAGATCTAGATATGCTGATTTTTTACATTTTGGTGTTCCTTTTTCCTTTTTATTTGACTTAATAATTTTCTTTTATTTTTGGTCAAATACCTCCAAATTTTGTAAGATTTCTTTTGATGTTCTTTATCTGAACATATCTTTACATGCAATGATGGCTTTCACACTATCTAGGTAGGTAGTCCTAGCTATTAGCAGTGAGGGCTTTCACTCTAATGACCTAGATAGATACCTACTATCCACCTAGGTAGCCATTTCATACTATTTGCATCCAATAGTGACTTTCACACTATCCTAGTAGGTAACCCTTTTCATTGCAATAATTTTTTACTCATGGAGGATACACAAAATGGGGATGACTAACAATATGGTCATTCTAGATTGGTCATCCAAGGTCACACTTTTGGGATAAACCATACACCTACAGATTTGAAAATAGACCTCTCAATAGTATCAGTTAGAGTGCATGTGAAATTTGTGAAGCATACACACATGACTAAGTCTCTAACTGTTCAAGGTAAAACTGGTCTAATTCTTAGCCTAACCAAGAGGCTATGAAGGTTGGTGTGCTCAAATATAATTAACCCGAACGTACACTTTCTATTGTAAGATAGTGGCAAAACGGGGTCGATCTACAGAGACTTGTTAAATAGGTACTATTATTAATTTAGAATTATTTTATGGATTAATTAAAAACCGATTTAAAATTTGTTATGCTAAGATTATAATTAAAAATAAAATAAAACTAAAGGAATAAAAAGAAGAAGAAAAGAAACATTTTTTTTTTGTTAAAGTTGAAGAGAATAGGAGATCCGGATTCCACCAAAAATATAATAAAATTAATCCTAAAATTAATTTATAAATTCTCCAATGAAACACGATCCAATAAGCAAGCAAATGCTTTGGATCAGAAGATAGATCTTATGAACTTTAATTAAAATTCAGATTTAATATTTTCGTAACAATACAATTTTGGAGTATTTAAAAACTAAAATAAGGATTAATCTTACCGGATTGTAGCATTCAAGATAAAACCGATGAAATAAATCACGCTCTTCATTGATGTTTGATCGACTTTTTACACCACTCCCTCTTCTACTCTTATAAAATAAAAAATCAAAGAAGAGAAAGACAATGGTAGAGAGGAAAGAGAATAAGATTTAGGCTAGAGAGAATGGGTGAAAAAGAGAGAGAGCCCCCAAAAGAGGAAGAGAAAAACTCTTTTTAACCCTGATTTTCCTGTGCTCTATGCATAAGCCTCTCCTTGACAGAATATTTTGACCCCTTTAAGTTCCCAATTAGCAGATCCTCGTGAAACGTAATATTGTTTCCCTTTGAGTCTTCTTTCCAATGCCTCAAATCTTGCTTTAATTCGATCTTTCAATAAAAAATTATGACCAAATTAGTGAGTCTGGACAGTTTAGGGGGGAATCTGAAAAATCTTCCTTTTTGGGGGGGATTTGTTGCTCAATATTGCCACCCATGAAATTTACTTGCTTTTCTTGTAGATTTGGTTGCCAAACATCAGCAACCCTATCTTCTCCTTGATTTAATCCAATTAGATGAGTGGGCCCTATATGACTTTTCTCTCTAATGGGCTTTTAGCTTTGAATTTCTTCAATTTGTGCTTTGACTTAGGTCTTGGACTTGGGCTTTATCTTCTTTACTTAGACTTGAACTTTTGGACATGGGTCTTTCTTCTCAAATCCCTTGATTTAGCCTCATTCCTATACAACTCTCTCAAATTCCTACATAATAAGAGAAAAACTATAATTAGAAAAATTAAGACAAGATAAATAACTAACATATGCAAATAAAGGGGTAGTAATTAACATTATTCTATGCACATCAAATACCCCCAAACCTACATTTTGCTAGTCCTTGAGCAAAACTAACTCACTTTCGTAGGTATCACCGTTGCACTTAGCATGTGCAACAAGCCATTGAACCCCTAGGTTACCCCTAGTGGACGAGTGTTGTCTCATGAGGGTTTGTAGAGAATTTACCCACAAAATTCAAAAGTTTGCTATATATTTAACAAGATCTTACTTCAACATTTTTTTTTCTAGGCATTGGCTATTTGAAATTTATCAGTTATTGGTTCCTTACAAATTTAGAAATGAGTCCCATATACTAACCTCTCTTAGAAGAATTCTAGAATAAGATACAACCCTGAGTGCATGTGAATATCTGATTTGTGACTTCGAGGTTCAGTCTTCTAAAGCAGGGTTTAACTCCTAACTGCCATGAATGATGAGATTGATCTAGAACCTAACTCCAAACTAAGCAACCTGTCTGAGTTAACGAGAATTGTGGATGTTCACCTTAATACCTCTAAGGGGCTTTATCTGTGATATTCCAGCTTACTCGTATTTTCACATCAGCGGCTTTCACACTATTTCCAAGAGCTAGGTTAGCGCAAGAGTGTAACAACACATAAACCACCGGGGAGCATACTCGAGGACACATCAGCACAACCCGTTTGCTTTCTTTGCTCAAATTCTACACTTGACATCTTGGATTTTGTCTTTTCTTTTCAACACCCCCTTTTTTTTTTCTTTTTTTTGAAACACGAATCGAAGAATATGTAGCCCTTTCTGGTGTGCCCAGTCTAATTCATTGGTTGCTTTTCAAAACGTATATATAACCTAGTTCTGTTTTTCTTTTTTCCCAGCCAACCAAATGAACAAGGATTTCATAGTTCATCAGATCCGGTCTTTCCTAACATTCTAGGTAATTAGAAGGGTCACACCTACTCTCTTTGACTTGGACTCTAGGTGACAAGTCAGATGTGTAGTGAATTTTCAAGGGTTTCTTTGTTTCTAAGATCTGCTAAGCAAGAGATGTATACAAGGACTCCTATCCTAAATACTTTGAAATTCTGACTAATTTATGAGGTTTCACCAAATGCTTGTGAGTATGAGCCAAGATCTTGAGAAATATAAGCAAACTCTTTTTTTAAAAATTATTTCATTTCATTTTTTTTTAAATGGTAAGTCCACACCCCAAACCTACATCTAACATTATCGCCAATGTTATGTAGTGAATGAAATGAATAATGTGAGTAGGAACTTCTTACCAAATAAGGTATACAAACTGACATATGCACTGTGACCATCCTGCAAAATATGTACAAGAAGACAGGGTTGCCTCCTCGTAGTGCTAAGTTTAACGTCTTCAGCCAGACCAATGCAATGTCGTAGTCCTAATACACAGGATCATCCAACAAAATTTCTTCTACCTCTGGAGTAAAGTACTCGAGATAAGGTTTGAGACGCTGCCCATTGACTTGAAAAGTATGGCCATCATTTGAATTTTGAAGCTCCACGACACCATGAGGATGCACTATTTAGACTATGTATGGACCAGTCCACCGTGATTTTAGCTTGCCTGGGAATAGGTGGAGCCTAGAATTGTATAAGAGGACCTTCTGACCTGGGAAAAATTCTTTCCGAAGGATATGTTTATCATGCATGACTTTCATTCGGTCCTTATACTTTTTAGTGCAATTATAGGCGTCATGCCTAAGCTCCTCCAACTCATCAAGTTGGAGTTTCCTAACTTCTCCTGCCTTGTCAAGATCGAAATTCAAGCCCTTGATAGCCCAATACGCTTTATGTTCTAGCTCGACTGGTAGGTGACAAGCTTTCCCAAAGATTAATCTGTATGGGGACATCCTAATTGGAGTATTGTAGGCCGTTCTATTAGCCCATAATGAATCACTCAGTCGCAATGACCAATCCTTCCTATGAGGTTAACTGTCTTCTCTAGAATGGTTTTGATCCCCTTATTGGAAACATCGACCTGCCCACTAGTTTATGGGTAATAAGGGGTAGCAACCTTATGATGAATGATATACTTCTTCATTAAGGCCTCAAAAACCCGATTACAGAAATACTTACCCCCATCACTAATGATGGTTCGAGGAGTACCAAAACGAGCAAAGATAGTATCTTTGAGGAACTGAACAACCACCTTGTGGTCATTTGTCCGACATGCTTGAGCTTCAACCCATTTGGAGACATAGTCTACTGCGACTAGGATGTAGAGATAACCATGAGACATAGGGAATGGGCCCATACAGTCAATGCCCCATACATCAAATATCTCAATGATCAGGATGGGATTTTGGGGCATTTCATTCCTCTTTGTGATTCGCCCTAATTGTTGGCAACGATCATATGCCTTACAATATTCATGAGTATCACGAAATAAAGTAGGCCAGTAGAAGCCACACTGCAAGATTTTTGCAGTAATCTTCTTTCTCCCAAAGTGTCCTCCACAAGCATGATTGTGACAGAACTCGAGAATTTTTCGTTGATCGCACTCAGGGACACATCGCCTAATGATCTGGTCTGGGAAGTATTTGAATAAGTAAGGCTCATCCCAAAAATACCATTTGGCCCTGGCTAGAAAACGGAACCTCTCTTGCTTAGACCAGGAACTTGGTGTTTGGCCAATGACTAGGTAATTGACAATGTCTGCATACCATGACGTTTTGATAATAGAGACATCCATAAGTTGTTCATCTGGGAATGTCTCTAAAACAAGTGAGGCATCACAAGACAATTCAACAATGAGTCTAAAGACATGATCTGCTACCACATTTTCCCCACCCTTCTTATCCTTGATTTCTAGGTCAAACTCTTATAACAGGAGAATCCATCTCATTAGCTTGGCCTTAGTATATTTCTTAGTGAGAAGGTATTTAAGAGCTACGTGATCAGTGTATACGATAACCTTTGAGCCAATAAGATAGGACCTAAATTTGTCTAAGGTATAAACGACAGCTAACAACTCCTTTTCTATTGTAGAATAGTTGAGTTGAGCGTCGTTTAGAGTCTTACTTGCATAGTAGATGACATGTGGCATCTTGTTAACTCTTTGCCCTAAGAAAACTCCTATGGCATAATTAGAGGCATAGCACATAACCTCAAATGGAACACTCCAGTTTGGAGGTTGAATAATTGGTGCCGAGGTTAACTCCTTTTTCAGTCTCTCGAATGCATCTAGACATGAATGGGTGAAATTGAATGGAGCATCTTTTGTCAGTAAATCACACAGAGGTCTAGTGAACTTACTAAAATCCTTAATGAACCGACGGTAGAAGCCGGCATGGCCTAAGAATGATCTCACCTCTCTAACAAATTTAGGAGGTGGAAAGTTGGAAATGACATCTACCTTGGCCTTGCCCACTGCTATGCCATCTTTTAACACTACATGACCTAACACAATCCCTAACTTAACCATAAAATGACACTTTTCCCAGTTAAGAACTAGGTTCTTTTCTTCACATCTTTGTAAAACAAGTGCCAAATGGTTAAGACATTCATCAAATGATGATCCAAAGACAGAGAAATCGTCCATAAAAACCTCTAGGAATCTCTCCACCATGTCTGAGAAGATACTTAACATGCATCGTTGGAAGGTGGCGAGTGCATTACACAAAGGCATACGCCTATAGGCAAATGTGCCAAAGGGGCAGGTGAATGTTATTTTCTCTTGGTCCTCAGGAGCTATTGAAATTTGGTTATATCCAAAATAACCATCGAGGAAGTAGTAGTAAGCGTGACCCGCTAGATGCTCTAACATTTGATCAATAAATGGTAGGGGAAAATGGTCCTTCCTAGTCATTGCATTTAACCTTTGATAGTCAATGCAAACTCGCCAGCTAGTTTGGAGGCGAGTTGGGACTAGTTCATTGTCTTTTTTGGTCACAACAGTGACTCCAGATTTTTTTGGCACAACTTGGATTGGACTTACCCATTTATTGTCAGATATAGGGTATATAATACCTGCGTCTAAGAGTTTAAGCACTTCTCCTCTTACTACTTCTTTGAGGACAGGATTCAGCCATCTCTGAGGTTCTCTAGATGGTTTAACATCTTCTTCTAAATGAATTTGATGCATGACCACAGATGGGCTAATTCCTTTTATATCTGCGATTGACCATCCAATAGCTTTCAGGTGGGAATGAAGAACTTCAAGGACCTTTTGCTCTTGATCTTTCTCTAGATCTGAAGCAATGATAACGGGGAGGCTTTCTGCACTACCTACGAAGACATATTTCAGAGATTCAAGCAATGGCTTGAGTTCTAACTTGGGAGGTTCGATGATAGAGGACACATGCACTGAGGTGGTCACTGGTAATTGTTCTATCTTTTCTCTCCACCGGCTGATGTCCATCTGTGGAGCTGAGTCCAACATGACATTGACTTCCCGGATGGAGTCATCAATGTCAATGTCAATGTTGAACTGGGCTAGGCATTATTCTCAAGGATCCTGATAACAAGATTGTTGAATGGTTTGGCCTATGAGAACATCTATCATGTTCAACTCTTCCTCATCATCTATTTTGTTGCTCTGGAAGCCATTGTGGAATACGTTCAATGTCAGCTTCATATTACCGAAAGCCAAAGTCATGACTCCATTCTTACATTTGATGACTGCATCGGATGTAGCGAGGAATGGGCGACCAAGTATCACAAGAATGTGATGACTAGGGTTCATGACTGGTTCGGTGTCCAAGACTACGAAGTCTGGAGGAAAATAGAACTCATTAATTTTGATGATCACATCCTCAACTATTCCCTTTGGAACCTTTACTGACCTATCTACAAGACTCAAGGTGATGTCTGTAGGTTTGAGCTCCCCCAAACCTAGCTGTTTGTATACAGAATAAGGTAGAAGGTTCACACTAGCCCCTAAGTCTAAAAGACACTTGTCAATCATAGTATCTCCAATCCTGATGGAGATTGTTGGGCATCCAGGGTCCTTGTATTTGGGCACTAAGGTGTACTGGATAAGCCCTAAAGATTGAGCTGCAAGAACAGCTTCTCTAGGAATTGATGTCTTCCTTTTGACAGTGGTTAGGTCTTTTAAGAACTTAGAATAGGAAGGAATCTGTTTGATGGCATCTAGAAGGGGAATATTGATTTGAACATTCTTAAATACTTCTAGGATTCCTTCAAAGTGTGAATTCTTTCGATTATCCTGCAGACACTGTGGATATGGGGCTTTTGGGATGTACGAGTTGATGGATTGATCTTGGTTCTTTTTTTCTTTCGCTTTCTCGATGGATATTGGGGTTGTCTCATTCTCTTTTGGACCTTCTCTCTCTTTAGGTTGTTTGACTAGGAAATTGTCCCTTCTCTCTACCTCCTACTGATTGGGCCAACTGACTGACTTGGAATTCTATCTTTGCAATGGCTTGGGCAGTTGTTTGATTTGCCCTTTCCTGGGTTGAATTTGTCTGAAACTGTTGTTGCATGAATTGTTGTTGTAGCTTCATCGTATCAGTCATCATATTCTCTAGGTTGGATGTCTGCTGAGGTACTGGAGGGGAGTAGTTGGTCATGGGATCCGACACTAGACTTCTACAGTTGTTAGACTGTTGAGGTGTTGAGTAAGCTGGTTGGGACACTATGGAATGATTGTTCTGAGGAGACTGAGGAATACCTTGCCTTTGGTAATTCCTTTGGAAACCAAGCAGACCACCCTGAGATTGGATGGGTTCATTCTGTCTGTATGAGAAATTTGGATGGAACCAATTGTCAGGGTGATATGTCTGATTGAATGAATTCAGTGTGGGTTTCCTGAAAGTGCTATACCCGTTTATGGCATTGGCTTGCTCTGCTTTGATAGCTGGCAAGCTTGGGCAATTTTCCACTGTGTGCTCAGAGCTATCACATAGTAGGCACATGACAGTTGGATCAGTTGGACTACTCAAAGAGTCGTGGTCATATTGAGGGTTCTTGTTTGCCGAGAATGTAAAGGCATCAAACTTTTTGGTCAAATTATTTACCCCAGTGACCAGATTAGACATGACCTTCTTTAGATCAGAGTTTGTCTTTGGATCATATAATCCTTGACTTTTGGATCCTAGTTCCTCCCTCTCATATTCATCCCTATTACTGCTCCAATTTTGGGAATTCTTCACTAAGTCTACCAGAAAATCGTATGCTTGAGTTGGAGTTTGTCTCATGAATTTGCCTTGGTGCATGGACTCTATCAAGGTAGGTTGAGCAGTGTTAGTCCTCTGTAGAAACAGTGGACTAATTGAGCTTTGTCAATCCCATGGTGCGGACATTTGACAAGAAGATCATGAAATCTTTCCCATGTTTGAGGAAATTCCTCCTCTGCTTTACCCCTAAAATTTCTAATCGCATCTTTAATTTTCTTAGTTTTGGCGATTGGGTAGAATTTGGCCATGAACGTTTTGCACATCTCATCTCATGTCGTGATGGAATTTTGTGGAAGAGAATTCAACCACGCAACGGTGTGATCTTCTAGGGATAGAGGGAATAACCTCAACTTGACACTCTCGCTGTCCAGGTTTTGGTTCCTAAATGTCTGACAAATTGTCAGGAACTTGTTTAAGTGAATATAAGGTTGTTCACTCTCAAAACCATGGAATTTGGGTAACATGTTGATAGTTCCAGGCCTGATTTCAAATTGATTTGCTACCACTTCTGGCAAGACTATGCATGTTGGTGGTGTAGCACAGGCGGGAGCAAAAAGCTCATTCAGGGTCCTTTTTGGAGGATTTGCCATTTCAGAGAAAATAGAAAAATCCTCGATATATGTGATGGGATTACTTGTGAGTTCTACTTTGATTAAACGACCTCTCACACGTACCCAAGTGCACATAAACCGGAGTATTGACTTCTAAAAAAAATCCTAGTCTAGTCTAATCCTGATGATGCGCACACAAGCAAGCACGGTCCGATTGAAACATGCCAACAACCTAATTTTTTTTCCTAATTAACTAGACAGCTCCTAACTGGTTTGAAGAGTGCACCTAAGCCTCCAACTCGATCTTATGAAACCAAGTCGACCAGGTAAGCTCCCAGGTTGAGTGGTGGGTTCACAATGCACTAGGCAAGGGTCCCGCTTAAAAACCAGCTCTCCTAGAACAGAGACTGTCACCCTTTAAAGAGACAGAGCTTTCCTTGTCATCGAGTTTGGTCAAAGAACGTAATTGGCCCAACTTTTGGTGGGTCTTCATCTTAATGAGCTCGAAGGTCCTAGGGCCAATGCCTATTTAATTTTATTTAAGATTGATTGGTTGGGTGCTAAAGTGGGTTGTACTTAAACCTATGGGCAAGAATCCAGTGATTAAATCCGGTTCTTATCTTGTCATGGGTTTTGAGGTGCCCTTACTAAAAACGGTGCTCCAATTAAATTTGTGTCAAGCATGCAAGCACTCGTTAATTTAAAGACATCAAACAATCCCCGCTAACAAGTTAAAGATTCGCGGGTAAGGTTTAAAGTACATACCTCCCACTCAAGGTGAGGGAAGATCCAATTGAGTCGACCCAGGCCACCAACACCAAACTTGGTGTACAAACCCGGGGTGCAGTATAGTCCAACTCTCCTCCTTCCCTGCTCTATTTATTACAATTTGGGCCTTCCTAAATGATTTAAAAAATCCTACTACAATGGTCTAAAAAAAAATTACATAAAATAAAAAAAACTAATATATATATATATTTTTCAAATCCTCCTTCAGCTCCTTGTCTTTTTAGATCTCCTTCTCCAATTTCCTGCAATAAGAATGAAAACTCAAAGTAATATGGAAAAGGAGAATAAAAAGAAAAAAAAACTCTAAAAAAAAAAAAAAAAACTAAAGTAAAAAAATATTAATCTAAACCTAACCCGAAAATTACAGAAAAAAGATTCCTAGATTTTAAAATAATAATAATAAAATATATAGAAATAAACCTAACCTAAAAAAAGAAAATCAAACCCAAAAATAAATTCCAGATGTTTTTTTTTAGAAACTTTTTAAGAACTAGTCACCGGCAATGGCGCCAAAATTTGGTTGCTCAAATATAATTAACCCAAACGCACACTTTCTATTGTAAGATAGTGGCAAAACGGGGTCGATCCACAAAGACTTGTTAAATAGGTACTATTATTAATTTAGAATTATTTTATGGGTTAAATAAAAACCGATTTAAAATTTGTTATGCTAAGATTATAATTAAAAATAAAATAAAACTAATGGAATAAAAAGAAGAAGAAAAGAAACCTTTTTTCTTTTTTTAAAGTTGAAGAGAATAGGAGATCCGTTAATCCTAAAATTAATTTATAAATTCTCCAATAAAACACAATCCAATAAGCAAGCAAATGCTTTGGATCGGGAGATAGATCTTATGAACTTTAATTAAAATTCAGATTTAATATTTTCGTAACAATACAATTTTGGAGTATTTAAAAACTAAAATAAGGATTAATCTTCCGGATTCTTGGTTTCCTCCTTTTCCCCTTATCACGAGTTAGCCAAACATTGTAGCATTCAAGATAAAACCAATGAAATAAATCACGCTCTTCATTGATGTTTGATCGACTTTTTACACCACTCCCTCTTCTACTCTTACAAAATAGAAAATCAAAGAAAAGAAAGACAATGGTAGAGAGGAAAGAGGATAAGATTTAGACTAAAGAGAATGGGAGAAAAAGAGAGAGCCCCCAAAAGAGGAAGAGAAAAACTCTTTTTAACTCTGATTTTCCTGTGCTCTATGCATTAGCCTCTCCTTGACCAAATATTTTGGCCCCTTTAACGTCCCAATTAGAAGATCCTCGTGAACTGCAATATTGTTCCCCTTTAAGTCTTCTTTCTAATTCCTCAAATCTTGCCTTAATCCGATCTTTCAATCAAAAGTTATGACCAAATTAGTGTGTCATGGTCAGTTTAGGCGGGAATTTGAAAATCTTCCTTTTGGGGGGGGGGGGGATTTGTTGTTCAATATTGCCACTCACGAAATTTACTTGCTTTTCTTGTAGATTTGGTTGCCAAACATCAGCAACCCTATCTTCTCCTTGATTTAATCCAATTAGATGAGTGGGTCCTGTATGACTTTTCTCTCTAATGGGCTTTTTAACTTTGAATTTCTTCAATTTGTGCTTTGACTTGGGTCTTGGACTTGGGCTTTATCTTCTTTACTTGGATTTGAACTTTTGGACTTGGGTCTTTCTTCTCTAATCCCTTGATTTAGCCTCATTCCTATACAACTCTCTCAAATTCCTACATAATGAGAGAAAAACTATAATTAGAAAAATTAAGACAAGATAAATAACTAACATATGCAAATAAAGGGGTAGTAATTAACATTATTCTATGGACATCAAAGGTGATATATTTTCAATCAGCAACAAACTCATGTTCAACCCTGGACAGGTATAAAAATAAAGATCAGACATAGAATGCAGATCATGCAAGTCAAATAAGGGCAATATGACAAAAATCTTTTTGGATTTTAGTTTTTCAATGGTTTTGGATTTTTTTAAAAATAAAGAAAACAAAAAAATAAACCAAAACAAATAAAAACTAGTAAAAAGAAAAAAAATACTAGTATACATAGACATCACAGTACTAGGACAAGATAGAACACTAACAGCACACTCTACACTATGACAGGCACGGGCTAAGTGAAGCCCTTCAGTTTGTAGCCTGCACTCGTCCCCCTACACACTCCACCATCACATCAACCTCTTCATTCGACCTCTGAGAGGTCCATACAACTTTCAGGCCTTCCCTTAAATCCCCATGGTGTCCCCTAGAGCTCTCTCTATAAATGGCAGCCTCCCCACAACTGGAGGATGATCGGCAAAAAACCCCAGTGGAACCCCTGAGCAATTACCAAGACCCTAAGCCCTCTTCCAAGCTTTCATAAACCCGCCACCAATCTAGGAGTGCTTTGAGCCACCCTCAGCTCCCCTAGCCTCTGTACAGCACCACTACTGGTGCACCACCACTGTCAGCAGCCTCCATCACCTCGACAAGGAGCAGAGCAACAGGGTAGGGCCCTGTCCAATCCCCCATTCCCTTGTTTTAAATCATTGTCAGCCCCTACTCATTTTTAGGGGACTTTTCCTTTATTTTTGTTGCTATCTTACTGTTCAAAATCCCAAAGCAGGGTCATCCCTTACCTTACTCATAGGTAAGGGTTCCCTACGGATATAGTCATCTCCTTGTGTCTCTCAGACCAACCTCTTACCTTCTGGGATCCCTCATTCCATGAGGGAACCCCTAGGATCACGAGTGCACAGTCCCTGAGGGCACAAACCCAGTTCTTGACAGATACAGAAATGGTGATAAATCAGTACCGCCATTCCTGGTACTTACCTTGGCAGCCCCTGTAAGCCTATATAGGTAGGCCCTGGTCCATTTCCAGGGCCTGGACTAGACTCCCCAGACTTCCCTGAGCTTAACCTGGTCCTTCCAGGTTCACCACTTGAACCTAACCATGTTTAAAATTCAAAAAAAGAAAGCTGTCAATAGTGGTGGTAGTTCATCTACTGCCAATATCAGCAAGTGAGCAGGATGATTTTAGTCTTTTGTGGGGCCCACTCCAATCCACCACCAGGGCCCCCAGCAGGCTCAGGGTCTTCCCTGAAATCCCCTCTTCAACCTCAATGGTTCAGAGCCCTCTGGTTGCACCCATAGCTCAATTCATAGACCTGTAAAGATCCCCTGGAAACACTGCTTTAATGGCGGTAATAACTTTCATTATTCATTTTCTGTCTTTGAGCTTTTTGCAAGGGCCTAGGCCTGGTAAGAGGCCACTCTAGGCCCTGCCTAGCCCCCTAGGCCTATTTCAGACCTTCCCCAGCCTTAACCATCGATTAACCTAACCCTAGTTAAACTTTAACCATGGTTAGCTGACCTAACCATAAGAGAAAAATCCTAAAAATTCCCAATAATTTTCAAATAATCTAAAAAGGTAGGAAATGAGCAAACTGGATTCAGCAGCATTCCTAACCACGGTTAAATCAACTTAATCATGGTTAATCCTTTCTTTAACCATGGTTAAGCTCATTTAACCTTGGTAAATTCTGAAAAAATCCCTAAAAATATCAAATGGACCATAAAACTAATCTTGGCCCTTTTCAATCCTGATTAAAACCCCTAACCATGGTTAGACCACCCTTAACCTCGGTTAGCAATCCTAACCTCGGTTATTTTCGATTTTGGCCTACCGGGCCTAAAATCTAGTCTACCGGACTTCCCCCTTTGCTTACCGGGCCTAACCTCAGTCTGTCGGGCATGACTATACCTCTCTTTAACTATGGTTAGTAATCTTAACCATGGTTAATTTGACCTAAACCCGGTTAGCAACCCTAACCTTGGTCAAACTACGTCTTAACCTACCGGGCTTCTATTTTTGTTCTACCGGGCCCGAACCCTAGTCTACCAGACTACCCCTAAGCCTACTGAGCTTGAACCATGAACTTAACTAACCTCGGTCAATCAAATCCTAGTCTACCAGACTAGCCTAGTTAGCCACCCTTGGTGCACACACACACCCCTAGCCTCGGCACAGGCTCACGTGCCCGAACTACTTTCGGTCTGATCTCACCCTTGTGAGTACGTAGGCAACCCAACCCGGGTTCAACCCTAGTTAGTTTTACTTTCTTGGATTAGTACTATCTTACTCAGGCATTTTAAATAAACATTAACTTTAATTAGCTTAAACCTAGGGAGTAAGGAACCGTTGTGAAATAGAAGCCTTGGGTGCTTAACACCTTCTCCAGACTTAACCAAACCTCTTACCCCGATCTTAATCGCAGACTCAGACCTTATCCAATTCCCAGGGGACTTATCCCTTCTGAATGAATAGGTGGCGACTCTAAATATCTTCACACCCAAGAGGGTCTAACACTACCTCGTGAGTTTCGAAATCCCATGCTCACAGCTCTAGTGACTTTGCTGGGATCATTTGTAATTAAATTCATTAAACCCAATAGACATGCTTATTACTTTAACGGTTGATGGATGATCATCCTCAGTGTTAGTGGCGTAACAGTCTTGGAGGTCTACGGAGTTACTCCTGGTGGGTGATTATCCTCAGGGAAAGATTCTGACAGCTCTCGCTTTTACCAATCGTCCATTTTCAGGTATGTTCTATACCGAGAAGTCGCTTATACGGTGTTAAGTGATCCCCTCGTCCTGCTAGGAACACACTGGCATCAAACCAGCATTCATACATATAGCTTAGGCTAGGGTATAGTCTACGAGCAGCCCACCCAGGGAGGGTTATACTAAATCCTAACCTGCTTGCACCCTATACCTATCCTTAATCATGGTTGACTATCCGGACACATTCTACCCGGATAACCACCCACCTAGGGGCATGTAATGAGCCAAGCATGTGCTTGTAATAAACTATATCCAACCCTGCTTTCCTGACATAGCATATGGGATTTAAAATCTCAGGCAAATAGGTCTTCACCGGACCTATCACCAACCTTTACCTTATAGGTTCTCTGGTTTCCAACCACTCGGGCTAAAGCACATCAGACCTCCGTCTGTCTGCCCTATCGGATCACATATGCCTTATCACACCCAATCAAAAAAAAAATCAAAAAAAAAAATATTGCTTCATCTTTTACATTCTATCTGTATGCACAGTACACTCACAGAGTCTGTATATTATCCAAGTAGATGGCAAGTCCTTTAGGGATTGTTTGGTCAATGGGTCAACCATCACGGCCCGTACATCTAACTTCTCAGGGGGCATGTGATGAAAACCTCCAGAAAATAATTGAGGTCTTTACTTCGAATCAGCGTCTCGCTTGGGCTCAGTACTCCAAAACTAGGACTATCCTAGACCTATCCATGGTTAACCCGGACCCGAACCTCCTGGACGCTGTTATCCAGTGTTGGAACCCATCTCACATGGTATTCCGTTTCGGTAAGAACGAATTATGTCCAACAGTGGAAGAGATTCAGCTCATTCTAGGGTTAAACATGGATGGTGAAGCCATAGTAATACGCTACAAGACAACATACTAGGCAGACCTATCTAGGTTCTTACATATCAAGCATGTCTGCTTGCAGCCCGGTCCTAACGACTCTTTTGATCAGATACCCGTAGATTTTCTTGAAAAGCAGTACAAGCGCAAGTGGACTGACTCCATTACAGCAGAACTTCCCGATCTCAACGCTGTTGCACTGATAGTCATGTCATAGCTGGTATTTCTGAGGTACCGTACACTTGTCAAATCAGTTCTGGTAGAGATCATTGAGGATATGCATAACTCCGGATCAGTCATACCTGTCATCCTAACAGAGCTTCTCCCGGCTCTCAACCAAGCGGTAAACCACAGAAAGGGTATCTTCCATGCTAGTACACCTCTCCCACACCTATGGTTGGTAAGTCACCTACCTCCAATCATAGCGTACCAGTCGATCTAAGTGATGCCTACAGTTTACCCTGGAAGATTTCTCAGAATTAGGGCCCGATAGCGACTACAGACGTTAGGAAGCTCTACCCGCTTCTCTAAACCCTGATAGCGGAAGAAATCATATGGCAATGCGAGTGGCTTGTCCTAAGATGGCTACCTCATGTCATCGTAACCGGCAGACGATGCATGATTCTTACTAGTCTTACAGGCTCTGCAGTCTATACACCACTCCGAGTCCTTCGATAGTTTGGATTCTCTCAGCACCAGTGATAGATCGATCGGAAAATGATTGGATCACCTACTCAGTGCACTCCAACAACCTCACTCGCCGATTCCAGTCAGAATGGCGAAGCTCTAAACGAGATCAATGGCCTGACTTCGTGATTACATCAGGACCACCGACTAATTCAACATATCAGATCTTGACATTCCATCCGGTATGCCCGTACCGAGGGAACTGCCCATGCCAGTCTCAACTCCATCCCACGGAGCTATACCCCTAGCCGATCCAACAGGAAGATCAGTCTCAGGGACCACAGAAAGAAAGAAGATGTACATATGGTTGCTTCTACAACACCTATTAGATTACCATCTGCAGTAGCTCAGCAGCAGCTAGTTGTCAGAAACACCCGACCAACCCAGCCTAACCAAGGGCAAAACCATTAATAAGACTGACCCCTCAGAAACTTTAACCCTCTTCCTTACTCACTCAGCCAGCTTCTGGACCTTTTGACCAAATAGGGTCTTCTCACCTTGAGAGGCCCTACTCCTCTCTTGCCCCCGACAAACAAAACAAGAACTACAGAGCCGATCATCACTGCGCTTTCCATCAAAGCTCAGGCCAAGCCATTAACTATTACTGTCGCACCCTAAAATACCCCTTAGGAGTTAGGATACTTTGGCGACGTGACTTAACCTTAAATCAAACCTGAAAAGAGTGTACAAGGCATGCAAAATAGTAAACCAAAAATTTCTTTAATCACTTAACTGTATTCCAAGCACAATTGTTTATAATAACTGAATAGAAACTAAAACATGTACATGACTCCTTAACTTGAATCCCAACTCAAGTGATACAAATATCCCCAGACATAAGAACCCAAAATACATGTCTCACTCTCACTCATCCAAACCCTATGACCACATGTCAACCCTAACATCTAACTGACACTCCGAGCAAACTCCTACTCTCCATGAATCGCCTTCATATCCGTATAGTGTACCTGCCAACATCAATAGGTACGACTGAGTATGGAATACTCAGCGAGTACAAGATACTAGCAAACAATAGTAATAACATAATGTAACATGCATAATATCATTTATAATCACATTTATATAATCAAAGTGTGGAAGCCTGAATGAAATAACGAAACCTAATCTTGATCATCTTATAATCAATCATATTTTACATTCATGCTTTTAACCCAATGTGTTTTCCGTTATATCGTGAGTTCCTTATACATCTCATGCTTCTTGTGGTTACCTTACACATCTTATAAGATTACTCTTGTCTTGTGAGAATCATGCATGTCATCTTGTTTACTTCCTTTAATGGGAACAGATGATAATGCCTGTACTTGGTCTAGCACATTATCACCCTTCCATATTTCTTTATCCATGCTTGGAGACAGATACTAGTACCCTTACCTGGTCTTAGTATACTAGTATCCTCTCATACTTGTTAGAAACAGAAGTTAATGCCCGTACCTGGTCTTAGTACATTAACACCCTTTCATGCTTGTCATTTTACTTGGAGACAGATGCTAGTCCGTAACTAGTCTTAGTATACCAACATCCTCTCATACTTGTTGGGGAACAGATGTTAGTGCCCGTACCTAGTCTTAGTACACTAACATCCTTCCATGTTTCTTGATTCTTGCTTGTCATGTTTTCTTGTGAGCCAAGTATGACATATCCTAGGGATATGCCCTACCCTTGAAATTCATGCTTGTTTACTTGTGAGCCAGGTATGACATATCCTAGGGATATGCCCTACCCTTGACATTCATGCTTGTTTACTTGTGAGCCAGGTATGACATATCCTAGGGATATGCCCTACCCTTGAAATTCATGCTTTAACCAATCTTGTTTCAATTACCTTGTGAGTTCCTTATGCGTCTTATGTATCTTGTTCTTGTTTACTTCTTATAGGTATGCTTATACTTGAAACGCTTAGTTCATGCATGCGTGCTTGGTGTGTGTGGCATTCGTGATAATCATACTATCATAGATGGTTCAAGGTGCACATATTATATTTCAATTCTTTTATGGTCATGTTGGAATTTAAAACAAGCATATAGGGCAATTGGTTTAAAATTATAATTTTCAGAAAATTACATAAACATGCTTCAATAATCTTCTTTAATTTCCTTGAGTTCTCATTCATGCAATTTGCCAAACAGTTAGCATGCAACATTTCTTTAACCTTTATTCATTATTCCTTAGTCTTGGTTTTCAAGGTTATTCGTGCATTTTATCAAACAAGTGGTGTGTTCCTTATGTGTACAATGCCCTTCCACCATTTTCATCACAGGACACTCATCACATCCATGCGGCATTCATCGCCACAACCCCACATTCACACATCCACAATTTCTTCTTGATCTTGTTTAATTTAGGGATTTAATAAAGCAATTCAAGAAAAGAATGAATTAAAGAAATTCAAAAGTATACTTGTTAAAATAAACCTAGGTTATTACTAAAGTAGTTAGTAGGGTGTACTAACCTTGATGATCACACTTGATCTTGAAAAAAAACCCTTGTTTTGGAAACCCCACTTGGTGTAGAGAATCCACTTGCACAAATACTCAAGGCTTGAAGTGGGGAAGGATCCACAACTTGAAGAATGGAGGAACTCTTGCTTGAGTGAGGATGATCCAAGCTTGATCTTGGGTTCTTCTTCCTCTAATCCAAACCCCCTTGAAGAAATCTCCAATCTCCTTCCTCTTCCTCTCTCAATCTCCTATTAGTCTCTCTACGTTTAGGGTGAGCCAAAAAACCCAAGGGTAACCCCCTATTTATAAAAAAAGGGGAGAAACCCTAAAAAAATCCCGAAATAAAATTCTAGGTTCACGATCTACGATCGGTCGTAGGTTCTCTACGATCGATCGTAACCTTCTACGATCGGTCATAAGTTTCTACGATCGATCGTAACTTTTACAGAGAGTTTTAGCCATTTCTGAGATTTTACGATCGGTCATAGATTTTCTACGAACGATCGTAACTTCACCTACGATCGTTCGTAGGGTCTGTACGATCGTTCATAACTCTTGCAGAAATTTTCCAGATTTCCCGTTTTCGTATTTCAGCCATAACTTTTGACTCGTTTGTCGGATTTTGACGATTCAACTTGCGTTGGATTCATCTGTTGAAAATGAACATTTTTGGTATTTTAGAATCTTCCAATTTTTCTTTATTTTATGGAACAAATTGCCCCTAAAGCTAACTGATCGGAGAATGGAGTTTAGCAACCCGGATTTTCAATTGATCCGACTTCGGAAATCCAACTTTTAATTCAAGAAATTTACATTAAGGCTTTAACACATATAAAAAATATTTGGGTTGCTACATCCTCCCCCCTTATAGGACTTTCTTCCTTGAAATTAGGACTTTGGTACTATCAATGGGGATACTTATCCCACACTCAAGCTTGAACTCTGTCACCTAGTTACGCTAAGGACACACTAATGCTTCATCAACCAACACAAGACTAGGCGCTTGCTTTTGGCAAGGCACTTAGGTTTTTTTTCTTCATGTTACTAAAAACTCATGAAAAGTAAGAAAATTTACATAACATAATATAATATGTTTATACACATAGGCAACATATTGAACATGACATTACATCATCCTTTATCAACAAAATTTCTATCTCTCTGCATTCATACAGCCTCATTAGGTGCCTGAGCACTTTGCCCTAAGATAGCAAAACTTGGCCCTCATTAGCCTAACGTGGAGGCCGTATGGGCTACTGGGGCCTCGAAGCCTGAAAAGACTCCTGTTGCGTGGGCAGTTGATTTGGGATTCTATCTCCCTGGGTTTGAGCACACGGCCGACGGCTGGGACAATCTCTAATCTGGTGTCCCGTGTCACCGCAATGGTAACATGCTCCTGTAAGAGCCCGGTAATCCCCAATCAAGTGTTTCCTCCTACAGTAACTGTAGAACTTGAACGTAGATGTAGAAGATGTTGGTTGCACCTGTCGAGTAACTGCATAGTAGTAGGGTGAGGGGCCTGAGGTGCAAAAGAATGGTTCTGCACCTACGTAAGTCCAGAGAAGTGGTATGGAGTCATTTTGGTCCTCCTCTCCAGTTGTGTTGAGCTACTATACTGGCCTCTCAATAGTTTTCTCCTCTTATAGAATTCCTCAACATTCGATTTTGCCAACTGGGCCTTATCTACAACTTCGGCGTAAGTCTCATGCCTAAACATGGAGACCTTGTCTTTGATGTACGCCTGCAATCCCCTCTCGAATTTCCTGGCTTTCATTGCCTCTATGGCTATCAGATATGGAGCAAACCTTGACAATTCAGAGAACTTGGCTTCGTATTCTGCCGCTGTCATGTTCCTCTGCTCCAAGGTAATGAACTCCATTTCTTTCTTTTCTCTAACTCCTATTGGGAAGTATTTCTTGTAGAAAACATCTAAGAACTCTTCCCAAGTCCATTCTTGACTCGCTCGAGTCATGTCCCTCGTTCTGATGGCGGATCTCCACTAGTGATCGGCCTCACCTTCCATCATAAAGGCAGCCCATACAACTTTCTCTACCTCTGTAGGCATCAAGACAGAGAACAACTTCTCCAGCTACCTAACCCATGCTTCTGCAACCAATGGGTCTGTGCCACCATAGAATACTAGAGGTCTCATCCTCCGAAATGCCTCTATTCCTGCCTGTGCTTTGTTTGGAGGAGCCGGCACTAGTGCTGCACTAGGAGGAGAAGTGGCAGGTGGCCTGGCTGTGAGCATAGCTAAGGTTTCAGCTATCGACCCTAACACTTGGGTAAGGTCAGGTTGCTCATTCCTTACCGGAGCGTCACCTCCAATTCCCTTAGTAGGGTAACCGCGACCCCGATTGCCATGTCTCATGTTTGAATCCTGAGGACAATAGCAAAGCATGAGCCTAATTTGGAACCCAACTTATCTCGTCCCTAATTTCAACAATCATTTCACGTTTATACATACATAATAATACATCAAGGTATACAATAAGATAATATAAGCATACCATTAATGTTTCCTAGAGTACGACACCAAGTTCTCACACTCGATTAAGGTATTAACCGATTACGTATTTAAGACATTACCCAGCTTAAGACTAGGACTAACGATTAGTTTAGACCTTGAGTTATTTAGGCACACTCCTTTGAGTCTTTGTGACATGAATGATGATTCTAAGATCTACCTGATGCATGCGGAATATGTATGATAATTATGAAATGTATGAAGTGAATGATATGTATGATGCTCATGAGATGCAGGATGCTTATGTCATGCCTGATGCTTATGCTATGCATGAATGTGCATGATATGTATGATGTTTATGAGATGCATGATAATTATGCTGTAGAGCCCCGGACCTTTTCACATTTAATGCATGACACTTTCGTTGCCTTTTTGCCTTTAAAGATGTATAATTAATAAATAAGGAAGAAATTAGAAATTCCGAAACATAAGAAATGTTCTTTTTCGAAGTACGAACCCAACGCAAGTTGAATCGTCAAAATCCGACGAGCGAGTCAAAAGATATGGCCAAAACAGTCTGGACCTGCAGGCAACCGATCGCTCGGTCCATGGAGCGATCGATCGGTCCAAAACCGATCGCTCGGAGGCTATCGACTGGTCAAGATTTTTGTATGAGGAAATTTTCCAGAGAGTGAAATTTTAACCGATCGCTCGGTTATGAAACCGATCGATCGGTAGACAACCGATCGATCGGTCATTAACACCGATCGCTCGGTACTCGCGTTTTTGCAGAAAATTTAGTAAGGGTGTTTTCATCTTTTGGGCGTTTCACTCATACCTTAAAGGCTTTGCCCGATCATTTGAGGGTTCATACACAACCCTTAGAGTCTTTTGAGAGATAGAGAGAAAGGAGAAGGGTTTCCAAAACCTAGGTTTTCATTTGGGAGAAATCAAAGGGGTTAAGACCCTAGATCAACCCCAAGCCCGTTTTCTTCAAGATCAAGGCTCAAGCATTCGAGGAGCTCGTGATCCAAGCTAGGGCAGCAGCTACACGGTCGTTTTTGGAAGGGGTTTCTTCCTCATTGTTCAAGGTCGGTACTTCTTGCTACCCTCCAAGTTATAGTTCTTCTTTTCCTTTATTTTCTTTGTGTTCCTTTATACATCCATGTATTATGAGATGGGTTGTGAATGGTGAATGGTGAATGATGAATGGAGATGAATGTGGACGATTGGATGCCGTGTGTATTGATGTGATGGATGAACGGGGAGGGCATTGTACCCATAATAAACATACATATGTGATGTGAGTAAAACCCACCTAGAAAAGCATGTTGTAGGGTTAATAAATAATGAACACACTATGTTTGATAAGATGCCAAGGTGAATAAAATGAGTGATAAATTAAGGGAATACATGTTTAATTATTCATGAAATTGTTAGGGCATATGATAGTGTGTTTCTTACATTTATCAAAATGTGCGATTTATTACTTGTTCAAATCGTGATATGCTATGCTTTGTAAATTACCCAAATTGTCATATTTAATTCCAAATGCAAGTATGCACACGATCTCACGAGCACGCATGCATGACATGGATTACCGACGTTTTTCAAGAATGGGATTTAGAGGTGGGGCATATCCTACGATATGTTTTACCTCGCTTTTGGCAAGGACAAGTCAATCATGCATTATCATAAGAAGGGTCTCCCTTCCCTCGCAAGTACATACATATCATAAGAAGGGTTTCCCTTCCCTCGCAAGTACATCTCACAAGGACATCTCACAAGTGAAAGGACATGACATGAGCATTTAGGAAGAAGGGTCTCCCTTCCCTCACAAGTAGTTTACTCTTCCAAGCATGATACAAGCATGACATGACACGGCATGACAAGCATGAGCATTTTAGGAAGAATGGTCTCCCTTCCCTCACAAGTAGATTACTTTTCCGAACAAGCAAGCATGATACATGACATGACAAGCATGGGCATTTAGGAAGAAGGGTCTCCCTTCCCTCACAAGTAGTTTACTTTCCAAGCAAGCATGACATGACATGACATGACACGCATGATATGACAAGATAAGACAACATAACAAGTTTCAAGCACGGAAATGGTATTTTCAAGTCAAGTCAAGTGCACGATGTTTTCAAGAGGTTTCATCGGCTTTCTACGAAATACAAGCATGATTATAAATTGTTTTGCTTCCTTGTATGATATAAATTGTTCATGTTCTATATATGCAACTTGCTTCCTCCTCTATGTATGCTATTTGTATACTATGACTGCTGGTTAGTGCTTAGTACCCGCTGAGTATTCCGTGCTCAGCCGTACTTCTTATGTCGGCAGGTGATGGCGGAGCAGCTGCTCCATTTGATATCTGTGCTCCGAGCCCTTGGGAGGAGGAGGAGTACGTCGAGGAGCCTTTGGAGGAACCTCCCGTAGAGGGTCATCAGTAGGTGGTGTTAGATTCCGAGTGGATTAGATGTGGGTGAGATGAGAGATATACATTCATGTATTTTGGCGGGTCTGTCCGCACTTTCTTTTGGTTACTTTTTGTATAAACTTGGATTTGCTTATGTATATTCATAGAGGTTTGGTTAGACTTCTGCTGAAGGTATTTCAGTTGATCCTGCAAAGATTGAAGCGGTGATGAATTGGGAAAGGCCGAAGAGTGTCACCGAGATTCGTAGTTTCCTCGGGTTGGCAGGATATTACCGAAGGTTTGTGGAAGGATTTTCAAGTTTAGCAGCTCCGCTTAACTATCTCACACGGAAGAACACGAGTTTCACTTGGAGTGATAAGTGCGAGGCTAGTTTCTTGGAGTTGAAAAAGAAGCTTACTTCGGCTCCTGTTCTCACAGTTCCATCTGGGAGCGGTGGTTTCGAAGTCTATAGTGATGCTTCACTAGTGGTACTTGGATGTGTTTTGATGCAGCATAAAAAGGTGGTCGCCTATGCTTCCCGTCAGCTGAAGGAGCATGAGCAGAATTACCCCACACATGACTTAGAGCTCGCTGCGGTCATTTTTGCACTGAAACTTTGGCGTCACTACCTCTACGGAGAAGAATTCGTGGTGTTCACAGACCACAAGAGTTTGAAGTATCTTTTCCTCCAGAAGGAGTTGAATATGAGGCAGCGTCGTTGGATGGAGTTCATGAAGGACTACGACTGTTCATCTAGTACCACCCGGGTAAGGCTAACGTGGTGGCCGATGCTCTTAGCAGAAAACCTTACGGAGTTATGGCTCAATTGAGAGGGCAAGAGTGGAAGTTATTACATGATGTGTCATTTGGACACTACTCTCAGGCATGTCACGTATGGGCCGATAATGTCCAATGTGGTGGTTAGGCCACAGATCTTGAGCCAGATCAAGGAGTTACAGAATTCAGATGTTGAGTTGCTTGCTTACCGAGACAAGTCGGTGAGTAACGGCAATCAGGAGTTCGCTTTAAATGATGATGGTGCTATCACATTTAAAGGCAGGTTGTGTGTCCCCGCCAACACAGTTTTGAGGGATGAAATTTTGAATGAAGCTCACCGATCAAAGTACACGATACATCCGGGAGGTACTAAGATGTACCAGAATCTCAAGAAGCACTACTGGTGGCGAAACATGAAGAGGGAAGTCGCTGAGTACGTCGCCAGATGTTTGATTTTCCAGCAGGTAAAAGCCAAACATCAAAGGCCGGCAGGTCTTTTGCAGTCCCTTCCTATTCCGGAGTGGAAATGGGAGAACATCTCGATGGATTTCATTGTGGGTTTGCCGCGAACGGCGAAGGGCTCCGATGCTATTTGGGTGATTGTGGACAGGTTGACTAAGTCTGCACATTTTATTCCGTACCGAACTACTTTCAATGCAAATCAGTTGGTAGCCCTGTATGTTAAGGAGGTGGTTCGACTGCACGGTGTGCCAGTTTCTATCGTGTCTGATCGAGACCCTCGGTTTACTTCCAGGTTTTGGAAAACTTTCCAGGATGCTATGGGTTCTCGTTTAGAATTCAGTACCGCCTTCCATCCTCAGACCGATGGACAAACGGAGAGGGTGAATCAAGTAGTGGAGGATATGCTCCGAGCTTGTATGCTGGATTTTCAGGGTAGTTGGGAGGAACAGTTGCCGTTGGTTGAGTTTGCCTACAACAATAGCTATCAGGCAAGCATCCAAATGGCACCTTTTGAAGCTCTGTATGGTCGGAGTTGTCGATCACCGCTATACTGGGATGAAGTTGGTGAGAGGAAGATTCTTGGTCCTGAGTTGATAGAGCGGACCGCAGAAAGGGTCAAAATTATCCGGGAGCGATTGAAAAGTGCTCAGGATAGGCAGAAGAGCTATGCGGATACACGCCGCAGAGATTTAGAGTTCCGAGTTGGAGATCGGGTCTTTGTGAAGATTTCGCCGAGTCGGGGAATCATGCGATTCGGGAAGAAGGGGAAGCTCAGTCCGAGATATGTGGGTCCATTCGAGATCATTACTCGAGTTGGTGAGGTAGCTTACCGAGTTGCCTTGCCCGCTCACATGGCGGCGATCCACAACGTATTTCACGTCTCCGTGCTTCGGAAGTATATCCCGGATCCTTCTCATGTCATCGAGCTCGATCCGATAGAGATCCGAGAGGACCTCACCCTAGTTGAACAACCGGTGCAGATCTTGGATAGGAGAGATCAAGTCTTGCGCAACAAGACCATTCCCTTGGTCTTGGTAAGATGGCAACACCATTCAAGGGAGGAAGCTACTTGGGAACGAGAAGCCGAAGTACGAGAAAAGTACCCCCATTTATTAGTTTAAGGCCTTGGCATTCCCTTGTATTTTGTTATAGTTTTACGCATGTATGTATCTTCCAAATTTCGGGGACGAAATTTTTGTAAGGGGGGGAGAATGTAGCATCCCGGACTTTTTCATCCTTAATAAATAGCACCTTCGTAGCTAATTGGCCGTTTTTGTAGTCTAATTAATAAATAAGGGAGAAATCGGAAATTCCGAAACGTCAGAAATGTTCGTTTTCGAAAGACGGATCCAACGCAAGTTGAATCGTCGAAATCCGGCGAGCGAGTCAAAAGATATGGTCAAAACAGTCCAGACATAACAGAGCACCGATCGCTCGGTCATTACCTGCGATCGATCGGTCAACCACCGATCGCTCGATAGCTGTCGCACGGTTAACTTTTTTGTATGGGAAAAATTTCCAGAGAGCGTGTTTTTGACCGATCTCTCGGTCATAACACCGATCGACCGGAAGCCACCGATCGCTCGGTCCATACCACCGATCGATCGGTCAGACGCAGTTTTTCTTCATTAAGGGTGTTTAAGACTTTACCCATCACCCTTTGCCTATAAAAGGGTTGGGTTCGTGCCTTAGGGTTTCACAAACCCTTTGTGCATTGTTTTTGAGGGATTTGAAGAAGAGAAGAAGGAGAGGACGTGGTGATCGTTCAAGCTTGTGGAAGATCAAGTTCTTCCTTTCTATTTGGTGTTTTCCAACCAAGAACTCACTGTTCTTGCTTGTTCCAGCCATTGGGAGTCAAACTCATTGATTTCACCAAGGTAGATACACTCTACTACAATCTTGCAATCCTACTAGTTACTAATTATGATTCTTCTTATCTATGCCCTATCTTTATGTATTGATTTTATGTATGAAAAGGTGTGATTATATACTTGGATGAAGGTTAGTATTATGATGCACTCTAAGTGTTTGATAAAATACCTCTAAGGGATTCTATGCTTAAATATGATGATTTCTCTTATTAAGTGCATATGTTCGCATGTCTCGCATAAACCGATGGTTTCCATGGATTTCTCCAAGTACAAACAAAGGTTTTTCACGAAAAGATGAATAATGAATGATTCTAAGTAACTCTATGATTTCTCTAAGATCGTTTCACAAGCTCTAAGGATCATACCATGCTCACAAGGAAACTCTATGATAATGCTCTAAGATCGTCTCACAAGCTCCACGGATCACAATGAAATGCTCTAAGATCTCTATGGTTATGCTCTATGGAAATGCTCTAAGGTTATTGCTCTATGCTCTATGTCTCTACGGATCATAATGACTCTAAGTAACTCCATGAACTCACAAGAACTCATAAGGTTATGATTATCGATTGACTCACACGGTTACAGTTTTATTATCTCACATACGTTTTCACGGTTTCCATGCTTTAAGGAATTTACGGATTTCATTCTCCATGTCTTGTATGCTCCATGCCTAACCGCTTTATTGTTATTAGTTTGTATACACTGAGTATTCCATGCTCAGTCGATATTGTTATGATCGGCAGGTGCTCGGGTTCCATTCGATTTGTGTGGCGACGAACCTTGGGTCGAGGAAGAGTACCGTGACCCGGAGCCTTCCATGGATCACTATCATGACGATGGTGCTTTAGATAGGAGTCGTGACTTCGATTTCTGTTGATCGACCGGCTTAGAACTTGTGTCTTTTGTTATGTGAGTGTGGGGTTTGTTCACTCCACTTTTGTGTTTCTCACGCATGTACACTTGTTGGTTCTTACTTGAGCCAAGTTATAGGAGTATTCATTTTGCTTCCGCTACGTTTAGTATTTTGTTTTCCGCTGTGCATTGTATTTCATTTCCGCTATGTATATTCAGGTACTCTGACAGGTTTCCACGTGTGCCTTATGTATTATACTGGAGGTATGATACGGCGGTCACGAGTCAAGGTACCCTTAACTCCTAGGGGGTATTTTGGGTCGCGACAGACTTGGTATCAGAGCTAGTTATGTCTAACGACAGACTTAATTAGGTCACTCAGGCTTGGCCTAAGCGGAAGTAATTCCTATGAGTTGAACTTAGAACTCAGAAGGACTCAGTTGTCTTAGGCTTGTTACCACGACATAACCGGTATCAAGTGAATCCTTAGGTCAGTATAGGATCCGAGATTGATGTGGTCCTATGCGAGGTTCTAGTATAGGCTCTAAAGTATAATTATATGATGATGTATATATACCTCGATGTATACTATGTGCGGTATAGCATTTCGTGATTATTGAATTGCTATATGATATGTGAGGTTTGGTATCCAGTTAGACTCATGTTTTGCCAAATTGATCTCAGGATTCGATATCATGAGACGTGGCAATCGGGGTCGAGGTTACCATACTCGGAGGGCCGAGAGTGAAGTTCCGAGAGAAGAGGAACCGTTGTATTTCACGAATGCTATGGACTCCATAGCCGAGACTTTGGCATTGTTGGCAGCAAGGCCTATGCCTACCCCACCGTCCACGCCTGTGCCTACACCGGTGCATCACACCGCGGGGCTCGAAGCTTTTAGGAGACTGCGGCCTCCTACATTCTATGGCACTCTGGACCCCATGGCGGCCGAGTCTTGGATTATGCAGCTGGAGAAGACCTTCCGGGCTCTCCGTTGTACCGATGAGCAAAGGGTAGAATGGGCTTCCTTCGTGATGGAAGGTGAAGCCGAACACTGGTGGAGAGCTGCCCAAAGGCAGAGGGATGTTGCTAAGGCAGGTGTGCCCTGGACTTGGGCGGAGTTCTTAGAGACTTTCAGGGAACAGTACTTTCCCAGGTTTATTCGGGAACAAAAGGCGAGAGAGTTTATGCTTTTGGAGCAAGGGTCGATGAGCGTAGCCGAGTATGAGGCTAAGTTCACCGAGTTGTCTAGGTTTGCTCCGCACTTGGTGGCTACTGAAGACCTACAGGTCAGGAAGTTTGAGATGGGCTTGAAGGCTTTCATCCGAGATCGGGTGTCCATTCTCCAGGTAGAGTCTTGGAGAGAGATAGTAGGGAAGGCGAAGATCGCCGAAAAGAATGCGGAAGACTTCGTGAGAAGAAGAGACAGTGGCTTCGGGAAGAGCATGTCTTGGGGTCAGTCGAGTAGTTCTTCAGAGAAAAGGACTAGGACTGCACCGTACCAGTTCTCCCAGCCGATGTCGGCTCAGAGACCTTCTTTTGCGCCTCAGGCACCGCGTCCTACGGCATCGCAAGCTACAAGGGTTATGCCTCCGGCTTCCTCCGCATCGCAGACATTTGAGGAGTGCGCCGTATGTGGTCGTCGGCATAGGACTGGAGATTGCCGAAGAATGTCAGGTGGATGCTTCCACTGTGGCGAGGTGGGCCATATGATTCGAGATTGCCCGCGCAAGCAGTCACAGTCGGGATCACAGGGAGTTCGGCCTCCAGGCAGGCAGAATTCACTTCAGGGGTCTTCATCTCAGGCCTCTAGATCCTTGCAGCCTACCCAGCAGCCTCGTCAGGCAAACCAGGGCAGAGTCTTTGCCATGACTGATAGAGACGCACAGGCATCTGATGATGTTGTGCAAGGTACGCGCGAACTAGTCCTTGTCAAAGTTCTAATATTGCCATGATATGTTCGTATCTATATATATCCTATGTGGTGTTTTGCGATGTTTGTATCTATATGTACAGTTGTGTTATAACTGAGATGATTCAAATTCTCAGGTTCGTTGCTCGTAAATGAATGTTTGGCAAGAGTGTTGATAGACACAGGATCCACTCACTCGTTCGTTTCACCAAGCTTTGCCAAGGGCTTTACGTCCGAGCCAAGCAAGCTACCTAGGGAGTTGTCCATTTCGACTCCATTGGGAAAATCTATTGAGACAGATAAAGTGTATCCGGATAGTGTTGTACAAGTCATGCAGCACGAGTTGCCAGTCGACTTGATCCTTCTGGGAATTCAGGATTGGGATTTCGATATCATCCTAGGTATGGATTGGCTCTCAACTCACCATGGACACGTGGCGTGTTTCGAGAAGGTGGTGCATTTTAAACCCGTGGGGTTAAAGCCGTTTCATTTCAGGGGACTTCAGAGAAGAGACATTGCCCGCTTTGCAGCTCTTAGTCTCGAGGGTGTAGAAGTGCGAGACTCCACACCCATTCCAGTGGTATGTGAGTATATGGATGTTTTTCCGGAAACCTTGCCGGGATTGCCTCCCGATCGTGCAATCGAGTTTGCGATTGAGCTAGCTCCAGGCACAGTTCCGATTTCAAGAGCTCCGTATAAGATGGCCCCTATTGAGCTTAAGGAGTTAAAAGAGCAGTTAGAAGAATTGCAAGGCCTTGGTTTTATCAGGCCAAGTGTTTCACCTTGGGGAGCTCCGGTTCTCTTCGTGAAGAAGAAAGATGGATCAATGCGTATGTGCATTGATTACAGGCAATTGAACAAGGTCACGATCAAGAATCGTTATCCATTACCTCGGATAGACGACTTGTTTGACCAATTGAAGGGTGCGCAGTTTTTCTCCAAGATTGACCTTCGATCTGGTTATCATCAGTTGAAGATCAAGAAAGAGGACATTCCGAAGACAGCATTCCGAACTCGATACGGTCATTACGAGTTTTTGGTCATGTCTTTTGGACTGACTAACGCGCCGGCAGCATTCATGGATTTGATGAATCGGGTGTTCGGATCGTCTCTCGATCAATGTGTGATCGTGTTCGTAGATGATATCCTTGTGTATTCACAGTCACAGGAGGATCACACGAGAGATCTCCGTCTGGTCTTGCAGACACTTCGAGAGCATAGTCTGTATGCTAAGTTGAGCAAGTGCGAGTTCTGGCTGAACAAGGTGTCTTTTCTTGGACACGTGGTATCTGCTGAAGGTATTTCAGTTGATCCTGCAAAGATTGAAGCGGTGATGAATTGGGAAAGGCCGAAGAGTGTCACCGAGATTCGTAGTTTCCTCGGGTTGGCAGGATATTACCGAAGGTTTGTGGAAGGATTTTCAAGTTTAGCAGCTCCGCTTAACTATCTCACACGGAAGAACACGAGTTTCACTTGGAGTGATAAGTGCGAGGCTAGTTTCTTGGAGTTGAAAAAGAAGCTTACTTCGGCTCCTGTTCTCACAGTTCCATCTGGGAGCGGTGGTTTCGAAGTCTATAGTGATGCTTCACTAGTGGGACTTGGATGTGTTTTGATGCAGCATAAAAAGGTGGTCGCCTATGCTTCCCGTCAGCTGAAGGAGCATGAGCAGAATTACCCCACACATGACTTAGAGCTCGCTGCGGTCATTTTTGCACTGAAACTTTGGCGTCACTACCTCTACGGAGAAGAATTCGTGGTGTTCACAGACCACAAGAGTTTGAAGTATCTTTTCCTCCAGAAGGAGTTGAATATGAGGCAGCGTCGTTGGATGGAGTTCATGAAGGACTACGACTGTTCCATCCAGTACCACCCGGGTAAGGCTAACGTGGTGGCCGATGCTCTTAGCAGAAAACCTTACGGAGTTATGGCTCAATTGAGAGTGCAAGAGTGGAAGTTATTACATGATATGTGTCATTTGGACACTACTCTCAGGCATGTCACGTATGGGCCGATAATGTCCAATGTGGTGGTTAGGCCACAGATCTTGAGCCAGATCAAGGAGTTACAGAATTCAGATGTTGAGTTGCTTGCTTACCGAGACAAGTCGGTGAGTAACGGCAATCAGGAGTTCGCTTTAAATGATGATGGTGCTATCACATTTAAAGGCAGGTTGTGTGTCCCCGCCAACACAGTTTTGAGGGATGAAATTTTGAATGAAGCTCACCGATCAAAGTACACGGTACATCCGGGAGGTACTAAGATGTACCAGAATCTCAAGAAGCACTACTGGTGGCGAAACATGAAGAGGGAAGTCGCTGAGTACGTCGCCAGATGTTTGATTTGCCAGCAGGTAAAAGCCGAACATCAAAGGCCGGCAGGTCTTTTGCAGTCCCTTCCTATTCCGGAGTGGAAATGGGAGAACATCTCGATGGATTTCATTGTGGGTTTGCCGCGAACGGCGAAGGGCTCCGATGCTATTTGGGTGATTGTGGACAGGTTGACTAAGTCTGCACATTTTATTCCGTACCGAACTACTTTCAATGCAAATCAGTTGGTAGCCCTGTATGTTAAGGAGGTGGTTCGACTGCACGGTGTGCCAGTTTCTATCGTGTCTGATCGAGACCCTCGGTTTACTTCCAGGTTTTGGAAAACTTTCCAGGATGCTATGGGTTCTCGTTTAGAATTCAGTACCGCCTTCCATCCTCAGACTGATGGACAAACGGAGAGGGTGAATCAAGTAGTGGAGGATATGCTCCGAGCTTGTATGCTGGATTTTCAGGGTAGTTGGGAGGAACAGTTGCCGTTGGTTGAGTTTGCCTACAACAATAGCTATCAGGCAAGCATCCAAATGGCACCTTTTGAAGCTCTGTATGGTCGGAGTTGTCGATCACCGCTATACTGGGATGAAGTTGGTGAGAGGAAGATTCTTGGTCCTGAGTTGATAGAGCGGACCGCAGAAAGGGTCAAAATTATCCGGGAGCGATTGAAAAGTGCTCAGGATAGGCAGAAGAGCTATGCGGATACACGCCGCAGAGATTTAGAGTTCCGAGTTGGAGATCGGGTCTTTGTGAAGATTTCGCCGAGTCGGGGAATCATGCGATTCGGGAAGAAGGGGAAGCTCAGTCCGAGATATGTGGGTCCATTCGAGATCATTACTCGAGTTGGTGAGGTAGCTTACCGAGTTGCCTTGCCCGCTCACATGGCGGCGATCCACAACGTATTTCACGTCTCCGTGCTTCGGAAGTATATCCCGGATCCTTCTCATGTCATCGAGCTCGATCCGATAGAGATCCGAGAGGACCTCACCCTAGTTGAACAACCGGTGCAGATCTTGGATAGGAGAGATCAAGTCTTGCGCAACAAGACCATTCCCTTGGTCTTGGTAAGATGGCAACACCATTCAAGGGAGGAAGCTACTTGGGAACGAGAAGCCGAAGTACGAGAAAAGTACCCCCATTTATTAGTTTAAGGCCTTGGCATTCCCTTGTATTTTGTTATAGTTTTACGCATGTATGTATCTTCCAAATTTCGGGGACGAAATTTTTGTAAGGGGGGGAGAATGTAGCATCCCGGACTTTTTCATCCTTAATAAATAGCACCTTCGTAGCTAATTGGCCGTTTTTGTAGTCTAATTAATAAATAAGGGAGAAATCGGAAATTCCGAAACGTCAGAAATGTTCGTTTTCGAAAGACGGATCCAACGCAAGTTGAATCGTCGAAATCCGGCGAGCGAGTCAAAAGATATGGTCAAAACAGTCCAGACATAACAGAGCACCGATCGCTCGGTCATTACCTGCGATCGATCGGTCAACCACCGATCGCTCGATAGCTGTCGCACGGTTAACTTTTTTGTATGGGAAAAATTTCCAGAGAGCGTGTTTTTGACCGATCTCTCGGTCATAACACCGATCGACCGGAAGCCACCGATCGCTCGGTCCATACCACCGATCGATCGGTCAGACGCAGTTTTTCTTCATTAAGGGTGTTTAAGACTTTACCCATTACCCTTTGCCTATAAAAGGGCTGGGTTCGTGCCTTAGGGTTTCACAAACCCTTTGTGCATTGTTTTTGAGGGATTTGAAGAAGAGAAGAAGGAGAGGACGTGGTGATCGTTCAAGCTTGTGGAAGATCAAGTTCTTCCTTTCCATTTTGTGTTTTCCAACCAAGAACTCACTGTTCTTGCTTGTTCCAGCCATTGGGAGTCAAACTCATTGATTTCACCAAGGTAGATACACTCTACTACAATCTTGCAATCCTACTAGTTACTAATTATGATTCTTCTTATCTATGCCCTATCTTTATGTATTGATTTTATGTATGAAAAGGTGTGATTATATACTTGGATGAAGGTTACTATTATGATGCACTCTAAGTGTTTGATAAAATACCTCTAAGGGATTCTATGCTTAAATATGATGATTTCTCTTATTAAGTGCATATGTTCGCATGTCTCGCATAAACCGATGGTTTCCATGGATTTCTCCAAGTACAAACAAAGGTTTTTCACGAAAAGACGAATAATGAATGATTCTAAGTAACTCTATGATTTCTCTAAGATCGTTTCACAAGCTCTAAGGATCATACCATGCTCACAAGGAAACTCTATGATAATGCTCTAAGATCGTCTCACAAGCTCCACGGATCACAATGAAATGCTCTAAGATCTCTATGGTTATGCTCTATGGAAATGCTCTAAGGTTATTGCTCTATGCTCTATGTCTCTACGGATCATAATGACTCTAAGTAACTCCATGAACTCACAAGAACTCATAAGGTTATGATTATCGATTGACTCACACGGTTACAGTTTTATTATCTCACATACGTTTTCACGGTTTCCATGCTTTAAGGAATTTACGGATTTCATTCTCCATGTCTTGTATCCTCCATGCCTAACCGCTTTATTGTTATTAGTTTGTATACACTGAGTATTCCATGCTCAGTCGATATTGTTATGATCGGCAGGTGCTCGGGTTCCATTCGATTTGTGTGGCGACGAACCTTGGGTCGAGGAAGAGTACCGTGACCTGGAGCCTTCCATGGATCACTATCATGACGATGGTGCTTTAGATAGGAGTCGTGACTTCGATTTCTGTTGATCGACCGGCTTAGAACTTGTGTCTTTTGTTATGTGAGTGTGGAGTTTGTCCACTCCACTTTTGTGTTTCTCACGCATGTACACTTGTTGGTTCTTACTTGAGCCAAGTTATAGGAGTATTCATTTTGCTTCCGCTACGTTTAGTATTTTGTTTTCCGCTGTGCATTGTATTTCATTTCCGCTATGTATATTCAGGTACTCTGACAGGTTTCCACGTGTGCCTTATGTATTATACTGGAGGTATGATACGGCGGTCACGAGTCAAGGTACCCTTAACTCCTAGGGGGTATTTTGGGTCGCGACATACGCAGTTGTAGCTTATTTAATTATCCGTAAATTTAACTGTTAAGTATTCATTGATTGTGTACATACTTGGCATGTTATGTATGTATATATACCTACATGTATACACTGTTGATGCATGGATTAACTCCGCTATTTAAAATTTCAGGAACCCTACTAGTCAATGAGTATTTGGCTCGAGTGTTGATTGATACTGGGTCTACTCATTCATTTGTCTCGCTGAGTTTTTCAGAAGGCTTTTCTGTGGAGCCAAGTCAGCTAGAACCGGAGTTAGCCATCTCGTCTTCCCTCGGCAAAACAGTATTGGCAGATAAAGTGTATAGAAATAGTGTGGTCCAAGTTGGAAGCCACGAGTTGGTGGTTGATCTCATCGTCCTTGGATTCCAGGACTTTGACGTTATCTTGGGGATGGATTGGTTAGCAGCACATCATGGGCATGTAGCTTGCTTTGAGAAGATGGTACTCTTCAAGCCGGTAGAAGGAAAACCATTTCACTTTCGAGGGTTGAGAAGTAGAGACATTGCCCGCTTTGCGGCATTGAGCTTAGTGAACCCTGAGGCAAAGGACTTTTCGACTATTCCGGTCGTGAGTGAATTCCTGGATGTATTTCCAGAGGAGTTGCCAGGATTACCTCCAAACAGGGAGATTGAGTTTGTGATTGAGCTTGCACCAGGCACAACTCCTATATTCAGGGCTCCGTATAGAATGGCTCCGATTGAACTCAAGGAGTTAAAGACTCAGTTGGAGGAATTACAAGGCCTTGGTTTCATTCGACCAAGTGTCTCACCGTGGGGTGCCCCGGTGTTGTTTGTTAAGAAGAAAGATGGTTCGATGCGGATGTGCGTCGATTACCAGCAATTGAACAAGGTCACTATAAAGAATAAGTATCCATTGCCTAGAATTGATGATTTGTTCGATCAGTTGAAGGGAGCGAGATTTTTCTCAAAGATAGATCTTCGATCGGGTTATCACCAATTGAAGATTAAGGTGGAAGATGTTCCCAAAACTGCTTTCAGGACTCGGTATGGACACTACGAGTTCTTGGTGATGCCTTTTGGACTCACGAACGCACCGGCAGCCTTTATGGATTTGATGAACCGGGTGTTCCGACCATACCTAGATAGGTGTGTGATTGTATTTGTTGATGACATTTTGGTCTATTCCCAGACAAGGGAAGATCACACACGCGATCTACGCCTTGCTTTGGAAATGCTAAGAGAGCACAAGCTATATGCCAAACTTAGCAAGTGTGAGTTTTGGCTCGAAGAGGTGGCATTCCTAGGCCACGCTGTTTCCGCGGAAGGCATCTCCGTTGATCCGAAGAAGATAGAAGCTGTTATGAGTTGGGCGAGGCCCAAGAGTGTTACTGAGATACGCAGCTTTCTTGGGCTGGCAGGCTACTACAGGAGATTCGTAGAGGGTTTCTCTAGCCTTGCAGCACCGCTTACTCACCTGACAAGGAAGTTGCCAAGGGCAGTGAAGACTTTTCTCTCACTAGCCGAGGTGCTATAACGTTCAAAGGAAGGCTGTGTGTTCCGGCCAATGCAGTTCTTCGACGAGAGATCATGGACGAAGCACATCGTTCGAAGTACACAGTGCATCCTGGGGTACAAAGATGTACCGGAACCTCAAGAGTCACTTTTGGTGGCGGAATATGAAGAGGGATGTTGCGGAGTATGTAGCACGATGCTTAGTGTGCCAACAGGTGAAGGCAGAGCACATGCGGCCAGCAGGTCTATTACAGTCCCTTCCGATTCCCGAGTGGAAATGGGAGAACATATCCATGGATTTCATAGTTGGCTTGCCAAAGACGGCAAGGGGCTCAGATGCGATATGGGTAGTAGTGGATCGTTTGACGAAGTCCGCTCACTTCTTGCCTTACCGAACTACTTTCAACTCTAGTCAATTAGCCGCTTTGTACATCAAGGAAGTGGTGAGGTTGCACGGAGTGCCCGTTAGTATTGTGTCAGATCGGGATCCAAGATTCACATCGCGATTCTGGGAAAGCTTCCAGGAGGCTATGGGTTCCCGACTTGATTTCAGCACCGCTTTTCATCCACAGACGGATGGACAAACCGAGAGGGTGAACCAAGTCATTGAAGACATGCTTCGGGCTTGTATGATGGATTTCAGAGGCAGTTGGGAAGAGCATTTGCCTTTGGTTGAATTCGCCTACAATAACAGCTATCAGGCAAGTATCCAAATGGCACCATTTGAGGCCTTGTATGGGCGAAGTTGTAGGTCTCCTCTCTATTTGGATGAGGTAGGAGAAAGGAAATTACTTGGTCCAGAATTGATTGAGCAAACTGCAAACACAGTTAAGATCATTCGGGATCGATTAAAAGCCGCTCAAGATCGCCAGAAAAGTTATGCGGACATGCACCGTAGGGACTTGGAATTTCAAGTAGGGGATCAAGTTTTTGTGAAAGTATCTCCTAGCAAAGGGATCATGAGATTTGGAAGGCGAGGCAAGCTCAGTCCTCGGTATGTTGGGCCTTTTGAGATTATCACACGAGTTGATGAGGTTGCTTACAGGGTAGCTCTCCCACCTCACATGGCCGCAGTTCACAACGTTTTCCATGTGTCTATGCTTCGGAAGTACATTGTGGATCCTTCGCATGTCATAGACTGGGAACCGTTGGAGATTCGAGAGGACCTCACATTGATTGAAAAGCCGGTTCAGATTTTGGATCGAAGAGATCAGGTGCTTCGCAACAAAACAATCCCTTTGGTTCTTGTGCAATGGCAACACCATGCTCGGGAAGAAGCTACATGGGAGCGTGAAGCCGAAGTCAAAGCGAAGTACCCAGAAATATTTGAATGAGTTTTTGTATAAGTTTGTATATGACTTGTAATTTTCTTTTTGATTTGTAATGCAAGTAGCGTCTAAATTTCGAGGACGAAATTTTTTTAAGGGGGGGAGGATGTAGAGCCCCGAACCTTTTCACATTTAATGCATGACACTTTCGTTGCCTTTTTGCCTTTAAAGATGTATAATTAATAAATAAGGAAGAAATTAAAAATTCCGAAATGTCAGAAATGTTCCTTTTCAAAGTACGAACCCAACGCAAGTTGAATAGTCAAAATCCCACGAGCGAGTCAAAAGATATGGCCAAAACAGTCTGGACCTGCAGGCAACCGATCGCTCAGTCCATGGAGCGATCGATCGGTCCAAAACCGATCGCTCGGAGGCTATCGACTGGTCAAGATTTTTGTATGAGGAAATTTTCCAGAGAGTGAAATTTTAACCGATCGGTCGGTTATGAAACCGATCGATCGGTAGACAACCGATCGATCGGTCATTAACACCGATCGCTCGGTACTCGCGTTTTTGCAGAAAATTTAGTAAGGGTGTTTTCGTCTTTTGGGCGTTTCACTCATACCTTAAAGGCTTTGCCCGATCATTTGAGGGTTCATACACAACCCTTAGAGTCTTTTGAGAGATAGAGAGAAAGGAGAAGGGTTTCCAAAACCTAGGTTTTCATTTGGGAGAAATCAAAGGAATTATGACCCTAGATCAACCCCAAGCCCGTTTTCTTCAAGATCAAGGCTCAAGCATTCGAGGAGCTCGTGATCCAAGCTAGGGCAGCAGCTACACGGTCGTTTTTGGAAGGGGTTTCTTCCTCATTGTTCAAGGTCGGTACTTCTTGCTACCCTCCTAGTTATAGTTCTTCTTTTCCTTTATTTTCTTTGTGTTCCTTTATACATCCATGTATTATGAGATGGGTTGTGAATGGCGAATGGTGAATGATGAATGGAGATGAATGTGGGCGATTGGATGCCGTGTGTATTGATGTGATGGATGAACGGGGAGGGCATTGTACCCATAATAAACATACATATGTGATGTGAGTAAAACCCACCTAGAAAAGCATGTTGTAGGGTTAATAAATAATGAACACACTATGTTTGATGAGATGCCAAGGTGAATAAAATGAGTGATAAATTAAGGGAATACATGTTTAATTATTCATGAAATTGTTAGGGCATATGATAGTGTGTTTCTTACATTTATCAAAATGTGCGATTTATTACTTGTTCAAATCGTGATATGCTATGCTTTGTAAATTACCCAAATTGTCATATTTAATTCCAAATGCAAGTATGCACACGATCTCACGAGCACGCATGCATGACATGGATTACCGACGTTTTTCAAGAATGGGATTTAGAGGTGGGGCATATCCTACGATATGTTTTACCTCGCTTTTGGCAAGGACAAGTCAATCATGCATTATCATAAGAAGGGTCTCCCTTCCCTCGCAAGTACATACATATCATAAGAAGGGTTTCCCTTCCCTCGCAAGTACATCTCACAAGGACATCTCACAAGTGAAAGGACATGACATGAGCATTTAGGAAGAAGGGTCTCCCTTCCCTCACAAGTAGTTTACTCTTCCAAGCATGATACAAGCATGACATGACACGGCATGACAAGCATGAGCATTTTAGGAAGAATGGTCTCCCTTCCCTCACAAGTAGATTACTTTTCCGAAAAAGCAAGCATGATACATGACATGACAAGCATGGGCATTTAGGAAGAAGGGTCTCCCTTCCCTCACAAGTAGTTTACTTTCCAAGCAAGCATGACATGACATGACATGACACGCATGATATGACAAGATAAGACAACATAACAAGTTTCAAGCACGGAAATGGTATTTTCAAGTCAAGTCAAGTGCACGATGTTTTCAAGAGGTTTCATCGGCTTTCTACGAAATACAAGCATGATTATAAATTTTTTTGCTTCCTTGTATGATATAAATTGTTCATGTTCTATATATACAACTTGCTTCCTCCTCTATGTATGCTATCTGTATACTATGACTGCTGGTTAGTGCTTAGTACCCGCTGAGTATTCCGTGCTCAGCCGTACTTCTTATGTCGGCAGGTGATGGCGGAGCAGCTGCTCCATTTGATATCTGTGCTCCGAGCCCTTGGGTGGAGGAGGAGTACATCGAGGAGCCTTTGGAGGAACCTCCCGTAGAGGGTCATCAGTAGGTGGTGTTAGATTCCGAGTGGATTAGCTGTGGGTGAGATGAGAGATATACATTCATGTATTTTGGCGTGTCTGTCCGCACTTTCTTTTGGTTACTTTTTGTATAAACTTGGATTTGCTTATGTATATTCATAGAGGTTTGGTTAGACTTCCGTTGTGTTTTATAGTTATATTTCCGCTATATTGTCCTCTATGGTATATGCTCTGTGGGTTTTGCAGGTTAGTTGTCAAGCAAGTCATGATTAGTCGTCCAAAGTTCACTCTAACTCCTAGGGTGGGTTTTGGGTCGCGACATATGCTATGTATGAAGTGCATGCTATCCTTGGATTTTATAATTTATTTATCAGTTGGGACTGAGCACTGAGTCTAGGATGTGCTGCAGATAATGCACATCTGTACCTAGAAACATGCATCAAACATCCCTGAGTTGGTTAAAAATATATTGATATCTGTATATGTTCCTACTAGTCGTGGGGTTACATGAACTTACATAGGCTTATCGTCATACCGTGATGTGCGACTTATGCTTATTTGTGATGTAAGACACATTAGTATAGTTGAACACTTCAAATTGCACCGGATATGCATAATAGTATATATACGTCAAAACCTATGTCCCTATATTCGCAACGACTCTAAATATACTAGACTTGCAAGACCTAAGAGCATCTTGTAGCCTCTCTTGGGAAATAAATCCCAACAAAACCTAATGACACAATGTATGGCAAGGACCTACCACTCCCTTGTCAAACAACACCTAGGCTAGAGACTAGCCTCAGTATTACAACAACTCATGAGCCTAACTGGGAAACCCATTCATAAAGCATAGGTTTTTACTTACATATAACATATAGTATGCACCCAACGCATAACATATAATACCACATAACAACACAACACATTATAGTATAAGTATATAAAATTTTTGGTTTTCTAGCGAAAATAGACACTAACTTCGGTTGAAATCAACCTGTTCTGGACCAAGACTAAGTGATTAGTCTACACTTGGAATACGACGATTTTCTTAGACCTAATCCCTTGTACTCATCGTGGTATCAAACTCTAAACAACCCTAGAGACCTAATGCCTAAGCTCTGATACCACTTCTTTCGTGCCCCAAATTACCCCTAGGAGTTAGGATACTTTGGCAACGTGACTTAACATTAAATCAAACCTGCAAAGAGTGTACATGTATGCAAAATAGTAAACTAAAAATTTCTTTAATCACTTAACTGTATTCCAAGCGCAATTGTTTACAATAACTGAATAGAAACTAAAACATGTACATGACTCCTTAACTTGAGTCCCAACTCAAGTGATACAAATATTCCCAGACATAAGAACCCATAATACATGTCTCTCTCTCACTCATCCCAACCCTATGACCACATGTCAACCCTAACATCTAACTGACACTCCGAGCAAACTCCTACTCTCCATGAACCGCCTTGATATCCATATAGTGTACCTGCCGACATCAATAGGTACGGCTGAGTATGGAATACTCAGCGAGTACAAGATACTAGCTAACAATAGTAATAACATAATATAATATGTATAATATAGTTCATCATCATATTTAGATAATCAGAGTGCGGAAGTCAGAATGAAATAACGAAACCTAATCTTGACCATCTTATAATTAATCATGCTTTACATTCATGTTTTTAACCCAATGTGTTTTCCGTTATATCGTGAGTTCCTTATACATCTCACGCATCTTGTGGTTACCTTACACATCTTATAAGATTACTCTTGTCTTGTGAGAATCATGCATGTCTTCTTGTTTACTTGCTTGAATGGGAACAGATGATAATGCCCGTACTTGGTCTTAGCATATTATCACCCTTCCATATTTCTTTATCCTTGCTTGGAGACAGATACTAGTATCCGTACCTAGTCTTGTTTACTTGTGAGCCAGGTATGACATATCCTAGGGATATGCCCTACCCTTGAAATTCATGCTTTAACCAATCTTGTTTCAATTACCTTTGAGTTCCTTATGTGTCTTATGTATCTTGTTCTTGTTTACTTCTTATAGGTATGCTTATACTTGAAACGTTTAGTTCATGCATGCGTGCTTGGTGTGTGTGGCATTTGTGACAATCATACTATCATAGATGGTTCAAGATGCACATATTGTATTTCAATTCTTTTATGATCATGTTGGAATTTAAAACAAGCATATAGGGCAATTGGTTTAAAATTATAATCTTAAGCAAATTACATAAACATCTTCAATAATCTTCTTTAATTTCCTTGAGTTCTCATTCATGCAATGTGCCAAACACTTAGCATGCAACATTTCTTTAACCTTTATTCATTATTCCTTAGTCTTGGTTTTCAAGGTCATTCGTGCATTTTATCAAACAAGTGGTATGTTCCTTATATGTACAATGCCCTTCCACCATTTTCATCAAATAACACCCATCACATCCATGCGGCATTCATCCCCACAACCCCACATTCACACATCCACAATTTCTTCTTGATCTTGTTTAGTTTAGGGATTTAATAAAGCAATTCAAGAAAAGAATGAATTAAAGAAATTCACAATTATACTTGTTAAAATAAACCTAGGTTATTACTAAAGTAGTTAGTAGGGTGTACTAACCTTGATGATCACACTTGATCTTGAAAAAAAACCCTTGTTTTGGAAACCCCACTTGGTGTAGAGAATTCACTTGCACAAATACTCCAAGCTTGAAGTGGGGAAGGATCCACAACTTGAAGAATGGTGGAACTCTTGCTTGAGTGAGGATGATCCAAGCTTGATCTTGGGTTCTTCTTCCTCCAATCCAAACCCCCTTGAAGAAATCTCCAATCTCTTTCCTCTTCCTCTCTCAATCTCCTATTAGTCTCTCTAGGTTTAGGGTGAGCCAAAAAACCCAAGGGTAACCCCCTATTTATAGACAAAGGGGAGAAACCGTAAAAAAATCCCAAAATAAAATTTTGGGTTCGCAATCTACGATCGGTCGTAGGTTCTCTATGATCGATCATAACCTTCTATGATCGGTCGTAAGTTTCTATAATCGATCGTAACTTTTACAGAGAGTTTTGGCCATTTCTGAGATTTTACAATCGATCGTAACTTCACCTACGATCGTTCATAGGGTCTGTACGATCGTATTGTCCATTCAACTTGCGTTGGATTTGTTTTTCGAAAAGGAACATTTCTAGCGAGTTAGAATCTTCCAATTTTCCTTTATTTATGGATCAAATTGCCCCTAAAGCTGACTGGTCGGAGAATGGAGTTTAGCAACCCGGTTTTTCAATGGATCCAACTTCAGAAATCCAACTTTTAATTCAAGAAATTTACATTGAGGCTTTAATACATATCAAAAATATCTGGGGTGCTACAACTACATTGGCCTGAAGTGCACCATCCAAGATCTCTTGGATGACTGAAGGGTTGAGCTAGCCCCCAGCAATACCAGCATTAACTAGGCACCACTGCCCCCACACAATAATCAAGTCAACTTCATTCAGTGGGAAGAGCCCGGGGTAGGGTAGCTAGGACCCTTCGCACCAGCAATCAATGATGGCGTCATTAGGCCCTCTTACTGAGCCTCTATCACAATCCCTTTCTCTCAGTCAGACATCCAGGGCCCAGTACGGATCCCCGCTCCTAAACCTGAAGAAGAGCAGATTGTCTACACAATCCTTTGTCTTGCCAAGTGGCCCACAGCACCAGCTCAAGCCTCCACCAGCCCTATCAGGATCCCTTATATCCTCCCTCAGTCGTTCACCCTCAACCATGTGCCCGCTCCTCACTCTTGAATCATGGAGAGTGAAAGCATAGCCAATCTCACTCGATCTGGCCGGGTGTATTAACCTCCGGCAACTAAGCTAGCAAAAGGGAAGGAGATAGAAAGAACAAGAGTATCAGACCCAGGGAAGGAAGCAGCAGATTCTGTAGTCTTGTTAAAAATATTGGAGCAGGCGGAATAATTCAACATGACACAACAGTTAAGAAAGACACCTGCCCAGATCTCCATCATGGGTCTTCTTCTGACATCCGAGCATCATTAGAAACAGCTTCTCCAGGTATTTAACAGTGCCCATGTAACACCAAACATTACACCCGAGAAGCTAGGGCATATGGTGAGGCAAGTGCTAGATCCAAGAGTCATCTCCTTCACAGAAGAAGAAATACCAGACGGCGACAGAGACCATACCTAGACACTCTACATCATAGTGCAGTGCATGGACAGAACATTATCATCAATGCTCATTGATAATAGCTCCGGCCTAAATGTCTACACTTTATCTACACTCTAAATCTTGGGTATGGATCTCAGTCAAGTGAAGAAGAGACCCATGACAATCAGGGCTTTTGACAACTCGACAAGACAAAATCTGGGTGACATCAACCTAACCATCAGGGTCGGACCTGCACATTTCACTACAAATTTCCAAGTCGTGAATGTACCTGCCTCATTCACCTTGCTCCTCAGAATGTCGTGAATCCACACGGCTGCAGTCATTCCCTTTTCTCTCTACCAGAGAATCAAGTTTATCCAGGATGACCACATGGTCGTGATCCTGTCAGAAGAGTTGGCAAGTACCCTTGCGGATGTCCAAGTGCTGGGATAGGGCATTGCCTTCATGGCATATCAATTCGAGTAGATTAGTTCTATCACCCAGATAGAAGAACCGAACAGGAAGCAGTTTTCGCCATTTGTCAGGATGATGGCCAAGATGAACTACCAACCCAGGTCAGGCCTAGAAAGCAGGAATTAGGGAATGAAAAAGAGATATTTACCACCTCGCTACACTCCGTCCTTTAGATTGGGTTATAAACCCAAGTTTGAGGACTATCTCTCCAAGCTAACACAGAAGAGCAGCCGGTCAGCGAAACCAAAACCCTGACCCCACATCTCCACAACTTTCCCAGTTGGAAGCTTCCAATCCTACCCCGATACCTCTATTGCACCAGTTGCCCTAACCCCTAGCCCAATGCCGAATCTTCAGGGATTCCAGATCTGGAAATTTTTAGCATGGCCCAAATGTTCAATGAGCTGACTGTTGAAGATGCCACAGAAGCAGAGTATCTAGCGGGAGAGCAGGTCTGCACCCTCTCCAACAGCATCGAAGCATTGTCCAGTTGCCGGCCACTAATCCGTTGGTGGACCGGGGCTCTCACCATTAAGGCCATTTAGGGCCGGGCAAGCATAGTGCAGGACAGGTTGGTCCAAGCTAGCAGTGACCAAGCATCACCCTTCTTCCCCATTTATCTCTCTTTTGCTCCCATTGTAAAATCCAAATGTCAGGCCACTGTCGGCCTCCATTTGTTTGAGTCATTTTTGTAAACAGTCATCTATTTTGTCAATGAAAATCAAATGTTTTGACTCAAAATCATGTTTTCAAAAAGAAACATTTCATATTGGCTGATGACGAAATCACACGGACTCTTCCCCTGGAAGGCCTAGTGTCCTGAAGCTAACAAAAAAAAACATAAGCACACTAAACTTAAGCTAATTGATTTGCAAGGAAATTATCTCTGACAGGGCTACCCCTCAAACCCTCCCTGAACTTTCCGAAGTGGAGTATAACTCAGAGCAGGAAGAGGAACCGCCTCAAGAGATTCCGGACCACATAGAACACAGTGAAGGGCTTTGCCTGGTCATACGCAGACATGCCTAGCCTGGACCCAGTATTGGTGGTACACAGACTGCCCCTGAACCCTAATGTCTGACATGTTAAGCAGAAATTGAAACAGATGAGGCTCAAATGGTCAGAGAATGTCAAAGAAGAGGTAAAGAAGCAGATCAAAGCAGGCTCCCTGGTGGTAGCAACCTATCCTGAGTGGTTAACCAACATTGTACCAGTACCCAAGAAGAACGGTAAGGTCTAGATGTGCATCGGCTACTGGAATCTGAACAAGGCAAGTCCTAAAGATAATTTCCCTCTCTTGCACATCGACATTCTGGTCGACAACACTGCAGGGCACGAGACACTCTCATTCATGGATGGTTTCTCCAGATATAACCAGATTAGAATGGTAGAGGAAGACATGGAGAAAACCTCCTTCATTAAACCTTAGGGCACGTTCTGCTACAAGGTGATGTCCTTCAAACTAAAGAACGTAGGGTCAACCTACTAGAGGGCCATGACAGTACTGTTCCATGACATGATCCATAAGTCAATTGAAATCTATGTGGATGACTTGATCGTCAAATCTCCAACTGCCAGGCAGCACCTTGAAGACTTGAAGAGACTCTGTGATAGACTCCGAGAGTTCGGCCTGAGACTGAATCCAGCCAAATGTTTCTTTGGAGCCTCATCAGGAAAACTCCTTGGCTTCATAGTCAGCAAAGAGGCATCGAGATCAATCCAGCCAAAGCTAAGGCTATCATTGAATTGTTAGACATGATGCCCAGAAAAGTCATTTAGATTGTTAGATCCTTATTAATTTGATTAATAAATACTTCTTCTTAATCTATTGTGTATTCATTATGGGTAATTAACCATGATCATGAGATGATCTATACGATATGAGATATCGATAAAGGTCCTTAGGATATATTGTAGGAAAGTTATGTGATTGGATTATCATAGGTAGTTATGACTTTCCAGTTCCTTATACCTTATATAGTCATAGATATGGGTGCAGCTAGGCACTTCACTTATATGGCTGCCAGAATGCTAAGATGTTCTCAATGGTTGAGATATAGTTTTTTCTCAAACTACTGTAGTGGAGACTACACATCAGTACATGGGTGCTTAAATGTTCATTGACTGATTGCATTCAATGAGAGACCTCTTGCATAAACATACTATCAGATAGTTGGTCTCTCATTCACATTGAAAAGTTTCAATGATCCTTAGATCTGATGAGTTCACTTATAACTGAACAGTAATCTGACTGTTTTGATTCCACCAAAGTAATCTCTACCTTAGGAATTCCGATACAGTGACAGTTGGATAGTTAAAAAGATGTTCGAGTCATAAGGAATTTCAAACAAGAAATCCATACTCATTAATTTGAGAGATCATCCAAGTTTCGGGTAAGATAGTCGATTAAGTTTAAATCCTGCGTAGGTAATTTTGAAACAAAACAAGTTTGAAATATATTTGATTTAAAATATATTATACTTATAAAAGTTTTTTCTCAAAATTGTTTGCATGAGAAAATGTTTCTCATGGCTTAATCAAAAGTCTTGGAAACCCGAATGATGTGCAATGGGCTATGAGTTAGATAGTATAAATAATCTCGAAGGCCCATTAGGGATAATGTAATTAGAAGATTAATTGAATTAAAAAGTTCATGTGACGGGATCCATATTGGTTAATGTTCATACACTTGGATTCAATTGCAACATGGATATCTCACGTCACTTGTGATTCCGATGTAATTCCTGTTTAGGGTCAATGGGATAACAATGGGTAAGCCAAGATAAGAATGTCCCAGAGCAATCTGTGGAGATGGACACATCAGAAATACAAGCTCATAAATTTATTAAAAGTTAATTAATTATTTAAATGATTAAATGTTAGTCATTGATTAAATAGATTAAAAGTTAATCTATGGTTTAAATTAATTGTTAATTTAAATTAAGGGATTATATTAGTAATTATTTAATTAACCTAATTAAAGGGGAAATGGGTTTGACCCATATCCATAAATCCATTAAGAATGGACCTTTAATATGGGCCCAAGCCCATGGGATTAAACCCTAGGGTGGGGCGCCCACTTTAGTAATCCTAATTGGATTAGGACTTGGTTACTTGAATAATTATTGAATAAGAAATCTATTTATAATGGAATTAAATTCCAATGGTTGGAATACAAGAAGGTGTAGGGGGATCCGGATAGAAATTTATGCGGAAAACAGGATCCCCTAGATCTTAACACCATAGAAAACATCAAATACTATCTTAAAGTTTTAGTCATATCACCTCGGTGAATGATGTTCACCGGTGAAGCTTAAATCCACTCGAACCGTCAAAACTCTTTGTAGAGATTTCTCGAAGAAATACTCGAAGCTGGATCCTTGTTATTCGCTATCCCCACGAAGCTTTAGAATCTCTCTTTGGAATTGAAGAAGCAAGAGAAAGAAAATGGAGCAATGGTGTAGACTTTCTATCACCCACAACCTTAAGGTTCAAAACCCTAAAGTAGCAAAACCCAACTTAAAGCACCCTTTGAAGCTTACAAAAATCCCTAGGGGAGACCCTAGGGGCTCACGGTTTTGAGAGAGAGGAGAGGGAGAGAGAAAATTTTTTGGAGAATTATATCTCCTATGGTCTTGGGTGTTGGGGTATTTATAGACTAGGATCCAATCCTAATCCTACTCCAACTTGATCACATCCCTTAGAAAAATGTTTATCAATAATAACTCTTATTATTTAATTAAACAATATCCCAGTTTATCTATAACTACTTTAGTTATAGTAAACCTACTAATTAAAGAGTCCTTCTTGAAAGAGGATTCCTTAATTAAAAGGGATTGGTCAACAACCAACAAAAGGAAGGAATCCTAGTCATACTAGGAGACCTCAACCACAAGGGGTGGGCGTGAGCTTCAAGGGGCGTGAGCTTTGGGGAGTTCAAGACTCCTTATTGTATTCCAACTACTTCTCATCTTAATCCTACTTGCAATCCAACCATTGGATTTTAATTCCATAATAAATAGAATTATTATTCAATAATTATTCAAGTAACCATGTCCTAATCCAACTAGGAATTCTAAAGTGGGCACCCCACCCTAGGGTTTAAACCCATGGGCTTGGGCCCATATTAAAGGTCCATATTAAAGGGTTTATGAATATGAGTCAAACCCATTTCTTAATTAAATAATTACTAATATAATCCCTAGATTTAATAAATTAACAATTAATTTAAACCATAGATTAACTTTTAATCTATTTAATTAATGATTAAATTTTAATCACTTAAATAATTTATTAACATTTACTCAATTATTGAGCTTGTATTTCTTATGTGAGCATCCCACAGATTGCTCTGAGACATCCTTACCCTGGCTTACCCAATATTATCTCATTGACCCTAAACAGGAATTACATCGGAATTGCAAGTGACGTGAGATATCTATGTTGCAATTGAATCCCAGTGTATGAACATTAACTGTAGAGCCCCGGAATTTGAGTTCACTGTTCATGTGAATAGTGCCCTTACATGATGTGTGTAAAGGCCTAAGGCCTTCCTTGGTGTTTTGGTTATTATGGTGAGTCAAGTGAAGGTTAAGGTACGTGTTTTGAATCTCAAAAGAGAATATAAAGATACTCTAAGTGTCTAAAAACAAGGGTATAAAATACCCTAAGTGTTTAAATGGATTGTAGGTGAATGGTGCTAATGCATGAGACATAAAGAGGTCGGAGCCTCTCATGTATGTCGGTGTGCCTTTAATGATCATTGAGGTGAGTTAAAAACCTATGGAGAATGATTTATGAGGTCTAAGTAGGGTGTTGGACCCAAGGGGAAATGAGTGTGAAAACACTCGTAGTGTTCTAGGTGTTGAAAAGGTATGTTTCGGCATTTACCTCAACTTTAAAGGGCTCTAGTTTAGTCATCGTTGATCAGAATCGAATGAGTATTGAATTTTTAGAAAGGTATTAGAACCCTCTTTGAGGTTCATATTTACCATTTTTCCAGATTTTGAGTCGGTATTGAGTCAAAAGTCCGATTTCCAAAGTCGGGACTGTTGAAAATCTGGGCTGTCGAAACCCATTTACAGACCAGTCAGCTTTGGAGCCATTTTTGGTAAAGTAAAACTCAAAATTTGGAGTTATACAAAACATGAAAGTTTTTTCCCTTCCAAAGAAGAATCCAACGCAAGTTAAATCGTCAAAATCAAACCACCGAGTCAAAAGTTATGGCCGATTTACCGAAGCGCAGTTTTGCAGAAAAACTCACTCGAGCGAGATCCAAACCCGCTCGAGCAAGATTGACCAAAAACGAGTTTTTGAGGCCAGGGAGTAACCCGCTCAATCGAGATGGAAGCCCGCTCGAGCGAGATTGCCCAAAAATGTTTTTTTTGGGTTTTTTCACTAACCTAACACTATATATACCCAATTTTTCGGGGGTCCAAGGTATCTAACACTTAGAGAGAGACTTTTTGAGAGAAAAAGAAGGAAACCTAGGTTTCCAAAAGAGGATTGTGTTGGAGACCAAGGAGGAGATCGAATCATCACTTCCCAAGCTTTCTCAAGCTTGGATCTCATCCTCACACGCCATTGGAGCTTGGATCTTCATCCACAAGCTTGGGTTTCACTTCTACAACCTTCCTCAAGCTTCTTCAAGTATTGGATCAAAGGGATTTCATCCCAAAAGGTAGATACACTTTACTAGGTTCTAATTTCATAAACCATTATTGATAAATATGATGTTCTTGACAAATATAGACATAGATAGCCTTATACTTGTGTAAATCAACTTTCCTAGCCATTGATTTCATGGATCCCTTTCTATATCAAGATAAAATCCTATGAATGATGATGTGAGTTAAATGTGATGATGCTATGCTTTCAACTAACGAATAAAAGATGTTAATCATTGAGATGTTTTATATGTTAGTATCCAAATATGAAAAGCATGTTAAAAAGCCACTAGTTTTGGGGAAAAACAAGTAAAAAAACCTTATTTTCAATGTGATTGGAATGATATGATGATATTGTATATGGATTATTGTGATGGGTGAATTATGTTTAAGTATTGGACATATGACTATACGTAAAGTGTTTCCTTTGATGTCTACGATGTTATATCACAATTGCTACACGGACACATATGCATATGCATGATCGAGTTTTCTATATTATGGGTATCCAAAGGAAGAAGTACATGTATATAAGATGCAATACAAGAATACGAAGAAGAAGAGTATAAGATGCAAATGAACCACATGAAAAGTATAAAATGCAAATGAACCAAATGAACAGTACAAGAAGTAAAAGAAATATAAGAAAAGTACAAGAAGTAAAAGATGTATACGGAAAGTATAAGAAGCACAAGATACATACGGAAAGTACAAGAAGCACAAGATGTATATGGAAAGTACAAGAAGCACAAGATGTTACAAGAAATACAAGAAGATGGAAAGTATACGGAAAAAGCCGACAGGGATGCGACGATAGCAGGCCGCCTGAAAGGGAAAGGGATACTGGCATCGGACTCCGATGATAGTAGGCCGCCCGGAAGGGAGATGGATACTAGTCGTCTACCCCGAAGGTAGCCGAAGGTGAGGAGAACATTAGGCCACCCAGCTTACGTGGGTACGGGTACTAGTTGTCCGACTCCGGAGGTAGCAAATGATGAATACCAAGGTATTTTAAATACCCGTACTGGATAATAAAAGATAAAAGCTGTCGCGACCCAAAACCCACCCTAGGAGTTAGAGTGAATCTTGGACGACTTAATCATGACTTACATGACTTGCTTGACGAACCAACCTGCAAAAACTCACAGAACGTATACAATAGAGGATAACAGCAGAAACATAGCTATAAAACACAGCGGAAGTCTAACAAACCTCTAAGTATATACACATGGTCCAAGTTTAATACAAAAGAAAACAAGACAAAGAAAGTGCGGACATGCCCGCCAAAATACATGGATATAATCACTCATATTCACCCACGGCTAATCCACTCAGAATCTAACACCACCTACTGATAACCCTCTATGGGAGGTTCCTCCAAAGGTTCCTCGACATACTCCTCCTCCACCCAAGGGCCAGGAGCACAAACATCAAATGGAGCCGCAGCTCCCTCAGAACCTGCCGACATAAGAAGTACGGCTGAGCATGGAATACTCAGCGGGTACTAAATACTAACCAATAGTCATAGCATACAGATAGCATATATAAAGCAGGAGACAATTCATGCATATAAAGCAGGAATAATTCATATCAGGACAATAAAGTAAAGGAGTATATAATCATGCTTGAATTCATAAAAGCCGGTAAAACCCTTGAAAATACCGTGCACTTGACTTGACTGAAAATACCATTTCCTTGCTTGGAAGCTTGTCACGTTTGTCTTATCCTATCGTATCATGCGTGTCATGCCATGTCATGCTTGCTTGGAAAGTAAACTACTTGTGAGGGAAGGGAGACCCTTCTTCCTAGAATGATTATGCTTGTCATGCCATGTCTTGTCATGCTTGCTTGAAAAAGTAAACTACTTGTGAGGGAAGGGAGACCCTTCATCCTAAATGCTCATGTCATGCCCTTTCACTTGTGAGATGTTCTTGTGAGATGTACTTGCGAGGGAAGGGAGGCCCTTCTTATGTTATGTATGCACTTGTGAGGGAAGGGAGACCCTTCTTATGAAAATGCATGATTGTCTTGTCCTTGCCAAAAGCGAGGTAAAACATATCGTACGATATGCCCCACCACTAAATCCCATTCTTGAAAACCTCGGTAATTCATGTCATGTATGCGTGCTCGTGAGGTCGTGTGCATACTTGCATTTGGAATTAAATATGGCAATTGAGTAATTCATAACACATAACATCAATGATTTGGGCAATTTAATATTGATATCATTTAGGGAAAGCGAACAATCACACTATCATAACCCTAGCAATTTCCATAAACCTTAAACATGCATTTTCTTAATTTATCATTCATTTTATTCACCTTGGCATTTCATCAAACATGGTACATTCATTATTTATTAACCCTACAACAAGCTTTTCTAGGTGGGTTATACTCACATCACACTTGTATGTTTATTATTAGTACAATGCCCTTCCCCATTCATTCATTTCATCATCCACACGGCATCCATTCGCCAACATCCATCTCCATTTACCATACATACCACCCATCTCATAATATAGATATATATATATGAAGGAAAACAAGGAGAAATAAGGAAAGGAGAAGCTATAACTAGGAGGGTAGTAAAAAGTACCGACCTTGATCAAGTGAGGAAGAAATCCCCCTTTCCAAAACGACCGTGAGTTGCTGCCCTAGCTTAAGGAACACGAGCTTGAGCTGAGATCTTGAAGGAAAACGTGCTTGAGGATGATCTAGGGTCTCTAACCCTTTGATTTCCCTTCCAAAAATCAAACCCTAGGTTAGGGATCGCCTTCTTCTCCTTTCCTTAGCTCTCAATCTTCTAAGTATTGCAAATAAGCCCTAAAGGCTCGGGCAAGACTCTTAAGGTAAGAGTAAACCACACAAAAGACTAAAACACCTTTCTAAATTTTCTGCAAAAACGCGAGTACCGAGCGATCGGTGTTAATGACCGATCGATCGGTTGCCTACCGATCGATCGGTTTCATAACCGAGCGATCGGTTAAAATTTCACTCTCTGGAAAATTTCTCCATACAAAAATCTTGACCAGTCGATAGCCTCCGAGCGATCGGTTTTGGACCGATCGATCGCTCCATGGACCGAGCGATCGGTGGTCTGCAGGTCCAAACTGTTTTGGCCATAACTTTTGACTCGTTCGTCCGATTTTGACGATTCAACTTGCGTTGGGTTCGTACTTCGAAAACGAACATTTCTGACGTTTCGGAATTTCCAACTTCTTCCTTATTTATTAATTGCATTACTTTAAAGGAAAAATGGCTACGAAGGGTCATGCATAAATGTGAAAAGGTCCGGGGCTCTACATCCTTCCTCCCTTACAAAAATTTCATCCTCGAAATTTGGATGAGACATGCATTACAGAATCAAATAATCTTACAAGCTACATATACAAAACCTATACAAAATTCATTCAAACAATTCCGGGTACTTCGCTTTGACTTCGGCTTCACGCTCCCATGTAGCTTCTTCCCGAGCATGGTGTTTCCATTGCACAAGAACCAAAGGGATTGTCTTGTTGCGAAGCACTTGATCTCTCCGATCCAATATGTGAATCGGCTTCTCAACCAACGTGAGATCTTCTCGAATTTCCAACGGTTCCAATTCTAGTATATGCGAAGGGTCCGCAATGTACTTCCGAAGCATAGACACGTGGAAAACGTTGTGAACCGCGGCCATGTAAGGTGGAAGAGCTACTCGATAAGCAACTTCACCAACCCGCGTGATAATCTCAAACGGTCCAACATAGCGAGGACTAAGCTTGCCTCTTTTGCCGAATCTCATAATCCCTTTGCTAGGAGATACTTTCACAAAGACTCGATCCCCTACTTGAAATTCCAAGTCCCTGCGGCGCGTGTCTGCATAGCTCTTTTGGCGATCTTGAGCGGCTTTCAACCGATCCCGGATGATCTTGACTATACTAGCAGTTTGCTCAATCAACTCCGGACCAAGTACTTTTCTTTCTCCTACCTCATCCCAGTAGAGAGGAGACCTACAGCTTCGCCCATACAAAGTCTCGAACGGAGCCATTTGGATACTCGCCTGATAGCTATTGTTGTAGGCGAACTCCACCAAAGGCAAGTGCTCTTCCCAACTGCCTTTGAAATCCAGCATACAAGCCCGAAGCATATCTTCTATTACTTGGTTCACCCTCTCGGTTTGTCCATCCGTTTGTGGATGAAAAGCAGTGCTGAAATCAAGTCGGGAACCCATAGCTTCCTGAAAGCTTTTCCAGAATCGTGATGTGAATCTTGGATCCCGATCCGACACAATACTGACAGGCACTCCGTGCAACCTCACCACTTCCTTGATGTACAAAGCAGCTAACTGACTAGAGTTGAAAGTAGTTCGGTAAGGCAAGAAGTGAGCGGACTTCGTCAAACGATCCACTACTACCCATATCGCATCTGAACCCCTTGCCGTCTTTGGCAAGCCAACTATGAAATCCATGGATATGTTCTCCCATTTCCACTCGGGAATCGGAAGGGACTGTAATAGACCTGCGGGCCGCATGTGTTCTGCTTTCACCTGTTGGCACACCAAGCACCGTGCTACATATTCCGCAACCTCCCTCTTCATATTCCGCCACCAAAAGTGACTCTTGAGGTTCCGGTACATCTTCGTACCCCCTGGATGCACAGTGTACTTTTCCCGGTGGGCTTCATCCATAATCTCCCTCCGAAGATTTGCATTGGCTGGAACACACAGCCTTCCCTTGAATGTGATAGCACCTCGGCTAGTGAGAGAGAAGTCCTCACTACCCTTAGCAACTTCATTGTTCCGATAAGCCAACAATTCAGCATCCGTGGCTTGGTATTCTTGGATCAAATCTATAATGTATGGCCGAACCGTGACATTTGCCAAGATAGGACTACGGACAGAGTCATTCACACTAATGTCCAGATTTGCCAAGTCTTCAAGTAGCTTCCATTCCTGCACTAACATGCATGCTAACAACCCCGGAGTTCTTCTACTCAAAGCATCAGCCACTACATTTGCTTTACCCGGGTGGTATTGAATGGTACAATCATAGTCCTTCAGAAATTCCATCCAACGCCTTTGCCTTAGATTCAACTCCTTTTGGGAAAAGAGATACTTGAGACTCTTGTGATCAGTGAACACATAGAACTCCACCCCATAAAGGTAATGACGCCAAATCTTAAGTGCAAACACGACCGCCGCAAGCTCCAAGTCGTGCGTAGGATAGTTCTTCTCATGCTCCTTCAACTGCCTTGATGCATAGGCAATGACTTTCTTGTGCTGCATGAGTACACACCCAAGTCCAACGTGTGAGGCATCACTATACACCTCATACCCATAAGGTCCGGATGGCACCGTAAGGACAGGAGCTGTGGTAAGCCTCTTCTTCAGTTCCGTGAAACTGATCTCACACTTGTCGCTCCATACAAACTTAGCGTTCTTCCTTGTCAGGTAAGTGAGCGGTGCTGCAAGGCTGGAGAAACCCTCTACGAATCTCCTGTAGTAGCCTGCCAACCCAAGAAAACTGCGTATCTCCGTGACACTCTTGGGCCTCGCCCAATTCATGACTGCCTCTATCTTCTTTGGATCCACCGAAATGCCTTCCGCCGATACAACGTGGCCTAGGAATGCCATCTCTTCCAACCAAAACTCACACTTGCTAAGTTTGGCGTATAGCTTGTGCTCTCTTAGCATTTCCAAAGCAAGGCGCAGGTCGCGTGTGTGATCTTCCCGTGTCTGGGAATAAACCAAAATGTCATCCACAAATACAATCACGCACCTATCAAGATATGGCCGGAACACCCGGTTCATCAAATCCATAAAGGCTGCCGGCGCGTTCGTGAGTCCAAAAGGCATCACCAAGAACTCGTAATGTCCATATCGAGTCCTGAAAGCAGTTTTGGGAACATCTTCCGCCTTAATCTTCAACTGGTGATAACCCGATCGAAGATCTATCTTTGAGAAAAATCTCGCTCCCTTCAACTGATCGAACAAGTCATCAATCCTAGGCAAGGGATACCTATTCTTTATAGTGACTTTGTTCAATTGCCTGTAATCGACACACATCCGCATCGAGCCATCTTTCTTCTTAACAAACAACACCGGGGCACCCCATGGTGAGACACTTGGTCGAATGAAGCCAAGGCCTTGCAATTCCTCCAACTGAGTCTTTAACTCCTTGAGTTCAATAGGGGCCATTCTATATGGAGCTCTGAATACAGGAGCTGTGCCTGGTGCAAGCTCGATCATAAACTCAATCTCCCTGTCTGGAGGCAATCCTGGCAACTCCTCTGGAAATACATCCAGGAACTCACTCACAACCGGAATAGTCGATGAGTCCTTTGCCTCGGGGTTAGCTAAGCACAACGCCGCAAAACGGGCAATGTCTCTACTTTTTAACCCCCGAAAGTGAAATGGTTTTCCTTTTACCGGCTTGAAGAGTACCATCTTCTCAAAGCAAGCTACATGCCCATGATGTGCTGCTAACCAATCCATTCCCAATATAATATCAAAGTCTTGGAATCCAAGGACGATGAGGTCAACCGCCAACTCGTGGCTTCCAACTTGGACCGCACTATTTCTATACACTTTATCTGCCAATACTGTTTCACCGAGCGAAGTCGAAATGGCTAACTCCGGTTTTAGCTGACTAGGCTCCACAGAAAAGCCTTCTGAAAAACTCGGCGAGACAAACGAATGAGTAGACCCGGTATCAATCAACACTCGAGCCAAATACTCATTGACTAGTAGGGTTCCTGAAATTTTAACTAGCGGAGTTAATCCATGCATCAACAACGTATACATGTAGGTTTATATACATATAGAACATGCCGAGTACGTACACAAAAATATAGCATAACATAACAATCACGAATAAAGAAAATAACTCCAAACGCGTACCTTGCACCACATCATCAGATGCAAGTGCATCACCCTCTGTCAAAGCAAATACACGCCCCTGGTTCGCCTGGCGAGACTGAGGTGTAGACCGGGTAGTCTGAGATGACGCCTGGTATGATCCTGCTGGGCGTGTCGGGGGCCTACTATCCTGAGACTGGCCTGGTAAATGCCGGCTAGGGCAATCCCTGATCATGTGGCCCTGGCGACCGCAATGATAACATCCACCAGATGCTCTTCGGCAATCTCCTGCCGGATGCCTTTTGCCGCATGAAGTGCAGACCTCATATGTGTAGGCTGGAGGGACCGGAGGTGGTGTATACCTCGCTGCCTGAGGGGTAACTGGCCGTGGGGCCGGAAGAGCCTGAGGTCGAGGTGCCTGTGGCACGTACTGCCGGGGTGCTGGAGGAGCATAAGTCGGCCTCATCTGTGGTGCTGGCCATGTATACTAATAAGGACCAGTCCAGGCCCGCCTCTCTGGAGGTACTGAACTATTGGCTTGGCCTCTCGCCAACTCTCTCTTCTTAGACACCGCTTCGGAATTGGCCTCGACCAATAAGGCCTTGTCTACCACTTCAGGGTAGGTAGCATGCCTGAAAACGGAAACCTTCTCCATAATAACATCCTTGAGCCCTTGCTCAAATCTTCTCGCCTTCATTGCCTCAGTAGCAACCATATGAGGCGCGAATCTCGACAATTCTGAGAACTTGGCCTCATAAGCGGCCACAGACATCGAACCTTGCTCAAGGTTGATGAATTCTCTCTCTTTCTTTTCCCGTGCACCGATCGGAAAATACTTCTTGTAAAAAGTATCTTTGAACTCCTCCCAAGTCCACGGTTGACCTTGCATGGTCAAGTCCCGTGTCCTCAATGCGGACAACCACCAATGGTGGGCTTCGCCCTCTAGCATAAAAACTGCCCATGCCACTTTCTCTTCCTCTGTAGGAGAGAGCACCACAAATATCTTCTCAACCTGGAGGATCCAAGCCTCTGCAGTAAGAGGGTCCACACTCCCGTGGAAGGATGGAGGCCTCAATCTCCTGAATGCCTCAACTCCAGCTGTACGATGTACTGGAGCTGCGGGCGGTGGAGTAGGTGCCGCCGACGATGGTATAGCTTGCCGAGCCGCCAGTATGGCGAGTGTCTCAGCAATAGAGCCTAAGACCTGGGAGAGGTCAGGCTGCTCATCCTCACCCCGTGAAGAAGAGGAAGCTCTGGTATGTGGCCCACGACCCCGTGTGTTCCGTCTCATGACTAAAGTCCTGAGAATAATAACACCACATGAGTCTAACTTGAAACCACAGTTTATTTCAATGTCATTTCGCAATAATTCAATCTGTATTAGTTGTATAATATTAATATACAGCACATCAAGTCATCAAAGTATTCATCACATTATACTTATACTTTAGTGTTCTAGCGTACCTAGGACCGTACTTGGTTAAAGCAACCATTTTAGACTAAGACTAAGGTTTAGTCTTACACTTGGAACCAGACTCGCTCCCGACTCACTTCCTTCCTAACTTGTTTCCTAACATATGCTCTTGTCAAGCCGTGGTATAAGATTCTAAGTGACCCTAAAGACCTAAAGCCTAAGCTCTGATACCACTTCTGTCGCGACCCAAAACCCACCCTAGGAGTTAGAGTGAATCTTGGACGACTTAATCATGACTTACATGACTTGCTTGACGAACCAACCTGCAAAAACTCACAGAACGTATACAATAGAGGATAACAGCAGAAACATAACTATAAAACACAGCGGAAGTCTAACAAACCTCTAAGTATATACACATGATCCAAGTTTAATACAAAAGAAAACAAGACAAAGAAAGTGCGGACATGCCCGTCAAAATACATGGATATAATCACTCATATTCACCCACGGCTAATCCACTCAGAATCTAACACCACCTACTGATAACCCTCTATGGGAGGTTCCTCCAAAGGTTCCTCGACATACTCCTCCTCCACCCAAGGGCCAGGAGCACAAACATCAAATGGAGCCGCAGCTCCCTCAGAACCTGCCGACATAAGAAGTACGGCTGAGCATGGAATACTCAGCGGGTACTAAATACTAACCAATAGTCATAGCATACAGATAGCATATATAAAGCAGGAGACAATTCATGCATATAAAGCAGGAATAATTCATATCAGGACAATAAAGTAAAGGAGTATATAATCATGCTTGAATTCATAAAAGCCGGTAAAACCCTTGAAAATACCGTGCACTTGACTTGACTGAAAATACCATTTCCTTGCTTGGAAGCTTGTCACGTTTGTCTTATCCTATCGTATCATGCGTGTCATGCCATGTCATGCTTGCTTGGAAAGTAAACTACTTGTGAGGGAAGGGAGACCCTTCTTCCTAGAATGATTATGCTTGTCATGCCATGTCTTGTCATGCTTGCTTGAAAAAGTAAACTACTTGTGAGGGAAGGGAGACCCTTCATCCTAAATGCTCATGTCATGCCCTTTCACTTGTGAGATGTTCTTGTGAGATGTACTTGCGAGGGAAGGGAGGCCCTTCTTATGTTATGTATGCACTTGTGAGGGAAGGGAGACCCTTCTTATGAAAATGCATGATTGTCTTGTCCTTGCCAAAAGCGAGGTAAAACATATCGTACGATATGCCCCACCTCTAAATCCCATTCTTGAAAACCTCGGTAATTCATGTCATGTATGCGTGCTCGTGAGGTCGTGTGCATACTTGCATTTGGAATTAAATATGGCAATTGAGTAATTCATAACACATAACATCAATGATTTGGGCAATTTAATATTGATATCATTTAGGGAAAGCGAACAATCACACTATCATAACCCTAGCAATTTCCATAAACCTTAAACATGCATTTTCTTAATTTATCATTCATTTTATTCACCTTGGCATTTCATCAAACATGGTACATTCATTATTTATTAACCCTACAACAAGCTTTTCTAGGTGGGTTATACTCACATCACACTTGTATGTTTATTATTAGTACAATGCCCTTCCCCATTCATTCATTTCATCATCCACACGGCATCCATTCGCCAACATCCATCTCCATTTACCATACATACCACCCATCTCATAATATAGATATATATATATGAAGGAAAATAAGGAGAAACAAAGGAAAAAAGGAAAGCTATAACTAGGAGGGTAGTAAGAAGTACCGACCTTGATCAAGTGAGGAAGAAATCCCCCTTTCCAAAACGACCGTGAGTTGCTGCCCTAGCTTAAGGAACACGAGCTTGAGCTGAGATCTTGAAGGAAAACGTGCTTGAGGATGATCTAGGGTCTCTAACCCTTTGATTTCCCTTCCAAAAATCAAACCCTAGGTTAGGGATCGCCTTCTTCTCCTTTCCTTAGCTCTCAATCTTCTAAGTATTGCAAATAAGCCCTAAAGGCTCGGGCAAGACTCTTAAGGTAAGAGTAAACCACACAAAAGACTAAAACACCTTTCTAAATTTTCTGCAAAAACGCGAGTACCGAGCGATCGGTGTTAATGACCGATCGATCGGTTGCCTACCGATCGATCGGTTTCATAACCGAGCGATCGGTTAAAATTTCACTCTCTGGAAAATTTCTCCATACAAAAATCTTGACCAGTCGATAGCCTCCGAGCGATCGGTTTTGGACCGATCGATCGCTCCATGGACCGAGCGATCGGTGGTCTGCAGGTCCAAACTGTTTTGGCCATAACTTTTGACTCGTTCGTCCGATTTTGACGATTCAACTTGCGTTGGGTTCGTACTTCGAAAACGAACATTTCTGACGTTTCGAAATTTCCAATTTCTTCCTTATTTATTAATTGCATTACTTTAAAGGAAAAATGGCTACGAAGGGTCATGCATAAATGTGAAAAGGTCCGGGGCTCTACAAAAGCCAAGGTATTTTAAATACCCGTACATGCAAAGGTACAAGATGATAAAAGATGACAAGAAGATGTTTTTGACAAAAGATGATAAGAAGATGGAAAAGACAAAAGATGATAAAAAGATGTTTTCCGATAGTATTTTCCGAGATATATGCACATGATATGATTTTGTTTTCCTCGCTCTGATTTCAGGAATGCATGTGAGATGATTAAACTGTGATATGTATGTTGTATTCTTGTTTATGATATTACGATTTAGTGGTTTGTATACGCTGAGTATTCCATGCTCAGCCGTACATATTATGTCGGTAGGTCCTATTAATGCACATACTCAGGAGCCGTGGGTCGAGGAGGAGTACATAGAGGAGGAGTCCACTCCTGCTGAGCTTCAGGAGCATCAGAGGTTGCTCGAGAGGTGGCCTCAGGTTTGAGTGATGAGAGAGAGACTTGTATATAAATTTTGTTGAGCGAGTATGTTCGCTCTTTATTTTGGGTTATGTATAAACTGAGATATAGTATGAATAGAAATTTTATAGTACGCTTCCGCTACCAGATATAGATTCGTATTACGCTTCCGCTATCACATGTCTTATATGTTGTACAAGATTTACAGGTTATATGGGATGATTTGGTAATGAGTTCACGTCACCAGAGTATCCTAACTCCTAGGGGGGTATTTTGGGTCGTGACATTAACCATAATGGATCCCGCCACATGAAATTTTTAATTCGATTTATCCTTGTAAATACATTATCCCTAATGAGCCTTTGAGATTTTTAATACTATCCAACTCATAGCCCATTGCATATCATCCGAGTTTCCAAGACTTATGATTAAGCCACGAGAAACAATTTCTCATGAAAATTTTTTTGAGAAAATTCTTCGATAAGTATAATATCTTTTAATAAAAGTATATTTCAAAACTTATTTTGATTTCAAAATCACCTATGCATGATTGAATTTAATCAACTGTCTTACCCGGAAGTTGGATAATCTCTCAAATTAATGAGCATAGATTTCTTGTTTGAAATTCATCATAACTCGAACAACTTTCTGACTATCCAACTGTCACTGTATTGTAGTCCCTAAGGTAGAAAATACGTTGATGGAATTAAAACAGTCAGATCACTGCTCAGTCATAGATGAACTCATCAGATCTGAGGATCATCAAAACTGTTCAATGTGAATGAGAGACCAATTATCTGATTGTATGTTTATGCAAGAGGTCTCTCATTGAATGCAATCAGTCAGTGTATATTTAAGCACCTATATGCTGATGTGTAGTCTCCACTACAATAGTTCGAGATAGAACTACATCTCAACTATTGAGAACATCTTAGCGTAGTGGTACCCATATAAGTGAAGTGCCCAGCTTCACCCATAGCTGACTATATAAGGTATAAGGAACTGGAAAGTCATATCTTCCTGTGATAATCTAATCACATAACTTTCTTACAATATATCCTAAGGACCTTTATCGATATCTCATATCGTATAGATCATCTCATGATCATGGTCAATTACCCATAATGAATACACAATAGATTAATAAGAAGTCTCTATTAATTACATTAATAAGAATCTAACATTCTAAATGACTTTTTTGGGCATCATGTCTAACAAAAGGATTAAGATGAGTTGTAATTAGATTACAACTAGGAGTGCTAAACTCCCCAAAGGTCACGCCCCCCTCTTGGCTCACGCCCCCTTTGGTTGTGGTCTCCTAGTTTGACTAGGATTCCTCCCTTTTGTTGGTTGTTGACCAATCCCTTTAATTAAGGAATCCTCTTTTAAGAAGGACTCTTTAATTAGTAGGATTATTATAACTAAAGTAGTTATAGATGAACTAGGATTTTAATTAGTTATTAGTAAGAGTTATTATTAATTAATAATTCCTAAGGGATAAGGTGTAATTGGATTAGGATTATGATATGATCTAAATCCCATAAATACCCCAACACCCCTTGACCATAAAGAAAGATTCTCTAGAATTTTTTTTTCTCTCCCTCTCCTTCTCTCCAAACCATGAGCACCTAGGGAGTGTCCTTAGGATTTTCGTGAGCTTCAAGGGTGCATCCAAGTTGGGTTCTTCAATTCTAGGGTTTTGATTGGTAGATAGTCTACACCAATAATCCATTTCTTCTTCTTCCTTCTTCAATTCCAATGAGAGATTCTAAAGCTTCGTGGGGATAGCGAAGAACAAGGACCGAGCTTCAAGTATTTCTTCGAGAAATCTCTACAAAAAGTTCTGACGGTTCGAGTGGATTTAGCTTCACTGGTGAACATCATTCACCGAGGTAACATAATTAAAACTCTTAGATAATTTTAGTGGCTTTCTATGGTACAAAGATCATCGGGATCTAGTTTCCGCATAAATTTTATCCAGATACCCCTTCAAGTGGTATCAAAGCTCATAGTTAGGGAGTATTTTTGTTTATTTTATTAAGATAATTAAATGGATAATTTAATTCATAAGATGAATTTAATTTAGATCTATTTAATATTACTTTAGTTTTATTTTATTTGTTCATGAGATGAATAAATAAATAATTATTTTTTATTATGTTATCGAATGAGATTTGATAATAATGATAATTAAATAATTTTAAAAACTAGTATTATATGTGATATAATTAAATTTGAAATAAAGAGTTTATTTTGAAATTTCCTTTTAAATGATTTAATCATCTAATATATATTTATTAATTGTTTAAAATAATTAATGAATGATTTTTCCCATAAATAGATTTTATTCGAAAAATTATAAAACCCTATTTTATGATGAGATCATATTTATGATTTTTGATTCTCTTAATTTTTTATTTTTAATCTTGGATAATAGTAGAACTTATCTTGGATAATAATAGAACCAATCTATATGAGAGGATCTTGTATTCGAGAAAGGATCTTGCATTCAAGTAAAGAATAAAATATTGTAGAGATTTAAGAAAATCCTATCTCATATTTTAAAAATAATTTTATGATAATTGTTTGATGGAAAATATAATAGTTTTATTTTTCCCAGGGTTTGATCTATGTAAGATAGATTTTATCGAGCAAATTGATAATTGTTATCAATATTTTAAATCTTTTAAAATAAGAAAAAGTACTCCATCACCATGTTGCATCTAATTATATGAGATTATAATTATGCGTCTAATTTATGATAAATTGTTTATCATTCATGCTTTCATATTAGAGGATAATATGTAGTAGGTTTTGGCAATCTATAAAGGGTAGATTCATTCGGTTTCCCTGAAAAGGGCTAATGGAATACTGGTTTCTCTAATGTCATTTAAATTTCATATTATGCATTGGTGGAGATGCTGCAAAAGAGGATGCTGCGATGTGATCTCGATAAGATGATAAAGGAAGGGATCGTGAAGGAGTTTGCGAGTTGTTTTTATTCTTATCTCATTCTCTTGCATCCATACATTTTATTGACGCATAGCGATTAATCTTGTATATTATTGTTTTAATTATCATGAGATGATACTTGTTTATTTTATCATGAGATGATAATTGCTATTTATTTATTGTTTAATTATTCTATTGAAATAATTGCCCTTATATATCATGTGTATATAAGACTGGGGACAAGTCCCTAAGTATTATGATCTTCTATCATACACTATGTGATCTTATAGTGGGGGTGTGAGTAAGCTGACAGGCCAAAGTCGGGCCCAATCCCTCTCACCTATGTGAGAACATGCTGAAAACTGTATAAGCAAATAGTGGGAGCAACAACGCCAAAGCGTGAGCTTTCGCTTGGTGTTTATTAGGTTCATGGTAGGTGGGCACATGAATAAGAGATGTTGTATAATGACGCCAAAGCGTGATTATAACATCCCTTATAGATCAGACAGAAGATCGAATGCTCCAAAATTCATTAGATAAGATCTATGAAAATGAAGAAGATAGTTTCTACCTGCCTATTCAAGGCGATGTGATATTGTGCCCAAAGGCAGGATTACATAAGCCAGTGTCTAGGTATTCGATGCCAATTGATTCTTCCCAAATTGGCAATACCATTAGAAACAGACCCATAATCTAATAGGTATTAATGAATACAATAGATCCTTAATACTATCTTATTTGTCATTTGATTAGATCATGGCAGGCCTACACCCATTGACTGAAATTCTCCGTGATGAAAAGTTAGTTGGAACTAACTATGTAGACTGGAAAAGAAAGATTAGAATAGTATTTGCCGCAGATAACCTTGACCTATGTCTTAAAACACCTAAACCCAAAATTCCTCCTGATGCTTCACCGGCCCAAAAGGTTGAGTTAGAGCAATGAGAGAGGTCCAATCAAATGACCAAGTGTTACATACTGGCTTCGATGTCTAACATTTTGCAAAGCCAGCATGAACACATGGATAAGACATCTGACATTTTGCAAAACCTACATAAGATGTTTGGCGAGCAAAATAGGTCAGCTCGATAACTAAAGTTGAAATCCCTTGTTAACACCAAGATGGCTAAGAGAACTCCAGTCAAGGAGCACATCATAAAGATGATGGGCTAATTGAATGAACTAGAAATTCTTGGTAGAGAGATGGATGCCATCACTTAGGTTGACACTGTTTTGCAATCACTCCCTTTGTCCTTCAATGCGTTCGTGTTAAATTATAACATAAACAAGAGTAAAATGTCACTATGTAAGCTTATGAACTCACTTGTGCAGCAGAAGATTTGATCAAAAAGTCAACTAAAGGTCAAACTTTAATCGTCGATAAATCTGATACCTCCAAGAGATCTAAAAATTTTAGAAAAGGGAATAAAGGCAAAGGCAATTTTAAAGATAATAAGGGTAAGGCAAGAGTTGCCAAAGGTTCTTCAGGAAAAGCTGGCAAGGAAAACAAAGGCAATAGAAAGTGTTTCCACTGTGGTAAAATAAGCCACTGGAAGAGGAACTGTAGGACTTACCTCGCAACTCTTAAGAAGGGTGGCAGCAATACTCAAGGTATGAGATGCATTGAAGTATTGATTACTGTTGAGTCAAACATTCTGGATGGTCTTCCTAACTCATGGTGTGTGGATTCTCGATCCACTATACATGTTTGAAATTGTTTGCAGGGGCTCAAGGAAACTAAAAAGCCGACCAAACAGGAGTAGAAGCTTAAAGTTGGTTCGGGTGCAAATGTTGCAGTGAAGTCAATTGGCTTGTTTACTCTTTATTTACCTAATGGAAAGACATTAATTTTAGAAGATTGCTCTTATGTGCCTTCTATACATCGTAATTTGATTTCAGTATCTAGACTTTTATTTTGTGGATTCTCTATCAATTTTAATTCAATTGTTGAAATTAAGAAAGATAGAATGGTCTTGATTACTGGTAATCTCATTAATGGTCTTTATTTAATATTTCATTTGGTAAATAATGAATGTTTGCAAAGTGAAAATGTCTCATCATCTAGAATGTCTAGAATGAAGAGACATTGCACTGAGTCTACTTATCTTTGGCATAAGAGACTTGGTCACATTAATCTTGATAGGATCAAGAGGTTGGTAAAAGATGGTCCCCTTGACTTTCTCCAGGTAGAACCAATCCCTACTTACGAGTCTTGTCTTGAAGGGAAAATGACCAAGAAACCTTACCCTAAAAAGGTAGGAAGAGCCGAAGAAAAGTTTAGAATCATACATAGTGATGTATGTGGTCCATTTAACATTGTTGCACAAAGGCAATACCGGTATTTTTTCACATTTACCGATGACTATTCCAGATATGGATATGTCTATTTGATGCAACACAAATCTGTTACCTTTGAAAAATTCAAAGAATTTAGATTAGAAGTTGAGAATCAAACAGACAAATCCATAAAGACACTTTGATCAGATCAAGGTGGTGAATACCTCACCAACGAGTTTATGGATTACTTAAGGGATAATGTGATTATCTCGCAATGGACAAGTCTTGCCTCTCCTCAACAAAATGGTGTTTCCGAAAGAAGAAACCGGGCCTTATTAGATATGGTTCGCTCTATGATGAGTCATGCCGATGTACCTTCCTATCTTTGGGGATATGCTTTATAAACTGCCATTTATATTCTGAACCGGGTTCCTTCTAAGTTTATACCAGTTACACCCTATGAATTATGGATTGGGCGAAAACCTAGTTTAGAACATCTAAGGGTATGGGATTTTCCAGCGCATGTTCGCAAACTCGAACCCACTAAGTTGGAATCTAGAACAGAAAAATGAAACTTTATAGGGTATCCAAAAGAAACTAAGGGTTTCTATTTCTACTCTAAGGCAGACCAAACAATAAATGTTAGGAATCATGCCACTTTGTTGGAGGAAGAAATAGATCTTCTTAAGAAGGTTGAATTTCATGTGGTGAAAGACAATACAGCTAATGTCCAAGATGAACATAATCCTTCCACTATTAATTCTTCTAATTCTGTTCCACTGAGAAGGTCTGAAAGAGACCACCAGATAGACTTCAGTATTATAATAATGAGGTTTATCTAGTTACCCCTGATGATGTGGATACAGATCCTAATACTTATCAGGAAGCTACATTGGATGTAGATACATCTCAATGGAATAGAGCCATGAATGCTGAAATAGATTCCATGTATGACAACGACGTCTGGACTTTAGTAGATCCACCAGATGGTATAAAGCCAATTGGATGCAAATGGATTTACAAAAGGAAGAAGGGTCCCGATGTTAATGTGGAGACCTATAAAGCAAGACTTGTTGCAAAATGTTACACTCAAATTCAAGGAGTTTATTATGAGGATACTTTTTCACCTGTAACTATGCTCAAATCCATCAGGATAATGCTGGCTATAGTTGCACACTATGACTATGAGATATTGAAAATGGATGTCAAAATTGCTTTCCTTAATGGAATGCTAGATGAAGATATCTATATGAAGCAACCTGAGGGCTTCGTTACTCCTAACCAGGAGAACATGGTATGCAAGCTCAACAAGTCGATATCTGGTTTGAAATTAGCTTCTAGAAGCTGGAACCAAAGATTTGATCTTTCAATCAAAGAATTTAGATTCCAAAAGAATTTAGAAGAATCTTGTATATACAAGAAGGAAAGTGGGAGAGTGGTAGTATACATAATTCTTTATGTAGATGACATCCTACTCATTAGGAATGATGTAGGGATGTTGTCATAAGTCAAGATATGGCTTTCTTAGCATTCTCGATGAAAGACTTAGGAGTGGCATCCTATATTCTCGGAATAAAGATTCTGAGAGATAGAAAATGCCGAATGTTGGGATTGAGCCAAACTTCCTACATAGACAAGATTTTGTCTAGGTACAGTATGAGTGATTGTAAGACAACTCTCATTCCTTTTAAACATGGTGTCACTTTGTCTAAAAAGATGGCCCCTACATCAGCTGATGAGATCGTGCAGATGAAGAGGTGCCCTTATGCTTTGGTAATTGAGAGCCTCATGTATGTTATGCTATGTACTAGACCGGATATCTGTCATGCAGTGGGAGTTGTTAGTAAGTTCCAAAGTAATCCAAGTATAAAATAATTGGACTGCTGTGAAGCACATTATAAAGTACCTGAAAAGTACTAGGGATTATGTGCTTACTTTTCACTGAGCAGAAATATCTTCTCATTAATGAGATTATTGAGAGATAAGGCAAGGTATTATTGTTACAAAGATTAGGTCTCAACTCAATGTTGCTGACCCGATGACTAAAGCCTTATCAGATAAAGTATTTGTAACACACTTAGATAGTATGGGATTGAAATCTATGACACAGTAACTTTTAGGGCAAGTGGGAGATTATTAGACATGTTGCCCAGAAAAGTCATTTAGATTGTTAGATTCTTATTAATTTGATTAATAAAGACTTCTTAATCTATTGTGTATTCATTATGGGTAATTGACCATGATCATGACATGATCTATACGATATGAGATATCGATAAAGGTCCTTACAATATATTGTAAGAAAATTATGTGATTCGATTATCACAGGCAGATATACTTTCTAGTTCCTTATACCTTATATAGTCATAACTATGGGTGAAGCTGGACACTTCACTTATATGGCTGCCAGAATGCTAAGATGTTCTCAATGGTTGAGATGTAATTCTATTTCAAACTATTGTAGTGGAGACTACACATCAGCATATAGATGCTTAAATGTACACTGACTGATTGTAATCAATGAAAGACCTTTTGCATAAACATACTATCAAATAGTTGGTCCCTCATTCACATTGTACAATTTCAATGATCCTTAGATCTGATGAGTTCATTTATAACTGAACAGTAATTTGACTGTTTTGATTCCACCAAAGTAATCTCCACCTTAGGGATTATGATACAGTGACAGTTGGATAGTCAGAAAGCTGTTCGAGTCATAATGAATTTCGAACAAGAAATCCATACTCATTAATTTGAGAGATTATCCAAGTTCCGGGTAAGACAGTCGATTAAGCTTAAATCCTGCGCAGGTAATTTTGAAACTAAACAAGTTTGAAATATATTTTATTTAAAATATATTATACTGATAAAAAAATTTTCTCAAAATGTTTTACATGAGAAAATGTTTCTCATGACTTAATCAGAAGTCTTGGAAACCCAGATGATGTGCAATGGGCTATGAGGTAGATAATCTAAATTATCTCGAAGGCCCATTAAGGATAATGTAATTGGAATGATCAATTGAATTAAACACTTTATGTGGCGGGATCCATATTGGTTAATGTTCATACACTGGGATTCAATTGCAACATGGATATCTCACGTCACTTGCAATTCCGATGTAATTCCTGTTTAGGGTCAATGGGATAACATTGGATAAGCCAGGGTAAGAATGTCCCAGAGCAATCTATGGAGATGCTCGCATAAAAAATACAAGCTCATAAATTGATTAAAAGTCAATCAATTATTTAAATGATTAAATAGATTAAAACTTAAGCTAAGCTTTCTTTCTGTCAAAATCAAAAACTCTTTACAAAAGTGTAAACACTTTTCTAAAATGTGTTTTTCAAAGCGGAACTTTCGGTATCTAGACTTGGTCATACCAACCTACACTGAGCAGCCCCGGCAAGACAAAGCAGAAGAAGCCAACACCATGCATCCCCACAGTCACAGTCAACAGAGTCATAGGAAAGCATCTTTGTCTCTACCCCCGACATCGTTCTGTATAGAGTCATACCTCGCATGACTAAATACCTCAACATCAATTGATATTAAAATCCAGCGCCCCCGAGCCATCTCAATATTAATCCAGATAGTGCTTCTTGGATAAGCCTTGATCTCGACACCCCCGTGTGTCCTCGACATCCTGTGTGCTCCTTGATAATCTTGTCATACCGCAACATTACCTCCTACATTCACCCCTTTTGACACCCCTGTGTGTCCTCGACATCCCGTGTGCTCCTTAACAATCTTGTCATACCACAGCATTACTTTCTGCATGTTACCCCTTTTGACATCCCCGTGTGTCCTTGACATCTTGTGTGCTCCTTGATAGTCTCGTTATACTGCAATATTACCTCCCGCATGTCCCCTTTTTGACATCCCCATGTGTCCTCGACATCCTGTGTGCTCCTTGACAGTCTCGTTATACCGTAACATTACCTCCTCCATGTCCTCCTCTAACACTCCTGTGTGTCCTTGACATCCTGTGTGCTCCTTGATAATCTTGTCATAGTGTAGCATTACCTCCTACATGTCCCCTTTTCAACACACCATGTGTCCTCGACATCTAGTGTGTTCCTTGACAACATTGTCATGCCGCAACATTACCTCTCGCATGTCCCCTTTCAACACCCTGTGTGTTCTCGACACCCTGTGTGTCTTTTGAATCGATTTAATCAAATCCATCCGGTTAGCACCCCTGGGCTGTGCAATTCCTGCATCCCTCAATCCCTAGTGAGTAGGCTGAACTACTCACTCTTCCCCAGCAGTGTCTGTGCCACTTCATTTCATCCACCATTTGCACTGCATGAATGCATACCATCATACTGCATCCCCAAAATCTAATCTCGGTGTAAAAATAAGATGATTCCAGTCCTTGTCGTTTAAATCGCCAACCTTGGCATTCTCTGGCAAGGAGGGGCTGCTGTAAGCACTCAATTTTTACACCCCTTTCTTAATCATGTTAAGGTCTTTAACCATGGTTACCCCCTACCGAGTTCCCTCAACCCTAGGTGGACCTCTAAGTTAACCTTAGATCCAACCTTAGTCAAACCCTAGCCCTAGGTAACACTAAACCTTAGCCTTAGCCTAGCCCTAGAGCCCTTAGGGCTTAAACCCTAAGTCCAAGGTCCTTACGACCTGAACCCTTGGTTTGGGCCCAGGGGGCCCGAAAAACCAAAAACCAACCCCCCTTGCCATGGGTGTGCATAGGGCAGGCCCAATTTAAACAGATCCAGAATTGGCGGTAGATGATCTACCACCATTCAATTTATGCCTGGTATGGCAATGACAGTAGATCATCTACCGCCATTACCTGAACTTCAGTTTGCAGCCTACAATCGTCCCTCTGCACACTCCACAATCACCTCAACCTCCTCACTCGACCTCTATGAGGTCCATACAGCTTCCAGGCCTTCCCTTAAATCCCTATGGTGAGCTATGGAGCTCTCCTTATAAATGGCAGCCTCCCTACAACCTGAGGACGATCGGTAGAAAACTCTAGTGGAACCCCTGGGCAATTACCAAGGCCCTAAGCTTTCTTCCAAGCTTTCGTAAACCCTCCACCAGTTCTAGGAGTGCTCTGAACCACCCTTAACTCCCCCACCCTCTGTACAACACCACTGTCAGCAGCCTCCATCACCTCAGCAAGGAGCAGAGTAACATGGTAGGGCCCTGCCCACTCCCCCATTCCCTTGTTTTAAATCATTGTGAGCCCCTAGTCATTTTCAGGGGACTTTTCCTTTATTTTTGTTAATATCTTGCTATTCAAAATCCCAAAGCAAGGTTATCCCTTACCTTACTCATAGGTAAGGGAAACCCCTACGGATATAGCCATCTCCTTGAATCTCTTAGACTAGCCTCTTACCTTCTGGGGGTCCCTCATTTCATAAGGGAACCCCTAGTATCATGAGTGCACAACCCCTGAGGGCATAAACCGAGTTCTAGATAGATCCAAGAATGGTGGTAAACTCAGTACCTGTAGAACCCCGAATCCGCATTTCACTAAGTGGTGAATAGTGTGTGAATAGTGCTCAAGTGTGGTTTTGTACACTAATGGGCCTTATGTTAATATACATGTTTGGATTTATGGTGTGCATGTTCTAATAAGTCTACATATCCTTAAGGAGTGTGTTTTAATCACTAAAGGTGTTGGAAATGGGATTGGAAAGGTCTACAGTAGTGAAAATAGGATTTTCCAGCCAAACAGAGGACCACCGATTGCTTGGTGATAACATCCGATCGACTGGTCTTATACCGATCGCTCGGTAGCTATCGATCGGTTAACTAATTTGTATGGGAAAAAATTCCAGAGAGGGTGTTTTCAACCGATCACCCGGTTGAAACCACCGATCAACCGGTAAGCCACCGATCGCTCGGTCTGTACCACTGATCAATCGGTTATACGCAGATTTTCTTCATTAAGGTTGTTTAAGACATTAGCAACTACCCTTTGCCTATATAAAGGTTGGGTTCGTGCCTTAGGGTTTCATAAACCTTTTGTGCATTATTTTGAGAGAGATTTGAGAGGAGAAGAAAGAGAGAAGCTAGGTGTTGCTCAATCTTGAAGGAAGATCAAGATCCTTCCTTCCTTTTGGTGTTTCTCAACAAAGAACTCAAGGTTCTCACTTGTTCCAAGATTTTGGAATCAAAATCATCGATTTCATCAAGGTAGATACACTCTACTACCAATCTTGTGATATTACTAGTTACCTTGTGTTGTTCTTCTCATCCTCTACTATATGTGTATCTTGATTTGTTATGCTGTGAAAGATTATTTTTATACTTGGATGTAAGCTATCACTAGTATGCACTCTATGTGTTTGTGTAAATGCCTCTAAGGGTTTTTGAGTGTTTAAACATGATATTACTCTCATATGCTCATATGCTCGCATGTCTCGCATGAACCGATGTTTTCTATGGATTTCCTCAATGATACAAAAAGGGTTTTCGAACAAATGATTTATATGAATGATTCTAAGCAACTCCATGCTTTGTCTAAGACCGTTTCACAAGCTCTAAGGATCATGAATACAAATGCTCTAAGATCTCTATGTTTTGCTCTATAGATATGTTCTAGGGTATTTCTCTATGTCTCTACAGATCATAAATGACTCTAAGGAACTCTACGAACTCTATGAACTCTAAGAACTCACAAGGCTATGATTATCGCTTGACTCACACGGTTTTGGTTTCGGATTTTCATCATATGTGTTATTTTACGGTTTCCACGCTTGGATATGCTTTAAGGATTTCATTCCCGTGATTCGTATGCTCTATGTTATTATTGCTTTATTGTTAGTAGTTTGTATACGCTGAGTATTCCACGCTCAGCCGATATTTGTTATCATCAGCAGGTGCTCGGGTTCCTTTTGATTTGTGTGGCACGGAACCTTTGGTCGAGGAAGAGTACCATGACCCGGAGGCTTCTATGGATCACTACCATGATGATGGCCCGATAGACAGGCGTCACGAATTCGACTTTTGTTGATGGACTTTGATGGACTTGATATTTTGTTAAGTGAGAGTGGGACTTGTCCACTCCACATTTGATATACTTATACAGTTATATTTTGTCTGTTCAAACTTGGGCTGAGTAATAGGAGTGTTTACTTTGCTTCCGCTATGTTAGTATGTTTTGTTTCCGCTGTGCATTGTAAATCATTTCCACTATGTATGTCTATGTACTCTGACAAGTTTCCATGTGTGCCTTATGTATCATATTGTAGGTATGATACGGCGGTCACAACTCAAAGTATCCCTAACTCCTAGGGGGTATTTTGGGTCTCGATCGACTTGGTATCAGAGCTAGGGCATTAGGTCACATAGGCTAGTGTCTTTTAAGTTGGAACTAGAGTTATTCTGCTCTAGGGATCGGTTTCCCTCAGGCTAAGTGGAAGTGTTTCCTATGAGTTGAACTTAGAACTCAGATGGACTTGTTTGTGTTAGACTTGTTACCATGACATAACTGGTATCCAGCGAACCCTTAGGCCGGTTTAGGATCCTATTCTAGGTTCTAGTTAGGCTATGTCCTTAGTCTTATTCCAAGAGGGTAGATGCCCAACATAAGGATCTTAACTACGCTAGAAAACTCTAAGTTATAATTATATGATTATGTGTATACTACGATGTATACTATATGTGGTAATAGCATTTCATGATTATTGAATTGCTATATGTTGTGTGAGGTTGGTATCCAAGTTAGACTCATGTTTTGCCAATTGATCTCAGGATTTGATATCATGAGATGCGGCAATCGGGGTCTGGTTACCATACTCGGAGGTCCGAGGGTGAGGTACCGAGAAAAGAGGAACCGCTTTACTTTACGAATGTTATGGATTCTATAGCAGAAACTTTGGCCTTGTTGGCAGCCAGACGTACTCCTACCCCACCAACTACTCCTGTGCCTCCGCTAGTGCATCACACCGTGGGACTTGAAGCTTCCGGAGACTACGGCCTCCTACTTTCTATGGTACTCTGGACCCAATGGTGGCAGAGTTCTAGATTACGCAGCTGGAGAAGACCTTTTGGGCTCTCTGATGTACTGAGCAACAACGAGTTAAATGGGCTTCCTTCATGATGGAAGGTGAAGCCAAACATTAGTGGAGAGCTACCCAAAGACAGAGAGATGTTGTGAAGACAGGGGAACCCTGGACATGTGTGGAGTTCCTAGAAACCTTCCGTGAACAGTACTTTCCCAGATTTATTAGGGAACAGAAGGCAAGGGAGTTTATGCTTGTGAGCACCGGGAATTTTCCTTCCCACTCACAAAAGGATGAGATGATGGTGGAATTACCTGTGCACCCACACGGGTGTGAAATGTTTTTATCATTTTTAAGAGTCGCCACCTATTCATTCAGAAGGGATAAGTCCCCCGGGTTTGGATAAGGTCTTAGCCTGCGAGTGAGATCAGGGTAAGAGGTTTAGTTAAGTCCAGGGAAGGTATTAAGCACCCCAAGGCTTCCGTTTTACAACGGTTTCGTACTCCCCGAGTTTAAGCCAATTTAAAGTTAATCTTGATTAGAATACCAGAATGTTTAAATTAACACTAATCCAAGAAAGGAAAAGCTGACTGGGGTCGAAGCCTGGTTGGGTTGCTTACGTACTCACAGGGTGAGATCAGATCGAGTGTAGTTCTGATACATGAGCCTGTGCCAAGGCTAGGGGTGTGTGTATGTGCACCAAGGGTGGCTAACATGGACTACTCTGGTAGACTAGGGTTTGGTTGACTGAGAGAGGTCAAGTGCATGGTATTCAAGCCCGGTAGGCTTAGGGGGTAGTCCGGTAGACTAGGATGGAGTTCGGCCCAAGTTAGGGAAGCTAACCGGGGTTAGGCCGAGCTAACTATGGTTATGGTTGCTAACCACAGTTAAGGGATGCGATGTGTAGCCCGGTGGACTAAGGGGTGGCTCAGAAAGTTGAAAATAGTCCTGTAGACTTTGTTTTTGGGCCTGGTAGGTCGTAAACTGAGATTAACTACGATTGGGGTTGCTAACCGTAATTAAGGGGGGTCTAACTGTGGTTAGGGTTGCTAACCAGGGTTAGGGAGAGGGCCAAAGTGAGTATTATGGTCCGACTAATTTTAGGAATTTTTGTTTAGTTTCCCAAAAGTTTATGGGGTTAAGGGGTGCTTAACCTCAGTTAAATGTTAATCGGAGGTAGATTTAACCACGGTTAAGGGTCTGGTGAGGTCTAAGGTGGGTCCAGGGGGCTAGGCAGGGCCTAAAGTGGCCACCTACTAGGCCTAGTTCCCTGTAAAAGCTCAAATCAAAAAAACAGTTAATGTCAGTAATTGAATTACCAGTATTATAAACAGTGTTTTTGAACTGTGTTTCTGCTGAAATTAACTAGGGTTAAGCTGTAACCCAGAGTGATCTGAGATTAGGGGAGTGTAGAATGGACTCCCAGGAAGGTTTTAGGCCAAGTGTGGGCCCCAGGGGATGCCTGGAGTGGGTCCCACAAGGCTGCAAAGATGTTGCAACAGGAAGCTCATATTGGCGGTAGTTATTCTACCGCCAAGCTGAAAACTGGCACATAACAGAGTGTCGATAGAAGGTCTACCGACATTCTAAAAAAAGTTCAAACAGGAATGGTGGTACTGAGTTTACCGCCATTCCCGGATTTTTTCACAACCGATTTTGTGCCCATTGGGGCTGTGCACAGAGGTCACTAGGGGTTCCCTCGTTATCCGAGGGATGCCCAGAGTCCGTGGTGATTCCCAAAGCTCAAGGAGAGGCTATACCCGTAGGGGTTCACTCCACCTATGGACAAGGTGGGTGAACACCCTATTGTGTTTTGATCTACCAACTATCCTTAAGAACAAGTGTAAACGAAGTCCCCTGGAGATGACCAGGGCTCACAGGTATGCTAAAGAAAAAGAAAGATGGGTAGGGAATGGCCCTACCCTATGCTCTGTTCTACCGTGGAGGAATGGTGGTCTGCACCAAGGTGGTGGCGCACTCCGAAGATGCTTGCAATAGCTGGGGAAGCTTAGAATGGGTCCAGAGGAGCCCTAAGATTCAGACTAAAGGTTTGAAGAGTGCTGGGGTCTGGTCTTTTGGAACAAAGCTACGGCTATAGGATTTTTAGACTTTCTGACCATTTGCACAGGAGGGTGGATTGGGTTTTATAGGGAAGGACCTAAGGGACCTAAAGGGGTTTAAGGAGAAGGGGGAGAACCTGGTTGGACCCGAGGGAGGTCAACTAAGGGATATGAAGGGAGAGATTGAGGTGAAGGTTGAGTGTGCAGGGTGTTCGCATACTGTAGACTCGGGATGTTGAGGACACACGGGGGTGTCGAAAAAGAGGACATGCGGGTGGTATACACTGTAAAGGTATACATGGGATGTTGAGGACACACGGGGGTGTAGAAAGAGAGGACATGCAGGTGGTACACACTGTATGGGTATACACGGGATGTTGAAAGGGTGCGGCATGTCCAAGAGGCACTAGTCGGATGATTGAAATGGCTGAGAGGTGCCAAATTTTTATCGAAGATGATGCTGAGGAGTTTGGTCACACGAGGTGTGATGCTATGCAGGGATGTCATGCAGGAGATAAAGGCGAGGATGCTTTCCTGTGACTCTGCTGATCACAACTTGCGGGGATGCCTGGTATTGGCTTCTTCTGCTTTGTCTTGCTGGGGCTGCTCAATGTAGGCTGGTATGATCTAGTCATGGTACCAAAGAGGAGCTACTTTTTTAAAACATTTTATAAAAGGTTTTGGACCTTTGCAAAAAAAATTTGATTTCAACAGAAAGAATGTTCAACTAGCTATCAGTTTTGCCAGGAAGTTACCTTAGTCAGGGCTTGGGGATCATGTATTCTGCCTTTCTCTCTTGGAGAGCGGAGTATGACCCAAAAGAGATTTTATCACCGCTGAGGATGCTCATGGGTAGACCTATTTGCCTTATCACTGCTGGAGTTTAGACTCTGACTAGGGAGAAGCTTGCTAGGGAGCAAATTGGATGCCTCTGCTCGGGGATCCACTGGGGAATGTAATACCGTTGTAGACCATTACTGGGGATCTAGTAGGGGATATGACACTGTCGTAGATCACTGCTGGGGATCTGAGCTCTGCTGGAGACTAGTGTCAGGGAAGTTGCTCTTCTATGCCATCTACCTGGGACTGTTGTAGGCGATTTATCTAGCTCGTCTGACTGCTGCCGGATTCTGTTGCGAAACTACTCTTCAGCTTTATCTCCCTTTTTTACCTTTGGAATGACCGAGTCATGGGTTCGCATGATTGTTACGCGATGAGGCCATTGCCGGTTTTCCTCATGCCTATGAAGCAGATTGATTCTTGTCCCTTTTTTGACCCTAGTCATAAGACTAGGTCTGGGGATTGCGTGATTTTTGCGCAATGAGGCCGTTGCCGGTTTTCACTCATGCCCGCGACTTACTGGGGAAGATTTGTTTATGCTATGGAAAATAGGTCTTCTCTAGTCATTACCCTGAATGGCACTCCTCTGGGGACTTGAGGATGATATTCCTACTGGGGATACAGATGTGATACTGCGCTTGCACTTGTAGCTTCTAGGGGATCTAGAAGGACTTGGTAGTGGGATGAAATGTAGGCTGAGGGACCGATGTTTGGGACACCCCGGGATTTCTCCTGTTTGTTGTTGATTTGCACTCCCTTTGAGGTTTTGGTTTTGATATAATTGATTTTCACCTTCTGGGGGGAACCCTTCTATTTCTGGGGAATTTGTCTGCTTAAGGCTTTTGCCTTAGGTTTCCCGGCGATTTCTTTTTTTTTGTCAGGCGATTATAGAGAGAGGTTGTCTCTGCCAGGAAGGGTGAGAGAGGTTGTCTCTGCTGAGGATATAGAATTTTTCTCTACCCGAGGATTGTTTCTTAGAAGAGATTGTCTTTGAAAGGTTCTTCTGTTGGGTAAAGAGTCAGGAGTGATTGTCTCTGTGGGGAGTCTCTGACTGTTGAAATGTTTTGACTTCTATTTTGGGGTTTCTTTTGATAGAAATTTTGTACCCTTGAGAATCAATTCGCCTGGGAAGCTGGGAGAGTTTGTCACTACTTGGGGAGTGACTCTATGGGGGATAGTTGATGACTCTTTTGGGGAAAGGGGGACTCTATTTGGAGAGAGTCGGGGAGTGAAAACCCCTTTTGTGGCCGCACCTGATTTGATAGGTTGCCTACGTACCTTTTGCAGGATCAGGTTATGACGTAGTTCAGGCCAATGCTGTAGAGGGCGAGGGAGGGTGTCCCTAGAAATGTGTAATGAAAGAAGGGCTATCAGGCTCGAGGGGCTAACTAGTGAATTTCATTTGATTTGTAAACAGGTTAAAGGAAAGAGGGATGAAGAGTGTGCCAAGGATGGCCTCTTGTCATTTCTTAGAGAAACTACAAGTACAAAGCACCTATCAGATTTAGACCTTAAGCGTAGTATCTTTTGACTTTGTCCATGTTGACGGGCTCTAGGAGGTCTTCGTCATCCATACTTTCGAGTCGAAGGGCACCACCTGAGAATTTATCTCGGACGACGTATGGGCCTTCATAATTAGGAGTGAACTTGCCCCTCGAGTCAGGGTGGTTTGACAACATTTTCAGGAGGACCAGGTCACCAATACCGATGCTTCTTGGTTTGAATTTCTTGTTGAGTGCCCTAGCTATGTGCTTCTGATAGGCCTGAGAGTGGTTGATAGCTTTCAATCGCCGTTCTTCAATTAGATTCAGTTGCTCATACCGGGTCTGTGCCAATTCAGCTTCTAAGAGATCTGCTTCCATTAACACCCGAAATGATGGAATTTGTACTTTGACGGGGAGGACTTCTTCCATACCATAGGCCAGAGAGAATGGTGTTGCCCTTGTTGAGATTCGGATGGACGTTCTGTAGGCCATGAGTGTGTAAGGGAGCATCTTATGCCAGGCAGAGTACTTGGTGGCCATCTTCTCTATGATTTTCTTCAGATTCTTGTTGGCGGCTTCAACTGCACCATTGGTGTGTGGCCTTTATGGTGTAGAGTTATGATATTGAATCATAAATTTCTAGCAAAGGTCAGTCATCCCTTTGTTGCAAAAGTTCAGAGCATTGTCTGTTATAATCTCGTACAGGACCTCATATCGGCAGATGATATCCCTTTTCAAAAAATGTTGAACCACTGAGCTGTGATGGCATAAGAGGATGCCTGGACCCATTTTGTAAAATAATCGATTGCTACTAGAATGAATCGATGTCCGTTTGATGCTTTTGGAGCTATGGGCCCGATGACGTCAATGCCCCAAGCTTAGAATGGTCAATGAGCGGTGAGATTATGCAGCCTGTTTGGCAGTGCATTTACCCTATCGATGTAGATTTGGCATTGGTGGTACTTCTGCATATGCTTGTAACAATCTAATTCCATGGTGGACCAGTAGTAGCCTAACCTTAGTATCTTCTTCGACAGCATCAACCCATTCATGTGTGGGCCGTAAGTTCCTCCGTGAACTTCTTCGACTACCTGTGTTGCTTGACTGGTATCTAGGCATCTAAGCCAGATTAGGTTCGGCGACCTCTTGTACAAGATTCCACCTGAGAAGGCAAACTAAATAGCCAGTCTTCTGATTGCCCAGTGGTCTGTTTTAGTAGCATCGAGGGGGAAGTTCCTGTTCTTGAGATACTGCTTGATGTCTGTATACCAAGGCTTATTGTTCGATACCTCCTCGATCTGAAGGCAGTAGGTAGGCTAATCCTATTGTTGAATTTCGATCGGCCAGAGCATGATGTCTGTAGGGATCTACACCATAAAAGCAAGCGTGGCCAATGCATCGGCAAATCTGTTCTGGTTCCTGGACCGGTGGCTGAAGCTGATTCTTCTGAACTGACTGATTAGCAGATTGAGGTAGGCCAAGTACGGGACAAGTCTTACTCCTCGAATGGCCCAAGATTCATTCGCTCGACTGATTACTAAAGATGAGTCACCGTAGGTGTCTACCTCTTCAATCCCGATGTCCAGAGCTTCTTTCAGTCCGGCTATGCATGCCTTGTATTCTGCCTCATTGTTAGAGCATTTGAACTTCAGTTTGACTGAGATAGGGAGGTGTGCCTCCTTAGGTGAGATCAGGACTACTCCTGCCCTATGCTCATGACTGTTGGCAGCTCCGTCAAAGTACAACTCCCAGCCGGAGTACTTTTTTTGTCGACTTCTGTATACAAGATGGCTTCATCTGAAAACCGATCATGTGCAGACATGTAGTCCTATGCTGGACTGTTGGCAAGGTGATCTGCTATCGCCTGCCCCTTGATTGACTTCTGTGTCATGTATGTGATGTCGAATTCAGACAGTATCATGAGCCATCGGGCAGTTCTCCCGGTGGTGGCTGGTTTTTCTAGCAAGTACTTGAGTGGGTCTATCCAAGAGATCAGAATTATTGGGTAGGAAAGTAGATAGTGCTGGAGACGCTGAGTTGCCCAGACTAGTGCCAGACAAGTCTTCTCAAGAGGGTTGTACCACTCTTCATACTCTAGCAGGCGCTTACTGATGTAGTAGATGGCTTGTTCTATTCTACCTGTCTCATCATGTTGTGCCAGGACGCACCCCATGGAGGTCTCTTGTACAGAGATGTAGAGTAGTAGTGGATGTCCCAGTGTAGGAGGCACAAGTACTAGAGGATTCAGAATATACTGCTTTATTCTGTCAAAGGCTTCTTGGCATTATGCTATTCAGACTATCGGTGTGTTCTTCCAGAGAAGCTTGAAGATTGGCTCAGATGTTCACCGAGCTGACTGTCGAAGATGCTACTGAAGTAGAATATCCAGCAGGAGAGCAGGTCTGGACCCTCTCTAACTGCGCCAAAGAATCCTCCAATCACCAGCCATCGTTGGTGGACTGAGGCTCTCACCATCGAGGCTAGCCAAGGCCAGGGCAAGTACAGTGCAGGATAGGTTGGTTTGAGACAGAAGTGACCAAGCATCACCCTTCTCCTTCATCTATCTCTCTTTTGCTCCCATTTATAAAATCCAAAAGTCAGGCCACCGTCGACCTCTTTTTGTTTGAATCTTTTTGTAACAATTCATCATTTTGTCAATGAAAATCAGATTGTTTTGACTCAAAAATCATGTTTTCAAAAAAAAAAACATTTCACATCGGCTGATGATGAAATCACACGGACTCTTCCCCTGGAAGGCCTAGTGTCCTGAAGCCAACAAAATCATCATCATCAAGCATGCTGAACTGAAGCTAATTGATTTGCCAGGAAAATACCTTTGACACGGCTACCCCTCAAACCCTCCTTAAACTCTTTAAAGTAGAGTATGACTCAGAATAGGAAAAGGAACCGCCTCAGGAAATTCTGGACCTCCTTGAGCACAGCAAAGAACTCCTACAGTCTAACATGGAAGACACTGAAACAGTCAATCTGGGATCCACAGACAACCCCCGGCTAGTCAAGATCGACACAAGCATGAGCCCGCAACAGAGAGCCGATATGATCAGTTTCCTGAGAAGCTACAGTGATGTCTTCGCCTGGTCATATGCAGACATGCTAGACCTAGGCCCAACATTGGTGGTACATAGACTGCCCCTAAACCCTGACGTTAGACCAGTGAAGCAGAAACTGAGACAGATGAGGCCCGAATGGTCGCAAACGGTCAAGGAAGAAGTTGAAAAGCAGATCAGTGTAGGCTTTCTGGCAGTTACAACCTACCATGAGTGGTTACCCAACATCGTACCGGTATCCAAAAAGGATGGCAAAGTCCAAATGTGTATTGACTACCGAAATTTGAACAGGACAAGCCCCAAGGACAACTTTCCTCTCCCGCACATCGACATTCTGGTCGACAATACTGTAGGACATGAGACTCTCTCATTTATGGATGGTTTCTCCAGATACAACCAGATCAGTCTGCAAATCAGTCAGTTCAGAAGAATTAGCTTCAGCCACCAGTTCAGAAGAATCAGCTTCAGCCACAAGGTGAGATCAGACTGAGCGTAATTCTGGCACGTGAGCCTGTGCCGAGGCTAGGGGCGAGTGTGTGTGCACTAAGGGTGGCTAACATGAACTAGTCTGGTAGACTAGGGTTTGGTTGACTGAGAGAGGTGAAGTACATGGTATTCAAGCCTGGTAAGCTTAGGGGGGTAGTCCGGTAGACTAGGATGGATTCCGGCCCAGGTTAGGGATGCTAAACGGAGTTAGGCCAAACTAACTATGGTTAGGGTTACTAACCACAGTTAAAGGGATTCGATGTGTACCCCGGTGGACTAAGGGGAGGCCCGGTAAGCCGAAGATAGTCCTGTAGACTTGGTTTTTGGGCCTGGTAGGCCATAAATCGAGATTAACTATGATTAAGGTTGCTAACCGCAATTAAGAGGGGTCTAACTGTGGTTAGGGTTGCTAACCAGGGTTAAGGAGAGTGCCAAAGTCAGTATTATGGTCCGATTGATTTTAGGAATTTCCGTTTAGTTTTTCAAAAGTTTGTGGGGTTAAGGGGTGCTTAACTGCGGTTAAATGTTAACTGGAGGTGGATTTAACCACGGTTAAGGGTCTGGTGAGGTCCAAGGTGGGCCTAGGGGGCTAGGCAGGGCCTAAAGTGGCCTCCTACCAGGCTTGGGCCCCTGCAAAAGCTCAAATGAAAAAAATAGTTAATGTCGGTAATTGAATTACCGACATTATAAACAGTGTTTTTGAACTGTGTTTCTGCTGAAGTTAACTAGGGTTAAGTTGTACCCCAGAGTGATTTGAGATCAGGGGAGTGTAGAAGGGACTCCCAGGAAGGTTTCAGGCTAGTTGTGGGTCCCACAAGCCTATAATGTTGCAATAGGAAGCTCATATTGGCGGTAGTTATTCTACCACGAAGCTGAAAACTGGTAAATAACAGAGTGTCGGTAGAAGGTTTACCGACATTCCAAAAAAAGTACAAATTGGAATGGTGGTACTGAGTTTACCGCCATTCCTGGATTTTTTCAAAACCAATTTTGTGCCCATTGGGGCTGTGCACAGAGGTCACTAGGTGTTCCCTCATTATCCGAGGGATCCCCAGGGAGCCCGTGGTGATTCCCAAAGCTCAAGGAGAGGCTATACCCTTAGGGGTTCACTCCACCTATGGACAAGTTGGGTGAACACCCTATTGGGTTTTGATCTACCAACAATCATCAAGAACAAGTGTAAACAAAGTCCCCTGGAGATAACCAGGGGCTCACAGGTATGCTAAAGAAAAAGAAAGATGGGTAGGGAATGGCCCTACCCTATGTTCTGTTCTGCCGTGGAGGAATGGTGGTCTACACCAAGGTGGTGGCGCACTTTGAAGACGCTTGCAGCAGCTAGGGAAGCTTAGAATGGGTCCAAAGGAGCCCTAAGATTCAAACTAGAGGTTTGAATAGTGCTAGGGTCTGGTCTTTTGGAACAAAGCTACGGCTATAGGGTTTTTAGACTTTCTGACCGTTTGCACAGGAAGGTGGATTAGGTTTTATAGGGAAGAACCTAAGGGACCTAAAGGGGTTTGAGGAGAAGGGTGAGAACCTAGTTGGACCCGAGGGAGGTCGACTAAGGGCTATGAAGGGAGAGATTGAGGTGAAGGTTGAGTGTGCAGGGTATTCGCAGACTGCAGACTCGGGACTGACATATTTTCGGTAGAAGGTCTACCGACAATAAGAAACAAGGCCAAATTAAAACGTCGATAGACCTTTTACCGACATTCTGAGATTTGTTTGAAATGGACCTGGGCCTTGCACATATGGGTTATGGGGGGTTGTTCTAAGGTTTTTGGGCCTTAGTGGGTCTGCTTTAGGGGTCAGGCCCTATAGGCCAAGGGTTTTAGGGTTCAAGCCCTAATGGCTCTAGGGCTAGGCTAGGGTCACCTAGGGCTAGGTTTTGGGCCTGGGGTTGAGTCCTAGGATTAACTATGGGCTTACTTAGGGTGTGAGGGATTCTGGCAGGGGGTAACCATAGTTAAAAGGCTTTTAACTATAGTTAGATGGGGTGTAAAAATTGGGTGCTTAAAATGCTTTTGGAACAGGGAACGATGAGCGTGGCCGAGTATGAGGTTAAGTTCACAGAATTGTCTAGATTCGCTCCACATCTGGTGGCGACTGAAGACCTATGGGTCAGAAAGTTTGAAATGGGTTTGAAGGCTTTCATCTGAGATAGGGTGTCCATTCTCTAAGTGGAATCTTGGAGGGAGATAGTAGGAAAGGCGAAGATCGCTGAGAAGAATGCAGAGGAGTTTATCTGAAGAAGAGATAGTGGCTTCGGGAGAAGCATGTCTCGGGGTTAGTCTAATGGTTCTTCATAGTCCGAGAAGAGGACGGACTACACCATACCAGTTCTCTCAGCCGATGGCGGCTCAGAGGCCTTCTTTTGTGTCTCAGGCATAGCGTCCTACGACGTCACAGGCTACGACGGTTACACCTCCGACTTTCTCCGCATCACAGGCTTTTAAGGAGTGCACCATATGTGGTCGTCGGCACAAGACTGGGGATTGCCGAAGATTGTCAGGTGGATGCTTCCACTGTGGTGAGGTTGGTCACGTGATACAGGACTGCCCACGCAAGCAGTCACAGACTGGACTACAGGGAGTCTAACCTCCAAGCAGGTTGAATTCACTTCAGGGGTCTTCATCTCAAGCCTCTAGATCCTTGCCGCCCACCCAACAGCCTCATCAGGCTAACCAAGGTAGGGTCTTTGCCATGACTGATAGAGACGCACAGGCATCTGATGATGTTGTGCAAAGTACGCGCAAGTTTGATATTGTTAAAATTCTAGAGTTGCCATGATATGTTATGTGTATATATCCTATGTGGTGTTTTGATATGCTTGTATCTATATGTATTGGGTATGTAGTTATGATATAACTTGGGTAGTTATAATTCTCAGGTTCGTTGCTAGTAAATGAATGTTTGTCATGGGTGTTGATTGACACAGGATCCACTCATTCATTCGTCTCGCCTAGTTTTATCAAAGGCTTTACGTCCAAGCCGAGTAAGCTACCTCGGGATTTATCCATTTCGACTCCATTGGGCAAGTCCATTGGAACAGATAAAGTGTATCTGGGAAGTGTTGTACAAGTCATGCAACACAAGTTACCAGTCGACCTGATCATTCTGGGATTTCAGGATTGGGATTTTGACATTATCCTAGGTATGGATTGGCTCTCAGCTCACCATGGACACGTGGCGTGTTTCGAGAAGGTGGTAAACTTTAAACCCACTGGGTTGAAGCCGTTTCATTTCAGGGGACTTCAGAAGAGAGATATCGCTCGCTTTGCAGCTCTCAATCTCGAGAATGTAGAAGTATGAGACTCCACATCCATTCCCGTTGTGTGTATATGGATGTTTTTTTGGAGACCTTACCGGGATTGCCTCCTAATAGGGCAATCGAGTTTACGATTGAGCTGGCTCCAGGCACGGCAACAATTTCGAGGGCTCCGTATAGAATGGCCCCTATTGAGCTTAAGGAGTTAAAGGACCAGTTGATAGAATTGCAAGGCCTTGGTTTCATTCAACCAAGTGTCTCACCTTGGGGAGCTCCAATGCTCTTCGTGAAGAAGAAAGATGGGTCGATGCATATGTGCATTGACTACAGGCAATTAAACAAAGTCACGATCAAGAATCGTTATCCGTTGCCTCGGAATGATGACTTGTTTGATCAGTTGAAGGGTGAGGTTCTTCTCAAAGATTGACCTTCGATCTGGTTATCATCAGTTGAAGATCAAGAAGGAAGACATTCCGAAGACGGCATTCAAAACTCGATATGGTCACTTCGAGTTTTTGGTTATGTCTTTTGGACTGACTAACGCTCCGGCAGTATTTATGGATTTGATGAATCAGGTGTTCAGATCATCTCTTGAACAGTGTGTGATCGTTTTTGTAGATGATATCCTTGTGTACTCACAGTCACAGGATGATCACACGAGAGATCTTCGCCTTGTATTGCAAACTCTTCGAGAGCATAGTCTGTATGCTAAGTTGAGTAAGTGCGAGTTCTGGCTAGACAAGGTGTCTTTCCTTGGTCATGTGGTGTCTACTGAAGGTATCTCAGTTGATCCTGCAAAGATTGAGGCAGTGATGAATTGGGAGAGGCTGAAGAGTGTTACCGAGATTCGTAGTTTTCTCGGCCTGGCCGGATACTACAGGAGGTTCGTGGAGGGATTTTCAAGCTTAGCAACTCCGCTTAACTATCTCACGCAGAAGAACACTATGTTCTTTTGGAGTGAAAATTGTGAGGCAAGTTTCTTGGAGTTGAAGAAGAGGCTTACCATAGCTCCTGTTCTCACAGTTCCGTCTGGAAGCGGTGGTTTCAAAGTCTACAGTGATGCTTCACTAGTCGGATTTGGATGTCTTCTTATGCAGCATAAGCAGGTGGTTACCTATGCTTCCCGTCAGTTGAAGGAGCATGAGCAGAACTACCCCACACACAACTTGGAGCTTGTAACAGTCGTCTTTGCGCTGAAAATTTGGCGTTACTACCTCTATAGTGAAGAGTTTGTGGTGTTCATGGACCACAAGAGCTTGAAGTATCTCTTCCTCCAGAAGGAGTTGAATATGAGGCAGCGTCGATGGATGGAGTTCATGAAGGACTATGATTATACCATTCAGTACCATCCGAGTAAGGCTAACATGGTAGCCGATGCTCGTAGCAGGAAGCCTTACGGGTTTATGGCTCACTTGAGGGTACAAGAGTGGAAGTTATTGAATGATATGTGTAACTTAGACACTACTCTCAGGCACGTTACCTACAGGCCGGTGATGTCAAACATCTCAGTTAGGCCACATATTTTTAACCGGATTAAGGAGTTGTAGAATTCGGATGTTGAGTTGCTTGTTTACCGAGACAAGTCGGTTAGTAGTGGCAGTTAGGAGTTTGCTTTGAATGGTGATAGTGCTATCACATTCAAAGGCAGGTTGTGTGTTCCTGCCGACACAGTGTTGAGGGGTGAGATCTTAGACGAGGCTCATCGATCTAAGTACACGATACATCCGAGAAGTACTAAGATGTACTAGAATCTCAAGAGGCACTACTGGTGGTGAAACATGAAGAGGAAAGTCGTCGAGTATGTTTCTAGATGTTTGGGGTGCCAGCAGGTGAAGGCCGAGCATCAGAGACCGGCAGGTCTTTTACACTCCCTTGTTATTCTGGAATGAAAATGGGAGAATATCTCGATAGATTTCATCGTGGGTTTGCCACGGACGGCAAAGGGCTCCGATGCTATTTAGGTGATAGTAGACAGATTGACAAAGTCTGCACACTTTCTTCCGTATCAAACTACTTTTAGTTCGAATCAGTTGGTAGCCTTGTATGTCAAGGAGGTGGTTCATCTACCCGGAGTGCCAATTTCCATCGTGTCTGATTGAGATCCTCTGTTCACTTCCAGGTTCTGGAAAACTTTTCAGAGTGCTATGGGTTCTCGTTTAGATTTCAGCACCGCCTTCCATCTTCAAACCAATGGGCAGACTGAACGGGTAAATTAGGTTGTGGAGGATATGCTCCAAGATTGTATGTTAGACTTTCAGGGCAGTTGGGAGGAACACTTGCTGTTGGTTGAGTTCACCTACAACAACAGTTACCAGGCAAGCATCCAAATGGCACCTTTTGAAGCTTTGTATGGTCGGAGTTGTCGATCACCTCTATATTGGGATGAAGTTGGTGAGAGAAAAGTACTTGGTCCTAAATTGATCGAGCGGACTGCAGAAATGGTCAAAGTCAACAGGGAGCGTTTGAAAACTACTCAGGATAGGCAGAAGAGCTATGCGGACACTCGCCATAGAGATTTGGAATTCTAAGTTGGGGATCGGGTCTTTGTAAAGATTTCGCCAAGTCGGGGAATCATGCGATTCAGAGAGAAAGGGAAGCTCAGTCCTAGATAAGTGGGGCCATTTGAGATCATCACGAGGGTTGGTGAGGTTGCTTACAGAGTAGCACTACTGCCTCACATGGTAGCGGTCCATAATCTATTTCACATCTCTATGCTAAGGAAATACATTCCAGATCCGTCTCTCGTCATTGCTCTTGATCCCGTGGAGATTCGAGAAGATCTCACTATGGTTGAACAACCAGTTCAGATCTTGAATCATCGAGATCAAGTTCTGCGCACCAAGACTATCCCGTTAGTCCTGGTGAAGTGGCAGAATCATTCTAAGGAAGAGGCTACATGGGAGCGAGAAGCCGAAGTCAAGGATAAGTACCCTCACTTGTTTGTATAGTTTCCTTGTGTGATTTTCTGTATTTTGTCCTTGGTATGCTTTTTGGTGTCGTTTTAATTTTGAAGATGAAATTCTTGTAAGAGGGGAGGGATGTAGAACCCCGAATCCGCATTTTACTAAGTGGTGAATAGTGTGTGAATAGTGCTCAAGTGTGGTTTTGTACACTAATGGGCCTTATGTTAATATACGTGTTTGGATTTATGGCATGCATGTTCTAATAAGTCTACATATCCTTAAGGAGTGTGTTTTAAGCACTAAAGGTGTTGGAAATGGGATTGGAAAGGTCTAGAGTAGTGAAAATAGGGTTTTACAGCAAAATAGGGGACCACCAATCGCTCGGTGATAACCTCCGATTTACCGGTCTTATGCCGATCGCTCGGTAGCTATCGATCGGTTAACTAATTTGTATGGGAAAAAATTTCAGAAATGGTGTTTTCAACCGATCGCCCGGTTGAAACCACCGATCGACCGGTAAGCTACCGATTGCTCGGTCTGTACCACCGATCGATCGGTTATACGCAGATTTTCTTCATTAAGGGTGTTCAAGACTTTAGCCATTACCCTTTTCCTATATAAAGGCTGGGTTCGTGCCTTAGGATTTCATAAACCCTTTGTGCATTATTTTGAGAGAGATTTGAGAGGAGAAGAAAGAGAAAAGCTAGCTGTTGCTCAAGCTTGAAGGAAGATCAAGATCCTTCCTTCCTTTTGCTTTTTCTCAACAAAGAACTCAAGGTTCTCACTTGTTCCAAGCTTTTGGAATCAAAATCATTGATTTCATTAAGGTAGATACACTCTACTACCAATCTTGTGATATTACTAGTTACCTTGTGATGTTCTTCACCTCCTCTACTATATGTGTATCTTGATTTGTTATATTGTGAAAGATTATTTTTATACTTGGATGTAAGCTATCACTAGTATGCACTCTATGTGTTAGTGTAAATGCCTCTAAGGGTTTTGAGTGTTTAAACATGATATTACTCTCATATGCTCATATGCTCGCATGTCTCGCATGAACCGATGTTTTCTATGGATTTCCTCAATAATACGAAAAGATTTTTCAAACAAATGATTTATATGAATGATTCTAAGCAACTCCATGATTTGTCTAAAATCGGTTGACAAGCTCAAAAGGATCATACTAAACTCACAAGAACTCTATGATAAGCTCTAAGATCGTTTCACAAGCTCTAAGGATCATGAATACAAATGCTCTAAGATCTCTATGTTTTGCTCTATGGATATGCTCTAGGGTATTGCTCTATGTCTCTACCGATCAAAAATGAATCTAAGGTACTCTACGAACTCTATGAACTCTAAGAACTCACAAGGCTATGATTATCGCTTAACTCACACGGTTTTGGTTTTGGATTTTCATCATATGTGTTATTTTACGGTTTCCACGCTTGGATATGCTTTAAGGATTTCATTCCCCATGATTCGTAAGCTCTATGCTATTATTGTTTTATTGTTAGTAGTTTGTATATGCTGAGTATTCCACGCTCAGCCGATATTTGTTATCATCGGCAGGTGCTCGGGTTCCTTTTGATTTGTGTGGCACGGAACCTTGGGTCAAGGAAGAGTACCATGACCCGGAACCTTCTATGGATCATTACCATGATAATGGCCCGATAGACAAGCGTCACGACTTCGAATTTTGTTGATGGACTTAGATAGACTTGATATTTTGTTAAGTGAGAGTGGGACTTGTCCACTCCACATTTGATATACTTATACAGTTATATTTTGTTTGTTCAAACTTGGACCGAGTAATAGGAGTGTTTACTTTACTTCCGCTATGTTAGTATGTTTTGTTTCCACTGTGCATTGTAAATCGTTTCCGCTATGTATGTCTATGTACTCTGACAGGTTTCCATGTGTGCCCTATGTATTATGTGTGTCAGGTCACGACTCAAAGTATCCCTAACTCCTAGGGGTATTTTGGGTCGCGACAGTACCACCATTCCTGGCACTTACCTTAGTAGCCCCTATAAGCCCATATAGGTGGGCCTTGGTCCATTTCCAAGACCTGGACTAGACTCCCCAAACTTCCCTGAGCTTAACCTGGTCTTTCAAAGTTCCCAACTTGAGCCAAACCATGGTTAAAATTCAAAAAAAGAAAACTGTCAATAATGGCGGTAGATCATCTACCGCCATTATCAGCAAGTGAGCAAGATGATTTTAGCCCTCTGTGGGTACGTAGGCAAGTGAGCAAGATGATCAAAGTGCACACATACACACCCCTAGCCTCAGCACAGGCTCCGTGCTAGAACTATGCTCAGTCTGATCTCACCCTTGTGAGTACGTAGGCAACCCAACCCGTGTTCGACCCTAGTTCATTTTACTTTCTTGGATTAGTACTATCTTAAACACTCAGGCATTTTAAACAAACATTGACTTTAATTGGCTTAAACCTAGGGAGTAGGGAACCGTTGTGAAACAGAAGCCCCGGAGTGCCTAAGTCCTTCCCCAGACTTAACTGAACCTCTTACCCTGATCACAATCGCAGATCTAGACCTTTTCAAACTCTCGGGGGACTTATCCCTTCTGAATGAATAGGTGACTCTAAACATCTTCACACCATAGAGGGTATAACACTACCTCGTGAGTTTTGAAATCCCCTGCTCAATGCTTTTTCTAATGGAAGCTAATGGCCCTTCTAAATTCCAGCTCTTGGATCTTCAATTAAAGATCTTATCTTGATGATCAAGATCGTTTGATCTTCTTCTTGTTGATATTCAAACTAGAAGACAAGAGAGAAGAAAGGAGGAGAGAGTGACCGTACACTCTTAGATAGAGAGATAGGGACATGAGATTGAGGAGGGAGAGGGAGCCAAAAACGTGGGGAAGAATGTCCTCCCATAAAGTGGGCGTCCACTCTTATTTATAGATTCTTGGTTGGGTTGCTTGCAACCCAAGACTTCAAATCCTAATCCAATTAGGTTTCCTAAAAAGTCTCCTTAATGATAATCCTTAATTAATTAGGATTTATCTTTAAAAGAAACTAACCTTATCCGTTAGTAACTAACTAATCTTATCCTTAACCTAATCAAATTAGGATTCCTTGATTAATAACAAACTAATGGAATCACTATTAAATAGGGAATCCTTAATTAGTAAATAACTAACTAACCTTATCCTTATCCAATAAGGAGTTTAATTAATTAGTAACTAATTAACAAAGGTCCTCACCTTGAAGTGGGCATCCCACCCTAGGTTGGCCCCACCTCCACACGCCACTTAGGGTTTCCAAAATCCTAAAGGTCATTTTTGATCTTTCATCAAAATCCCCAATGGGTCCTACCCATTTTTTTTATCACATCAAATGTGATTTTAACTTTTAGAGCTTCACTATATCATATAGTGATTACTTAACGAAATTAATTCATTTAATTAATAATTAAATTAAAAGCTTTATGAAAGTCCTAGTGTGAGGGATCTAAAGGGATCTCCTATTTCCGATAGTGGGACCAAGTGCTTAACCTTTTGGTTGAAGCATTGTTACTAGGAAACACTTTCTTAAAACTCCATTAGGATCATAGAATTTTATCAATGTCCCTGGGCTTCCACCAATCACAATAATGTCCATTAACACAATGTGACTAACCTTCAGAAATTAAAGAATTGCTTGTAAGTACCATCTCACAATATATTTACAAATAAATCTGTAGCACCCCGGACTTTTGCATCCTTAATGAATAGCACCTTCGTAGCTAATTGGCCGTTTTTGTAGTCTAATTAATAAATAAGGGAGAAGTCGGAAATTCCGAAACTTCAGAAATGTTCGTTTTCGAAAGACGGATCCAACGCAAGTTGAATCGTCGAAATCCGACGAGCGAGTCAAAAGATATGGTCAAAACAGTCCAGACATACAGAGCACCGATCGCTCGGTCCAGTCAGCGATCGATCGGTCCATAACCGATCGATCGGTAGCTATCGCACGGTCAGAAATCTTGTATGGGGAAATTTTCCAGAGAGTGAGTTTTTGACCAATCGATCGGTCAATAACACCGATCGCTCGGTAGGCAACCGATCAATCGGTCATAACCACCGATCGCTCGGTCTTCGCGTTTTTGCAGAAATTTCAGTAAGGGCGTTTTCGTCTTTTGGGTGTTAAACCCTTACCCATAAGGGTTTGCTCGACCCTTTGAGCCCTCATTCACCTCACTTAGAAGGTTTTGAGAGAGAAGAAGAGAAGAGAAGGGGGATTTACATCTAGGGTTTTCCACTTGAGAGAATCAAGGGTTTTAGAACCCTAGAACCGTTCTAAAGGCTTGGATTCTCCAAATCCAACCTCAAGCTCGTGTGGAGTACCTCGTCCAAGCTAGGGCAGCGTTTCTACATCATCCTCAAGGATTTCCTTTCCCTTTCCAAGGTTAGTACACTCTTCCTAGTTACTTTGGTAATAACCTAGGATTTTTTTCTAAGAAAATGTGTTGGATCTTCCCCATTGCTCCCTTGTGTTGGTATATGCCAAATCCCTAAAACATAAACAAGATAATACAAACAAATGGTGGAATGTATGAATGGATGAGGAGTGGAGGCGATTGGATGCCATGTTGTGATGTGTTGAATGATGGGAAAAATGGTGGAAGGGCATATTACGCATAATGAATACACCCCAAGTGTTTGATGAAATGTTCGAATGAGAAAATATGAAATAACTAAAGGTAAAAAGGTTGAATACCACATGTTTGATAGAATGCATGAATAAACTAAGATTTGAAAGCATGAGTCACATAAATGTTCCCCATTTGGTAAGTTGTATGCATGTGTTTATTTCGCTTCTTAAATTCTCATGTGAGTTGGGAATTGTTAAAATGCTATATGTCATCATAATTTCACGATTGCTATGCACGAGCACATATGTAGATGGAGGATATTTTCAAGGAGGTTGGTAGCCCAGGATTATGCGGGTGCTAACCTCTGGCTCATAAGAAACGTATTGTATTGTCAAGGGGGTTGGTAGCCCAGGGATCATGCGGGTACTAACCCCTGGCTCATAAGAAAGGACTCGGAAATGTTGCACTGTCAAGGAGGTTGGTAGCCCCGGTTAAGGGTGCTAACCTCTGGCTCATAAGAAAGGAAATGATATTGTCAAGGGGGTTGGTAGCCCAGGGATGTGCGGGTGCTAACCCCTGGCTCATAAGAAAGGTATTGTACTGTCAAGGGGGTTGGTAGCCCAGGGATGTGCGGGTGCTAACCCTTGGCTCATAAGAAAGGTATTGTACTGTCAAGGGGGTTGATAGCCCAGGGATGTGCGAGTGCTAACCCCTGGCTCATAAGAAAGGTATTGTACTGTCAAGGAGGTTGGTAGCCCAGGGATATGCGGGTGCTAACCTCTGGCTCATAAGAAATATTAAAAGGACAACTCAAAGAGGAATTGTATGATGCATAGACATGTTTTAGTTGCATAATAATTATGACTTGATAAAATGTTTATGTATGAGGTTGCTAGAAATGATTATGAACTATACTCCTCCCATTACTTGTATATGATGTTGTTCGTTATTACCATTGTTAGTTAGGGGCTTGTACTCGCTGAGTATTCCATGCTCAGCCGTACTTTCATGTTGGCAGGTACCCGAGTCCCTCTCGACATTTGTGATCCGGGTCCTTGGATAGAGGAGGACTATGGCGAGGAGGAACCTTATGAGGATCTAGTAGTCGAGCCTCAGGCGGAGGCGAGAGACTTAGACCACTGGCCCCACGGGGATGGCTATTGAGCGAGACAGAGTTGTATTTTGTCTTTTGTATTTTGTTAGGTGGGCCTGTCCACCTTAGACTGAGACGTGTTTTGTATTTATGTTAACTTGGAATACTACATTTTGGATCATTATAAAGAAAGGAAAATTTTAGTTTTCGTTTCCGCAAATTATGTTTAGCTTCCGCGCTCTGATTATCATTGTTTAGTACCTTATTTATCTTGTTCGTCACAGGATGGTTTGGCAGGTTTGTATAGTCCACCTAAAGTATCCCTAAACTCCTAGGGGGTATTTTGGGGCGTGACAAAATCCTTCCACATTCCGATATCACTTGTAACCTTCTGGGATTGGAACAATTCTACTGTCTAGTCCCTAGCTTATGAATAGAACTCTTTCTCATGAATACTTTTTCATTGAACTGAACTTCCAAAACACTTTTGAAGAAACATTAGAAAAGAACTGTCATATCTGTATATATATATTTTTCCATATTGAAAATAACAACTTCGATAAAGACCATTTTACCGAAAAGCACCAGTACTGGATTTAACAATTCAGTTCAAGAAGTATCACCTTGATATCATTATCTCCAATTAAGGAGTTGTAGATTCCTTATTGAGTGTCAACACACTTCTCCAAACATTGTGTACATGACCCAACGTACCCGGAGTTAGTCCTGTGTATTGGACATTGCCGATTGGCACATCAAAGCCATATAGACAGATGCTTGAGAAGATGTTTACCTCTCAGATCTAAGGATAATTTGTCAAATGGAATTAACCCTAATACAATCTAACAGTGTATTCCATAGAGTATCCCTTAGTGACCCCATTCAGAATTATGTACTTGCTACATATACTCACATGCTAGTCAAGAGTCACCACTCTCTGTGAATGAGATTTATCACACTATCTCATAGAACAACACATGTGCAAGCCATGATGAAGTACGACAACCAACCAGTACTCTAGAGGCTTTGAACAATATTAGGTTTATAAGGAACTGGAAAATCATATCTCCTTACAACCTTTGCATGATTTTCCTATAATGTTACTGTTGCGACCCAAAATACCTCCTGGGATTTAGGGATACTTTTGCTCGTGATGTGCAAATATCCGATACCAAACTATCCTATAAAATACACAAGGTAATATATAATGGAAACATAAAGTAATGCGGAAACTTGATCGTATGCGGAAGCGCAACCCAAAAATTATTTTTTCTATATATACTCTATATTCCAAGTTGTACATACATGACAAAAGTAAAGGTGGACATGCCCACCTATCAAAATACAAAAAGAAACCTCACAGTCTCTCCACTCAGCAGTAGTCTAGATAGGGCCACCTATCTAAGTCTTTGTCCTCCATTGACTGTATCGGGATAGGCGGATCCCTTTCTTGTATATATTCTTCTTCAACCCATGGCTCCGGGCTGCAGATGTCAAACAAACCTGCCGACATAACATGTACGGTTGTAGAACCCCGGAAATTCAAGTTCACTATACTATGAATAGTGCCAATGAAAGGTGCCCTTGTATGGTATGTGTGAAGGCCTAAGGCCTCCCATTGTGTTCTTGATATTATGATTAGTCAATTGAGGGTTTTAGGTACATGGTTTAAGTCGTAAAAAGAGAGTGTAAAGATACTCTAAGTAGGTGAAATCAAGGGTACAAATACCCTAAGTGTTTCAATGGGTTGTTGGTGAATAGTGCTAGTGCATGAGGCATAGAGAGGCCGGAGCCTCTCATGCATGCTGGTGTGAATTTAAATAATCATTGAGGTGGGTTAAAGACTTATGGAGAATGATTTATGAGGTGTGAGTAGGGTGTTGGACACAAGGGTAAAAGAGTGTGAAAACACTCGAGGTATCCTAGGTGTCGAAAAGGTATGTTTCGGCATTTACCTCAACTTTAAAGAGCTCTATTTTAGTCATCGTTGCTTAGAATTGAGTGATTACTAAATTTTTGGAAAGGTATTAGAACCCTCTTCAAGGTTCATGTTGATCACTTTCCCTGAATTTGAGTCGGGGTTGAGTCAAAAGTGGGATTTCCAAAATCGGGTCGGCTGCAAATTTGGGCTGTCGCAACCCATTGCAGACCAATCAGATTTAGGGGAATTTTTGTCCATAAATACAGAATAATTATAATTTTTTCAAAACATGAAAGTTGTTCCCCTTCGAAAGACGAATCTAACGCAAGTTGAATCGTCAAAATCGGAGCAATGAGTCAAAAGTTATGGCCAAAATACTGAAGTACATTCTGCAGCACCAGTCAAGACCGAGAGATCAGTCCACTACCGGTAGATCGGTCATAAGCACCGATCGATCGGTCCACTACCGGTAGATCGGTCATCTATCGGTCCTACGCGATTTTCAAAAAAACTTTTAGGGGTTTTTTGGTCTTTGGGCCACTCCACCCTTATTTTTAAGGGTTGGCTCGAGCCAAGGGTGTTCATAAACACCCTTAGCCATATTATGAGAGGGAGTGAGAGAGGAGAGAAGGGGTTTTCACCCTAGGGCATCAACTTGAGAAAATCAAGGGGTTTTGGAACCCATGACCATCTCAAAAGCTTGGATCTCTCAAATCCAACCTCAAGCACATGTGGAGTCCCATTCCAAGCTAGGGCAGCGTTCTCCACAGCATTTTTCAAGGGTTTTCTTCTCTTCTTCAAGGTTAGTACACCCTACTAACTTCTTTAGCAATAACTCCTTTCTTGAAAATGATGATTTTTGGATCTTGTGTTCTTTCCTTTCCTTGAAATGCATTATTTTCCCTAATTATAAACAAGATAATTAATTGGTGAATGGGATGTGGATTGTTGGACATGGAGGCGATTGGATGCCGTATTGTGTGATGTGTGTGATGGAAAATGGTGGATGGGCATTGTACAAATAATGAACGCACGCCTTGTGTATGATGAAACATATGAACATTTAAGAACTTGAAATAATGTGGTTTGAATGTATTACTCATTAGGTGTTTGACAAAATGCATGAATGAGAATGCCAAGAATAAAATGAAGGAATTGGGAAATATGACTTGTGTAGTTTTCCTTAAAAGGGTGATTTTAAAACAAATGCTCTATATGTGTTCATTGAATTTCCCATGCCTATGCAATTACAAGAAATGCCATATTATGCTTTATTGTTTCATGTTAACATGATTATGAAAAAGATAATTGAAATGTAATATGTGTCCCTTGATTCATCTATGATAGTACGATCGTCACGCATGCATGAACCAAACTTTTTGAATATAAGCATATGAAATAACAAGAAATAAGCATATGACAAGGAGGTTGGTAGCCCAGGGATGTGCGGGTGCTAGCCTCTGGCTCACAAGTTAAATTAACATGAATGTCAAGGGTAGGGCATATCCCTAGGATATGTCATACCTGGCTCACAAGAAAACACGATAATCAAGGAAATGAAGATGCTAATGTGTTCCGTTCCATCATAGTCCGGGCATTAGTAAGCAAGTTGCTAATGTGTTCCGTTCCATTATAGTCCGGGCATTTGCAAAGTAAAACAGGAAAGATACTAATGTGTTCCGTTCAATTATAGTCCGGGCATTAGTAAACAAGGATAACTAGTGTGTTCCGTTCCACCATAGTTCGGGCACTAGTCAAGTCAAGCATGAGGCTAATGTGTTCCGTTCCATTATAGTCCGGGCATTAGTCAAACAAGATACTAATGTGTTCCGTTCAATCATAGTCCGGGCATTAGTAAGCAAGTTGCTAATGTGTTCCGTTCCATTATAGTCCGGGCATTAGCAAAGTAAAATAGGAAAGATACTAATGTGTTCCGTTCAATTATAGTCCGGGCATTAGTAAACAAGGATAACTAGTGTGTTCCGTTCAACCATAGTCCGGGCACTAGTCAAGTCAAGATAAGGATACTAATGTGTTCCGTTCAATCATAGTCCGGGTATTAGTAGGCATGGTGCTAATGTGTTCCGTTCCATTATAGTCCGGGCATTAGCAAAGGAAAGCAAGAGCTAGTATGACCGTCCAAGTCATAGTTCGGGTACTAGTTAAACATGACACGCAAGAATAACAAGAACCTAGTATGTCCGTCCATTTCATAGTTCGAGTACTAGCTAAACAAGAATGAAACAAAGCATGTGTGATTCCCACAATACAAGAATAAGACGAGAATAAGTTGTAAATACGGCAAACGAGTTTCGAAAAATCACAAGAAGTATTATCAAGAACAAGTCATGACTTTTGAATACAAGTTTACAATGCATGAGTTAAAATATGTTGTTCATGATTTACTTTACATTATTATTTCTTTTAGCTTCCGCACTCTGATTATGTACCTTTGATGAACTGTATCATGTATGACATATTAATGTTATTACTATTGTTAGCTAGTAGCTTGTACTCGCTGAGTATTCCATGCTCAGCCGTACTTTTTATGTCGGCAGGTACAGTATGCGATTTGTGGACTCTTGTCCCTTGGATCGAGGTAGCTCGGTGTGAGCAGGAGATCCTTCGGATGGTTACCTAGATATTAGGAGACTTGGCATATGGTCAATGGTTGGGATGAGTTAGCGAGAGAGACATGTATTTGGGTTCTTGTGTTTGGGGATGTTGTCTCACTTGAGTTGGGACTCAAGTGGAGGAGTTCATGTTTATGTTGTAAATCCTATTTAATTATTGTAATCAAATGCACTTGGAATATAGTTAAGTATTTAAAGAAATTTCTAGTTCTCTATTTTGCATGCCTTGTATACTCTTGCAGGTTGATTTAAGGTTAGGTCACGTCGCCAAAGTATCCTAACTCCTAGGGGGTATTTTGGGGCGTTACAACGGTTGAGCATGGAATACTCAGCGAGCCAAAACTACTAGCTAATAGTGCTATCATAATTATAATATTGCATACAAGTGCGTAAGGAAATACTAATCACAAGTTCATGCTTAAAAACTCCATCATGGAAAATCCTTCATAAAACTTGTTCTTTTCATGGAAAACAAACCATCTTATGCATGCTTATGAGTTCTTATAAATGCCTGTAAGTCTCGTGTTTTCTTATGGGTTCTTGTAAGCTTGCGAGTTCTTATGACTTTTCTTGTGAGCTTATGAGCTTTTTTGTGAGCCTTGTGAGCTTTCTTGTGAGCTTATGATCCTTGGAGACATATGCAAGATCTTAGACTTGTCAGTTTCTTATGAGTTCTTGAAAAGCCTTGCGAGACTTATGATCCGTGGAGTTTATGCAAGATCTTAGACTTGATCCTTATGAGCATGTGGTAACCGATCTTAGAAATACCAACCCAAAGTTTGGCTTTGTCGTGCTTATGCTTATGAATTGTCCTTGAAAACCTTTCTTATGATTTCTTGAAATACATGCTTATGCGGAAACCTCGACTAAATGAACAATGTCATGCGTGGAGTGCTTGTGAGCATCATAATATCCATATGAAAAGCTTTAACCGATTTCTACAAGTTAATACATGGCATAATACATCATAGCATACTTGAATCATTTCTAGGAACATGGAGTATTTTCATACATTGCATCACATCACCAAGATAATGGCTTCTAAGCCTATTTCATCACATTATACTTAAAATCATGGTTTATTTAGAGACAATATCATTCACTTATAAGTATAGCCATATTCATCCTTGTTATGAAAAAACCCTCAAATCATATACCCTTATTTACTCATTTGATAATAATCAAGTTTACCTAAAATCATACATTTGTTATTTGCATCATAGCAAAGCTAAATCACCCATTTCATCATCTTTTAACTTTTTGTATAGTCACAAAGTTAGATAGTAGGTTTACTTACTTGCAAAGCTTAAATCTTGGTTTGGAAAGACGATTGAACACAAGCTTGAGCTTGAAAATGGATATCCACACTCATTGATGAAGATCCAAGCTTGTGGAAGCTTGGATTTGACCTCCACTTGATAATCCAAACTCCCTTTGAGCAAAACCCTAACTTCTCTCCTTCTTCCTTTCTAAAATCTCTCTAATTTTTTCTTAGAGGGTTTATGAAACTCTTTCCCACAAAATTTGGGTATATAAGGGCAATGGAGTGGTCAAAGACCATCATACACTTAATGAATTGGCTAAAAAATGACCGAAAATGGCCAAAATTACGAGGTTCGGTCGACTGGTGGTGCCCATCGGTCGACCGGTTCAAAATAGGCTCTCTGGAATAATTTCCCATACAAAATTTTCACTGTTTGGTCGACCGGTAGTGAGGTTCGGTCAACCGGATAGAGGGTCGAATTTGTGTTCGGTCGACCGGTTGCTGACCCGGTTTGGTATTTTGGCCATAACTTTTGACTCCCTTATCAGATTTTGACGATTCAACTTGCGTTGGATATTATGAACCTTTAAGAGGGTTAAATTTTTTCATATGGATAGTCCACAAGTGGACTAGTCCAACATGACTGCTGAATCAACAGCAGACCACCTTTCGGAAATCTCACATTTGACCTAACTTACGCTTAAAATCTAAAAAAGCGTAAAGCATGAACCTTTAAGAGGGTTTAAATACCTTTCCAAAAATTCAAGAATCACTCAATTCCGATTAGTGGTGAGAATTCTTGAGCTCCTTGAAGTTGAGGTATGTTAAAGCATCCCTGTCTTTCACACTTAGAACTTTTTATGACTTATGGTTCAACTCTCACACACATTAAATTGGACTCCCTTAAAACTTTAAAACATTAATAATACCATGAACATAAATTGGACTCCAAAAATCTTCTTTCGCATAATAACACAACAATTACAAAATCCAAGGTTTTAAACCTCAACACACTATTCACTGGCACTATTCACAACCCAATGAATTCGGTTCCGGGGTTCCACATCCTCCCCCCTTACAGATATTTCGTCCTCGAAATTTGAACAATACATAAGAAAATAAAGAACAAAATTTACATCAAAATCTCCATCATACAAACAAATGAGGGTACTTTTCTTTTACTTCGGCTTCACGCTCCCATGTAGCTACTTCTCTAGCATGATGTAGCCATCGAACGAGAACCAAGGGAATAACCTTGTTGTGCAAAACTTGATCTCTACAGTCCAAAATCTGAACCGGCTCTTCCACTAATGTGAGATCCTCCTGGATTTCCAACGGATCAAGATCTATAACATGAGAAGGATCTGGGATGTATTTCTGAAGCATGGACACATGAAATACGTTGTAAACCGCCGCCATGTGAGTGGGTAGAGCAACCCGATATGCAACTTCACTAACTCAGGTGACGATTTCAAATGGACCCACATACCTCAGGATGAGCTTTCCTCTTTTGCCAAACCTCATAACACCCTTTGTCAGTGAAACCTTAACAAACACCATGTCGCCAACACGAAACTCAAGATCTTGTCTACGGGTGTCGGCATAGCTCTTCAGCCTATCCTGAGCCATCTTCAATCTTTCCCTAATGATCTTGACCCTGTCTGTAGTCTGCCCGATCAACTCAGGACCCAATATTTTTCTCTCTCCAACTTCATCCCAGTATAGAGGAGATCTACAACTACGACCATACAAGGCTTCAAAAGGTGCCATTTTGATGCTCGCCTGATAACTGTTATTGTAGGAAAATTCTAGCAATGGCAAGTGATCCTCCCAACTACCCTTGAAGTCCAACATGCAAGCTCTAAGCATATCCTCTATAACCTGGTTCACCCTCTCGATCTGCCCATCTGTTTGAGGATGAAAAGCGGTGCTGAATTCCAAATGGGAACCCATAGCGCTCTGAAAGTTCTTCAAGAACTTAGAAGTGAATCTTGGATTCCTATCTGACACAATACTTACTGGTACTCCGTGCAACCGAACCACTTCTTTGATGTGCAATGCCACGCATTGAACGTAGTCCGATAAGGCAGGAAATGGGCTAACTTCGTCAAACGATCAACCACTAACTATATTGTATCCGAGTTCTTCGCCGTCCTTGACAATCTAACTATAAAATCCATGGAGATGTTCTCCCATTTCTACTCAGGAATAGGAAGGGATTGTACAAGCCCTGCTAGCCTCATATGCTCAGCCTTTACCTGTTGGCATACCAAGTATCTTGACACATACTCGACGACTTCCCTCTTCATGTTCTGCCACCAATAATGCTTCTTCAGATTCTAGTACATCTTAGTAGCACCAAGATGCATAGTGTATTTGGACCGGTGAGCTTCCTCTAGAATCTCTTTCTTCAACTCCGCATCCGCAAGAACACACAACCTTCCTTTAAATATAATCGCTCCGTTACCGTTCAAAGAGAACTCATCACTACCCTTGCTAACGGCCTTATCTCTAATAGCAAGTAGCTCCACATCCAAATCTTGCAACTCACGGATCAAAGCTAAGATATAAGGCCTGACTGGGAGATTAGCCATAACTGGCCCAAATGTAGGAATATTGAAGCTAGTATCGAGGTTTGCCATGACCTCCAACATCTTTCATTCATAAATCATCATGTGAGCCACAAATCTAGTAGGCTTTCTACTTAAAGCATCTGCCACCACATTAGCCTTGCTCGGATGGTACTGGATAGAACATTCATAGTCCTTCAAGAATTCCATCTATCAATGCTTTGTATATTCAGCTCTTTTTGGGAAAACAGATATTTTAGACTTTTGTGATTTGTGAAAACATCAAACTCTTTCCCATAAAGGTAATGCCGCCAAATCTTTAATACGAATACCACCGCGGCCAACTCCAAGTCGTGAGTAGGATAGTTCTTTTCATGGTCCTTCAACTGCCAGGAAGCATAGGCGATGACATTCCCACGCTGCATAAGAACACATCCTAGCCCAATAGTTGAAGCATCACTATAGACTACAAAACCTCCACTCCCAGATGGCATTGTGAGAACGGGGGGCGTAGTAAGCCTCTTCTTCCACTCGGTGAAGTGAAATTCCTTATTTCAATGCACTCTTAGACCTAGAAGGGGGGGGTGAATAGGTCTACCTCAATTTTCTTTTCCCAATTTTAATTTTAGACAATCACACTCAAATAATCTCACTTGAACACATAAAATTTTTATGTGGAAAACCCTTCCAGGAAAAACCACGGGACCTAGTCCAGCACAAAATTCACTATGAGAAGATTTGAACAATACAAGACTCGAATCTTACCCAACCGGACACGACACACCGTTCCTCGGTATCGATTCCTCAGCTTGCAAACCACGAACACAGCACATTCGATCCTCGCAACAGTAGCTCTGGTTCCTCACTGGCCAATCTTACTCAAAGTGATCAACCACGGTCTCCAAAGACCGATCTCCGTCCTTGACGGCTTTAGCTCAGGCTAACCAACGCTCACAGTAGACCATACAGTGGGTTTTAGGGTTTGTGGAAGCCCTAGGGTGATCTCTTAATGATCAAGGATCATCTAATGCAAGTTTGAGAAAATATGCTTGAAAACTTTGGACAACCTAGAGGCCAACTAATGGAGATGAAGATCAATGAATCCAAGAGTTTTCATAAACTCAAAATAGGCACAAAGTGCTCTAAAAAGTCTCCGATCAATATCACTCACGGATTGGAAGAGGTCCAATATATATAGGAAAGGTTTAAGGGTTTAGAAGTTGCTAAAAAATATTTTTCGAAAGTTTTTCCATATCAGGGTCGACGCTGGAGGATCCCTGGGTCGACCCACTATAGCAATCAAAGTAAACAAACAAAATCCCATATCAGGGTCGACCCTGGGGGATGGTTCGGTCGACCAAAGTGTACACTTCGGTCGACCCAACCATCCTTCAGGGTCGACCTCCAAAAAACTTACTCTCTGCCCGAAAATACCATACAAAACAATGGCTATTCAGGGTCGACCCAAAATGGTCAAGGTCTATCGTGGGGTGTAATTTTTTCATATTTTTATCCTTTTAGCTTTAAATGCAATCCCCTATACCTCTAGTATTTTTTGACTTAATTTTTATGATGAATAGGTCAATTCCATGAGGTCATCTAGGTCTCTCTTTCAAAACTTACTTTTTGAGCCAATGAGTGATGTAGCTTCAAGATTCTTCACGGCTTCTTCTTCACTTTGTCTTCAAACCAGATGAGACCATCTATGACCTATATACAACATTTTGGGCTCGGAATTTTGCCAACAACACTTTGACTTTAAATAAAGCTTGGTTCACACTTGTCGCTCCAAGCGAACTTGACATTCTTCCGCGTCAAATACGTGAGTGGTGCCGCTAAGTTAGAGGATCCATCTACGAATCTCCTGTAGTATCCTGCTAAACCAACGAAGCTGCATATCTCGGTAACACTTCTGGGTCTCTTCCATTTCATCACTGCTTCTATCTTCCACATACTCTCGACAGATACTATGTGGCCAAGGAATACCACTTTCTCCAACCAAAATTCGCACTTACTCAACTTAGCATAAAGTCTATACTCTCGAAGAGTCTCAAGTGTAAGGTGAAGGTCTCGATCATGGTCCTCCCGTGTCGGGGAATACACTAAGATATCATCAACTAAGATAATGACACATCTGTTGAGACAAGACTTGAACACCCGGTTCATCAAATCCATAAACGCCGCTGGTGCATTCATTAGACCAAAAGGAAAAACTAGGAACTCGTAGTGCCCGTACCGAGTCCTAAAGGCAGTTTTTAGAACATCTTCGACCTTGATCTTCAACTGATGATAGCCGGATCGGAGATCAATCTTGGAGAAGAACCTTGCTCCCTTAAGTTGGTCAAATAAATCGTCTATCTGTGGTAATGGATAACGGTTCTTGATGGTAACATTATTCAACTGTTTATAGTCGATGCACATCCTCATCGATGCATCCTTCTTCTTCACGAAGAGTACTAAAACTCCCCACAGTGAAACACATGGTCGGATCAAACCAAGCTGTTGCAACTCTTCAATTTGCTCCTTCAATTCCTTCAACTCAATTGGGGCCATCTTGTACGGAGCCTTAGAAATAGGAGCCGTTCCTAGAGCAAGCTCTATGGCAAACTCTATCTCCCTATCTGGAGGCAATCCTGACAAGTCATCGGGGAATACGTCTAAATACTCACTCACAACCAGAATAGCTGAGGAGTCTTATGCCTCTGGATTTGCAAGACTTAGAGTCGCTAGATGGGCTATATCTCTCCTTCGAAATCCACGAAAGTGTAATGGCTTGACGCCCTCTAGCTTAAATTTCACCATCTTTTCAAAACAAGTCACATGCCCGTGGTGTGCAGCTAGCCAATCCATCCCAAGGATAAAATCAAAGTCCAAGTCCTAGAACTCTAAGATGATTAGATCTATTGGTAACTCATACTGACCGACTTGAACTATACAGTTCCGGTATCCTCGGTGTGTGTCAACTGACTTGCCAAGCGGAGTCGAAATGGTTAACTCGTGACGTAGACGACTCGGCTCAGACGCGAAACCTTTGGCGAAGCTTAAAGGAATGTGTTGATCCCGTTGTAAGCACCTAATTTTTACACCCCATCTAACCATAGTTAATGACTTTTAACTACGGTTATCCCCTGCCAAATCCCTCACATCCTAGGTAAGCCCTTTAGTTAGCCTTAGGACTCACCCTAAGTCAAACCCTAGAAGGCCCTAGGGCCAAACCCTACTCTTAGGACTCACCCTAGGACCTATCCCAAGTTTAACCCTAGTTAATCCTAGGACTCAACCCCAGGCCCAAAACCTAGCCCTAGGTGACCTTAGCTGAAGCCCTAGCCTAGCCCTAGAGCCTTTAGGGCTTAAACCCTAAACCCATGGCCTATAGGGCCTGACCCCTAACCTCAAGCCCACAAGGCCCAAAACATCAAAGCCAAAGCTCCCATACCCGAATGTGCAGGGCCCGACTCAGTTAAAAGAAAATCCCATAATGTCGGTAGAAGCTCTACCGACATTATAAATCAGCTTGTTTTCATGTTGTCGGTAGACCTTCTACCGACAATATGTGAGTACCGAGTTTGCAGTCTAAAACCCCCCCTGCACACTCAACCCTCATCTCAAGCACTCCCCTCAGGTCCCTTAGTCGACCACCACCAGGTCCAATGCCCTTCTCCCTCTTCTCCGTAAACCCCATTAGGTCCCCTTTTGAGTTTTCTATAAAACCCAATCCACCACCACCGTATTGAGCATCTGTAAATCATATAGCCAACCCCCTATTGCGAAAATCCTGAGTCTCAGCCTCCTCCAACTCTTGGTCTTGATCCCAGGACACCCTAGCCCCTTAAATGGATCTCCTCTTTGGCTCCAGCATCCGTGGCAGTGCACCACCACAGTGGGCAAACCGCCACTCCTCCAAGACAAAAACAGAGTGTTGGGTAGGCACTCCGTAAAGTCAAAATATTGTTGGCAAAATTTCGAGCCCAAAAGGTTGCATTTAGGTCATAATAGGTCTCATCCGGTTTGAAGACAAAGTGAAGTAGAAGCCATGAAGATTCTTGAAGTCTCATCACTCACAGTGGCTAAAAAGTTGGGATTTAGTGAGAGACCTAGATGACCCTATGATGCCTCATGAAAGTGCTCATTCATCATTAAAATTAAGTCAAAAAAGGGTAGGGTTAATAGGGGAATGCATTCAATGATTAAAAAGATGAAAAATAAAAAAATGCACCCCAGGGTCGACCCTGACCGTTTTGGGTCGACCCTGAATAGCCAACATTTTGTACCAGGTTTTTTGGCAGAGAGTGATTTTTATGAGGGTCGACCCTGAGGACCATCCGGTCGACCGAAGGCACCATCCGGTCGACCGAATGTGCCCCATGGGTCGACCCTGATATGGATTTTCGGTTGAATCTTGATTTTGCCATAATGGGTTGACCCAGGGACCCCCAGGGTCGACCCTGATATGAAAAAAATTCCAAAATCACTTTTTAGAAACTTCTAATCCCTTGGACCTTACCTATATATAGGGGACTTCTCCCAATCCGTGAGGGACATCAATTAGAGACTTTTTAGAGCACTTTGTGCTTGCTTTGAATTTATAAAAACTCCTTGGTTCATTGATCTTCATCTCCAATAATTGACCTCTAGGTTTTGCATGGTTCTAAAGCATATTTTCTATACTGTGCATTAGATGATCCTTAAACATTAAGAGATCACCCTAGGGCTTCTACAAACCCTAAAACCCACTATTGCTCTACTATGAGTATTGGTTAGCTTGTGCTAAAGTCATCAAGGACGGAGATCGGTATTCGGAGACCGTGGTTAATCACTTTGAGTAAGATTGGCAGGTGAGGAACCGGAGCTGCTGTTGCGGAGATCAAACGTACTGTGTTCGTGGTTTGCAAGCTGAGGAATCGATACCGAGGAACGTTGTGTCGTGTCCGGTTGGGTAAGATTCGAGTCTTGTATTGTTTAAATCTTCTCATAGTGGATTCTCTGCTAGACTAGGTCCCGTGGTTTTTCCCGGAAGGGTTTTCCACGTAAAAATCATGTGTGTTCAAGTGAGTTTGGCTGTGTGTGATTGATTAAAATTAAAATTGGTAGAGAAAATTATAGTAGACCTATTCACCCCCCCTCTAGGTCTAAGAGTGCATTGGAATAAGAAATTTTAATTGGTATCAGAGCAGGTTCACTTGTAGCACCTCGGACTTTTTCATCCTAAATGAATAGCACCTTCGTAGCTAATTGGCCGTTTTTGTAGTCTAATTAATAAATAAGGGAGAAATTGGAAATTTTGAAACATCAGAAATGTTCCTTTTCGAAGTATGAACCCAACGCAAGTTGAATCGTCAAAATCGGACAAACGAGTCAAAAGATATGGCCAAAACAGTCTGGACCTGCAGGCAATCGTAGCTCGGAAGGCACTAAGGACGTAGCTCTAGCTCTGATAACGTATACGCTGTGCATCCGTTGTGCAACAGACAACGGGTACGTCGTGCAGTAGACAACGTGTACGTTGTACAGCAAACAACGTGTACTTTATACAGCTCACAACGGGCACGTTGTACACAACACAACGTGACAACGGGTTCGGCACCCTTCACAGCACAACGTGTTCATGGACAACACAACGTGACAACGGGTTCGGCAACCTTCACAGCTCAACGGGTTCGGCACCCTTCACAGCACAATGGGTTCGGCACCCTTCATAGCACAACGTGTTCATGCACAACACAACGTGACAACGAGTTCGGCACCCTTCACAGCACAACATGTTCATGCACAACACAACGTGACAACGGGTTCGGCACCCTTCACAGCACAACGGGTTCGGCACCCTTCACAGCACAACGTGTTCGGCACTATTCACAGCACAACGTGTTCGGCACTATTCACAGCACAACGTGTTCGGCACTATTCACAGCACAACGTACTCGGCACTATTCACAGCACAACGTGTTCAGCACTATTCACAGCACAACGTGTTCAGCACTATTCATAGCACAACGTGTTTGGCACTATTCACAGCTCAACATGTTCGGCACTCGTGTTTTTGCAGAAGTTTCAGTAAGGGTATTATGGTCTTTTGGTCAGTTCACTCTTACCTTAAGAGTTTAACCCGAGCCTTTAGGGCTCATTCTCAACACTTAGAGGATTTGGGGGATTAGAAGAGAGGAGAAAGGGTTTCCTAAGCTAGGGTTTTGCTTTTGGAGAAGAATCAAAGGGGTTTTGAGACCCTAGATCACTTCAAGTCCGTTTTTTCTCCAAGATCACAGCTCAAGCACTCGTGGAGAGCGTTCTCCAAGCTAGGGCAGCAACCCAAGCACGTTTTTGAAAGGGGTTTCTTCCCCAACTCAAGTCTCCTTCAAGCAAAGGTGTTCTTCTTTCAAGTTGGAGCTTCAATCAAGGTTTCTACCAAGGATCAAGCCTTGATCTAAGGTTAGTACACCCTACTAACTTACCCTAGCAAAGATCTAGGTTTTCTATATAAAAATGTGATTCCTTATATTATGTTTTCCTCCTTATGAAATGTGTTATCCCCCATTAAATATAAACAAGGTAATGGAAAAGGTGTGGATGTGTGGATGGAATGTTGCATGTGACGATTGGATGCCGAGATGTATGTTGTGTGATGTGTGTGATGGAAATGGTGGATGGGTATTTTACCAATAATGAACTTACCTTGATGTTTGGATGGAAAATATGCGCTAAAAAGAACAAGATGAATTATTAAGAAACATTGCATGTGTTGTGTTTGACAAAATGCCTAAACTATGAATAAACGACTTAGATGAAGAAAATGGAAATAGGTTTTATGCATGTGTTCTTATAGACGATGAATTGATCCAATGTCATGTGAATTACTTAAGTTACCTATGCTAATATTATGAATTAAATTGTAATGTCATATCTCGTTTGTTAAGCGCATTCCCACGATTGTTATTATTGGCACGCACATGAGCACGCATGATAGCATGAACTGAGATTTCAAAAGCATGTGCATATAATAAACAACAAGAAAGCATTTCATAACAAGGAGGTTGGTAGCCCAGGGACATTCGGGTGCTAGCCTCTGGCTCACAATTGCATTTCATAACAAGGAGGTTGGTAGCCCAGGGACATTCGGGTGCTAGCCTCTGGCTCACAAGTGCATTTCATAACAAGGAGGTTGGTAGCCCAGGGACATTCGGGTGCTAGCCTCTGGCTCACAAGTGCATTGCATATCAAGGAGGTTGGCAGCCCAGGGAGATTCGGGTGCTAGCCTCTGGCTCACAAGTTACGAGATGGAGGTTTACAAGATGATGATCATGCATTCATGCATGCACGCATACATGATTTCTACGAGGCATACCGGGACATGACATGGGTTTTCAAGCATGAGTTTTATCGGCGTTTTCGCATTCATGTACGCACGTCAGGATGCTTGTATTGTATCATGCCTTATACTGTTTCTTTTGTGATGTTTCTATTACTGCTTGTATGATATTACTATTGTGTGTTTTCATTATTGTTATGGTCTGCTAGTAGCTTGTACTCGCTGAGTATTCCATGCTCAGCCGTACTTTCATGTCGGCAGGTACTGAGGGAGCCCTCGACCCGGAGCCTTGGGTCGAGGAAGAGTATATAGAGGAGAGAGAGCCGGCTATTCCATTACAGTCTCAGGCGGACCGAGACCTCGATGTGTGGCCATACCTCGACTACTGTTGAGGGGAGAGTATGAGAGGGTCTTGTGTATTTTGATATTTTGATGGGTGGGCCTGTCCACCTTAGACTTAGACATGTCTTGTATTTATGTTAACTTGGAATACTATTTTGGATCATTAGAAGAAATGAAAATTTGTTTTCGCTTCCGCGCTCTGATTATCGTTGTTAGTACTGTATTTTATCTTGTGCATTACAAGATGGTTTGATAGGTACGTAGTGTGACACCTAAAATATCCCTAAACTCCTAGGGGGTATTTCGGGGCGTTACAGAGTGGTATCAGAGCTCTAGGCATTAGATTCCCTAGGGTCACTTGGACGATTGAACAAGGTATTAGAATCACCTTAGAGAGTTGTATTCTAAGTATAGACTAACAAGTTTGTCTTAGTCAAAATGGGTTGAACTTCAATCGAACATAGAGTCCTACGCTAGGAACACGGATTGTATGTTATGCTATTGTGTTATATACCATGTGTACATTATTTGTGTTGTACTTATTGAATATGCTTGATGAATATGTATTGAGTGAATTGCGAAATTTGTACTAAATGTGTATCCAAGTTAGACTCATGTTGTATTGTCGTTCTCAGGAGAAATCATGAGACGCAATACCCGGGGTCGCGGGTACAACACGAGGGGTAATGGAGGTGATGCTCCATCGGGTGATGATCAACCCAACTTTGCCCAAGCATTCGCATCCATAGCCGAGACTTTGGCTATGTTGGTGGCAAGGCAACCGGCCACTCCGCCTAATTATACCGGCTCCTCCTAACCGAGCCCAAGCCGGGATAGAAGCTTTTCGGAGGATGAGACCTCCAACTTTTTGTGGAAGCATTGATCCACTTGTCGCCGAGGGTTGGATTCGGCAACTCGAGAAGATATTCTCGGTATTGGCACCTACGGGAGTGGAAAGGGTCACTTGGGCCGCCTTTATGCTTGAAGGCGAGGCCGACCATTGGTGGAAATCCGCACTTCAGACCCGAGAGTTGACCCGGCAAGGTCAAGATTGGACTTGGGAGGAATTCTTGGAAGCTTTCAACAAGAAATACTTTCCGGTCAGAATGAGAGAGAAAATGGAAGTGGAATTTATTACCTTGGAGCAAGGTAATATGTCCGTAGCGGCTTATGAAGCCAAATTTTCAGAGCTATCTCGATTTGCTCCACACATGATAGCTACCGAGGCTATGAAGGCCCGAAAATTCGAGAGGGGGTTGAAGGCCTACCTCAAGGATCGTGTCTCAATGTTCCGACATGAGACATATTCAGAAGTTGTGGACAAGGCATTGTTGGCCGAGTCGAATTCCGAAGAGTTCTTTAAGAGAAGAGGAATGGAGAAAGGACAGTCAAGTAGTTCAGGGGAGAAGAGAGCAAGGACTAGCTTGTATCAGTCCACAGGGCCGGCTCAGTCACAGAGGATGTATTCGGCACCACAGGCCCCTCGCTCTTTTGCTCCACCAGCTTTTCGCCCGGCTACCTCATATGCTCCTCGCCCCGCAGTTACTCAGGCTACGGGATATGCTCCTTCCCCCTATTCACACGATGGCTGCACTCTTTGTGGAAGAAGGCATCCAGCAGGAGAATGTCGAAGGGTTTCAGGAAGTTGCTTCCATTGTGGTGACCATGGTCACATGGTTAGAGATTGTCCCCGACGTCAATTGCCAGCTCAGTCTTCGGGGAGCAGGCCCCCGATTTGGCAGACATCTCAGCCTAGCTCTTCTCAGGCTTCGAGGGCCTCACAGTCTACCCGGCCTCCTCGCCCAGCCACACAAGGCCGAGTCTTTGCCTTATCCGAGAGAGACGCACGTGCATCCGACGATGTCGTGCAAGGTACGCAAAAATTCTAGAGTCTAAGTTGTGTAAAATTTCTATGGTTTATTATGTGATTATTTATACTAAGGGTTACCTATGAATGATGCTTGTTGTTATTTGAAATCTACTAATAGTAGCTACTTAATCGCACAGGCGCTTTATTAGTGAACAAGTGTCTCGCCCGAGTGTTGATCGACACAGGATCCACTCACTCCTTTGTGTCACCTAGTTTCGCGAAGGGATTTTTGACTGAGGCTACTCCGTTAAAGCAGGAGTTGACCATTACAACTTCCCTCGGTAAGTCAGTTGATACGGACAAGATATTCAGGGATAGTGTGGTTCAAGTGGGGGAGAATGAACTGTTAGCCGATCTCATCGTCCTAGATTTTCAAGACTTGGATTTTGATGTCATCTTAGGGATGGATTGGTTGTCAAACCATCACGGGCATGTTGCGTGTTTTGAAAAGATGGTGAATTTCAAGCCGGAAGGGGGTAAGCCTTTTCACTTCCGAGGATTTAGAGAGAGGGACATTGCTCGCCTCGTAGCCTTGAGTATAGCAAACCTAGAAGCACAAAACTCCTCAGCCATTCTGGTCGTGAGTGATTTCTTGGACGTGTTTCTGGAGGAACTTCCCGGGTTACCTCCGAATTGGGAGATTGAGTTCGCTATAGAGCTTACTCCGGGCACCGCTCCGATTTCAAGAGCCCCATATAGAATGGCCCCGATAGAGCTTGAAGAATTGAAAAAGCAAATTGAGGAGTTACAACAACTTGGTTTCATCCAACCAAGTGTCTCACCGTGGGGAGCACCGGTTCTCTTTGTGAAGAAGAAGGACGGGTCTATGAGGATGTGTATAGACTACCGTCAGTTGAACAAGGTAACTATCAAGAATCATTATCCCTTGCCAAGGATTGACGACTTGTTCGACCAATTGAAGGGAGCGAGATTCTTCTCCAAAATTGATCTTAGATCAGGGTATCATCAATTAAGGATCAAGGCGGAAGATGTTCCGAAGACGGCTTTCAGGACTCGGTATGGGCATTACGAGTTCCTTGTCATGCCTTTTGGGCTGACGAATGCACCGGCGGCATTCATGGATTTGATGAACCGGGTGTTCCGATCTTACTTGGATCGATGCGTGATTTTATTCATTGATGGCATTTTGGTGTATTCCCAGACACGGGAAGATCACGCACGAGACCTCCGCCTTGCTCTGGAGATGTTGAGAGAGCATAGGCTATATGCCAAATTGAGTAAGTGCGAATTCTGGTTAGAGAAGGTCGCATTTCTTGGACACGTGGTGTCGGCCGAGGGCATTTCTGTAGATCCAGCCAAGGTTGAGGCAGTCATGAGTTGGGAGAGGCCCAAGAGCGTCACAGAGATACGTAGTTTCCTCGGATTGGCAGGCTACTACCGGAGATTTGTGGAGGGATTCTCCAGTTTGGCTGCACCTCTCACCTACTTGACAAGGAAAAATGCAAAGTTCAGTTGGAGTGACCGATGTGAAGTAAGTTTCCAAGAGTTGAAGAAACGCCTCACCACAGCCCCTGTCCTTACTGTGCCATCTGGACCTTTTGGGTATGAGGTGTATAGTAATGCCTCGCATGTTGGACTCGGGTGTGTCCTAATGCAACACAAGAAGGTCATTGCCTATGCATCAAGGCAGTTGAAAGAGCATGAAAAGAACTACCCCACTCACGACTTGGAGCTTGCGGCGGTCGTGTTTGCACTTAAAATTTGGCGACATTATCTGTACGGGGTGGAGTTCTATGTGTACACGGACCACAAGAGCCTCAAGTATCTCTTTTCCCAAAAAGAGCTAAACTTACGACAACGGCGTTGGATTGAGTTCTTAAAGGACTACGAGTGCACTATCCAATATCACCCGGGAAAAGCAAATTTGGTGGCAGACGCTCTGAGTAGGAAACCATCGGGGTTGTTGGCTCACATGTTGGTGCGGGAATGGAGACTGTTAGACGATTTGGCAAATCTAGACATCAGTGTGAATGATTCTGTCCGCAGTCCGGTTTTGGCAAATGTTACAGTTCGGCCGTACCTTATAGACTTGATCCAGGAGTATCAAGCCACAGACACTGACTTGTTGGCTTTCCGGGATAAGGAAGTGGCCAAGGGTAGTACGGACTTCTCTCTCACTAGCTGAGGTGCTATTACATTCAAGGGAAGGCTTTGTGTCCCAGCCAATGCAGACCTTCGGAGAGAGATTATGGATGAAACTCACCGGTCTAAGTATACAGTGTATCCCGGGGGGACAAAGATGTATCGGAACCTCAAGAGTCACTTTTGGTGGCGAAACATGAAGAGGGAGGTTGCGGAGTATGTGGCACGGTGTTTGGTGTGCCAACAGGTGAAAGCAGAGCATTTGAGACCGGCGGGTCTTTTGCAGTCTCTCCCTATTCCCGAGTCGAAATGGGAACATATCTCTATGGACTTCATCGTGGGGTTGCCGAAGACGGTTAGGAAGACCGATGCTATATGGGTAGTTGTTGATAGACTCACGAAGTTCGCTCATTTCTTACCGTACCGGACTACATTCAACTCCAATCAGTTAGCGGAGCTATACATCAAGGAAATAGTCCGATTACATGGGGTGCCAGTGAGTATTGTGTCGGATAGAGACCCAAGATTCACATCCAGGTTTTGGAAAAGTTTTCAAGGTGCAATGGGCTCCCGGTTAGACTTTAGCACAGCTTTCCACCCACAGACCGACGGGCAAACCGAGAGGGTGAATCAGGTTATTGAAGATATGCTCCGAGCATGTATGCTAGACTTCAAGGGAAGTTGGGAAGATCACCTACCTTTGGTGGAATTCGCTTACAACAATAGTTATCAAGAAAGCATACCAATGGCGCCTTTCGAGGCTTTGTACGGAAGGAGTTGTAGATCCCCGTTGTATTGGGATGAAGTGGGAGAAAGGAAGATTTTGGGCCCCGAGTTAATTGAACAAACCGCGGATAGGGTCAAGCTTATCCGGGAGAGGTTAAAGACCGCCCAAGATAGGCAGAAAAGCTATGCAGACAATCGAATGAGGGATCTTGAATTCCGAGTCGGTGATTTTGTATTTGTAAGGATTTCATCAACCAAGGGTGTTATGCGATTCGGGAAGAGAGGCAAGCTTAGCCCGAGATATGTGGGTCCGTTCGAGATCATTACTCGAGTCGGTGAAGTTGCTTACCGTGTTGCTTTGCCCGCTCACATGGCGGCGGTCCACGATGTGTTTCATATCTCCATGCTTCGGAAGTACATCCCAGATCCTTCTCACGTCATCGAGCTTGATCCGGTTGAGATTCGAGAGGACCTCACGTTGGTTGAGAAGCCGATTCACATATTGGATCAAAGAGACCAAGTGCTTCGCAACAAGACTATACCGCTAGTCCTAGTGCAATGGCAACATCACGCGAGAGAAGAAGCCACGTGGGAGCGTGAAGCCGAAGTCAAAGCAAAGTATCCTGAGTTGTTTGAATAGGTTTGTGTATATGGCTTGTGATTTTGCTTTGGTTTTGTACATGTATGTATCGCCCAAATTTCGGGGACGAAATTTTTGTAAGGGGGGAGAATGTAGCACCCCGGACTTTTTCATCCTAAATGAATAGCACCTTCGTAGCTAATTGGCCGTTTTTGTAGTCTAATTAATAAATAAGGGAGAAATTGGAAATTTCGAAACGTCAGAAATGTTCCTTTTCGAAGTACGAACCCAACGCAAGTTAAATCGTCAAAATCGGACGAACGAGTCAAAAGATATGGCCAAAACAGTCTGGACCTGCAGGCAATCGTAGCTCGGAAGGCACTAAGGACGTAGCTCTAGCTCTGATAACGTATACGTTGTGCATCCGTTGTGCAACAGACAACGGGTACGTTGTGCAGCAGACAACGTGTACGTTGTACAGCAAACAACGTGTACGTTGTACAGCTCACAACGGGCACGTTGTACACAACACAACGTGACAACGGGTTCGGCACCCTTCCCAGCTCAATGGGTTCGGCACCCTTCACAGCACAACGGGTTCGGCACCCTTCACAGTACAACGTGTTCATGCACAACACAACATAACAACGGGTTCGGCACCCTTCACTGCACAACGTGTTCATGCACAACACAACGTGACAACGGGTTCAGCACCCTTCACAGCACAACGGGTTCGGCACCCTTCACAGCACGTGTTCGGCACTATTCACAGCACAACGTGTTCGGCACTATTCACAGCACAACGTGTTCAGCACTATTCACAGCACAACGTACTCGGCACTATTCACAGCACAACGTGTTCAGCACTATTCACAGCACAACGTGTTCAGCACTATTCACAGCACAACGTGTTCAGCACTATTCACAGCTCAACGTGCTCGGCACTCGTGTTTTTGCAGAAGTTTCAGTAAGGGTATTATGGTCTTTTGGTCGGTTCACTCTTACCTTAAGAGTTTAACCCGAGCCTTTAGGGCTCATTCTCAACACTTAGAGAATTTGGGGGATTAGAAGAGAGGAGAAAGGGTTTCCTAAGCTAGGGTTTTGCTTTTGGAGAAGAATCAAAGGAGTTTTGAGACCCTAGATCACTTCAAGTCCGGTTTTTCTCCAAGATCACGGCTCAAGCACTCGTGGAGAGCGTTCTCCAAGCTAGGGCAGCAACCCAAGCACGTTTTTGAAAGGGGTTTCTTCCCCAACTCAAGTCTCCTTCAAGCAAAGGTGTTCTTCTTTCAAGTTGGAGCTTCAATCAAGGTTTCTACCAAGGATCAAGCCTTGATCTAAGGTTAGTACACCCTACTAACTTACCCTAGCAAAGATCTAGGTTTTCTATATAAAAATGTGATTCCTTATATTATGTTTTCCTCCTTATGAAATGTGTTATCCCCCATTAAATATAAACAAGATAATGGAAAAGGTGTGGATGTGTGGATGGAATGTTGCATGTGACGATTGGATGCCGAGATGTATGTTGTGTGATGTGTGTGATGGAAATGGTGGATGGGTATTTTACCAATAATGAACTTACCTTGATGTTTGGATGGAAAATATGCGCTAAAAAGAACAAGATGAATTATTAAGAAACATTGCATGTGTTGTGTTTGACAAAATGCCTAAACTATGAATAAACGACTTAGATGAAGAAAATGGAAATAGGTTTTATGCATGTGTTCTTATAGACGATGAATTGATCCAATGTCATGTGAATTACTTAAGTTACCTATGCTAATATTATGAATTAAATTGTAATGCCATATCTCGTTTGTTAAGCGCATTCCCACGATTGTTATTATTGGCACGCACATGAGCACGCATGATAGCATGAACCGAGATTTCAAGAGCATGTGCATATAATAAACAACAAGAAAGCATTTCATAACAAGGAGGTTGGTAGCCCAGGGACATTCGGGTGCTAGCCTCTGGCTCACAAGTGCATTTCATAACAAGGAGGTTGGTAGCCCAGGGACATTCGGGTGCTAGCCTCTGGCTCACAAGTGCATTTCATAACAAGGAGGTTGGTAGCCCAGGGACATTCGGGTGCTAGCCTCTGGCTCACAAGTGCATTTCATTACAAGGAGGTTGGTAGCCCAGGGACATTTGGGTGCTAGCCTCTGGCTCACAAGTGCATTGCATATCAAGGAGGTTGGCAGCCCAGGGAGATTCGGGTGCTAGCCTCTGGCTCACAAGTTACGAGATGGAGGTTTACAAGATGATGATCATGCATTCATGCATGCACGCATACATGATTTCTACGAGGTATACCGGGACATGACATGGGTTTTCAAGCATGAGTTTTATCGGCGTTTTCGCATTCATGTACGCACGTCAGGATGCTTGTATTGTATCATGCCTTATACTGTTTCTTTTGTGATGTTTCTATTACTGCTTGTATGATATTACTATTGTGTGTTTTCATTATTGTTATAGTCTGCTAGTAGCTTGTACTCGCTGAGTATTCCATGCTCAGCCGTACTTTCATGTCGGCAGGTACTGAGGGAGCCCTCGACCCGGAGCCTTGGGTCGAGGAAGAGTATATAGAGGAGAGAGAGCCGGCTATTCCATTACAGTCTCGGGCGGACCGAGACCTCGATGTGTGGCCATACCTCGACCACTGTTGAGGGGAGAGTATGAGAGGGTCTTGTGTATTTTGATATTTTGATAGGTGGGCCTGTCCACCTTAGACTTAGACATGTCTTGTATTTATGTTAACTTGGAATACTATTTTGAATCATTAGAAGAAATGAAAATTTGTTTACGCTTCCGCATATATGTTAGCTTCCGCGCTCTGATTATCGTTGTTAGTACTGTATTTTATCTTGTGCATTACAGGATGGTTTGATAGGTACGTAGTGTGACACCTAAAATATCCCTAAACTCCTAGGGGGTTTTTCGGGGCGTTACATCACTCATAAGGTTAAATCCCTTAAGTGTGATCTTGTGTCTATCTTTAAGTCAATGACTGCTTTAAGAGAGGGTGGATCCATCTCTCGTCCCCCACTGTTTGATGGGAACAATTATGCATATTGGAAAGCTCGAATAAGAGCATTTCTCAAATCCTTAGACAAGAGAATCTAGATGTCCATTCAGGATGGATGGACTCCACCGATGAATATTCTAGGTGATCTAATTCTCACTAAAAGCACCAAGGATTGGAGCAAAGAAGAGCTCGAGACAAGTGGTTGGAACACAAAAGGTCTCAATGCCATCTTTACTGCAGTCACTGTTGAAGAATTCAGACGAATCTCTTCATGTGAAACAGCAAAGAAGGCATTGGATATTCTGAAAATGACTTGTGAAGGTACAACCACTGTCAAGATCTCTAAGCTTCAAATTCTCACCACAAAATTTGAAAATCTGAAAATGGAGGATAATGATACATTTGATGAATTCTATGCTAAACTAAGTGACATTGTCAACTCCAGTTTCAACCTGGGTGAGAAAATCAGTGAATCCAAAATTGTTAGAAAAATTCTTAGATCTCTACTGGAAAGGTTTCAATCTAAGGTCACTGCCATCGAGGAGAGCAAGAATGTTGATGCTCTCAAGATTGAGGAATTGGTCTCAGATCACTCCAAACCTATGAACTCAATCTTCGACCATCCAAGAAAAACAAATCTGTAGCCTTGAAAACTGTCAGGGAGACCTTGGATGAGGATGACAGTGATGCTGAGTTGGGAGAGAAGGAATTGGCTCTATTTGTTAAAAAATTTCAAAAATATCTGAAAAAAATAGAAGGTTCAAGCCTAAACCAGGAGGAAAACCTCTTGAAAAGCCAAAGTCAAAACCTTGGGATAACAAGAAAGTCCCCAAAGGAACTGACAAGAAATCTCGTGGCATTCAATGCTATGAATGCAAAGGCTATGGCCATATCTCACTTGATTGCCCTAACAAGAAGAAGCCTAAGGGAAAGGTGATGAATACCACATGGGATGACAGTGATTCTGATAAAGAACAATCTGAAAGTTCGACCTCAAGTGAGGAATCGGAAAATCACATGGCTTTCACTGTCACCCTATCAGAGATAGACCATCCTCCCACTACTCACGAAGAGAAGAGTGATGAAGAACAAGTGAGTGAGTCTGGTGAAGATTATGATCAGAGTCACACTGTCTCTAAGTTTGATGAAGATATGGACAAAGCCTATGAAAGGTTGTTCTCTGAAAGCCTTAAGCTGAAGAAAGCAAAGATCTCTTTGAACAAGCAAATTAAATTTATCCAACAAGAAAGAGACTCTTGCAAACTAGAAGCAGAAGGGAAGAATGCTCTGGTATCTCAGCTTGAAAGTGAAAAGGCTGAACTGATGTCCAAATTAGAATACCTTGAGGAAGAAAATGCCTCGTTATCCAAATGGATCAAGGTTCTAGAAACTGAGGAAGATAACTCCATGAGTGCATCTGAAGAGTTAAAGACTCGAATTTCAGAATTGGAATCTGAAAGAAATAACCTTATTGAAAAAGTTAGATTTCTAGAAAATGAATTTCTTGATATTCTGAAAGTTAAGGATGGGCTAGCTAAGAAAGTAACTGAACTCGAAAAAGAAGCTAGACTCCTTAGCAACACTCAAATCTTGGATAAACTAGCTAGCATGTAGCACTCAACAGTAAACATGTCTGGCATAGGACATCCAGACAGACCATCCAGTCCTTTGAATGTCGGAACAATGTCTACTGCAACATTTGAGCCAATACATGGAAATCCAAGATTTGTGAGTTCTAACTCCTCAGGATCAACATCCAGGATGCCAAACTCTCAGTTGTGCCAAACTTTGTCACTTCTTAAACAAGGAAAAAACTCAACTGAAACTGCAAGAACAAAAGTTCAGTCCAAGGCTAACAGATCTCCTTCTTCCAGGTTCATTCCCACTTGTCACCATTGTGGAGTGAAGGGTCACATCCGACCTAACTGCAATGCCTTTGGGAGAAATCCCTGAAATGATTCTTGGAATCAACCACAACATTAAGGGAATCTCCAAAGGCAAATTCAAGCCTTGGCAGCAAATTCTAGGAGTTTGAGTGAAGAAGTGATGAAAATTGCTCAACTCTCTAGTACACAATATGGTCGTGACACTTCTTATGCTCATCATGAAGAAGGTAACAGGATGGACCAAAATGCAAGGTTCACCCAGAAAAGAAGGAAGAACAGGACATCTAACAAGAAGAAGGTCCTGCCTACAAATAAAGTGAACAAAGACCATAGGGTTCCTCAAAAGTCTAAGTTCATTTATGTGAGAAAGAATGATCTAAAATGCCTTGTCATCCACACCGCTTTGAAAGCCCAAAATTCTGACATGTGGTATTTCGATAGTGGATGCTCCAGACACATGACAGGTAACAAGTCCCTCTTTACTCATCTTGAGGAATGCTCAGATGGGACTGTTACTTTTAATGATGGAAGCAAATCCTTTGTGAAAGGAAAAGGTGTCATCCAAGCACCAGGCATTCCTAAACTGAAGGATGTCTTGTTTATAGAAGGACTGAAAGCTAATCTAATTAGCATAAGTCAATTGTGCGATGATCATCATGCTGTCCACTTCCCCAACAACAAGTGTTCTGTTATGGATGACAAAGGTGTGTGTGTTCTGGAAGGGTCAAGAACTATTGACAATTGTTATGGTTTAATTCCTAGTGTTGGTTCTTCTCAAATGTGCAACATGGCTAAAGTTGAAGAAGTTGAACTGTGGCACAGGAGGTTAGGTCACATGAATTTCAAAGACCTAAGCAAACTCTCAAAACACGAGCGTGTGAGAGGTGTGCCAAAGCCAGGGTAGCCCTCTACTGCTGTGTGTGGGCCATGTCAAATTGGCAAACAAATTAAAAGTCCACACAAGAAGGCTTCAAATATCGCTACCTCACACCCACTAGAACTAATACACATGGATCTCATGGGTCCAACTCGAACTGAAAGTCTAGGAGGAAAGCGATATATCCTAGTGATGGTTGATGATTTTACAAGGATGTCTTGGATGGCATTCATAAGAGAGAAGTCAGATGCATTTGAGAACTTCAAGAACATCTGCTTAAGAGTGCAAAATGAAAAGGGATGCCACATCACTCGTATTCAAAGTGATCATGGAAAGGAGTTTGAAAACTCTAAGTATAATGAATTTTGTGATGAAGCAGGCATCAAGCATGAATTTTCAGCACCAATAACACCTCAGCAAAATGGTGTGGCGGAAAGAAAGAACAGGGTGCTTCAAGAGATGGCTAGGGTGATGCTTCACAGCAACAACCTGGCTGTTCATTTCTGGGCTAAAGCAGTTAGCACTGCATGCTATACTGTTAACAGAGTCTACACTAGGCCCGGAACTAGGAAGGCACCCTATGAGCTGTGGTACAACAAGAAACCCAATGTCAAGTACTTTCGAATATTCGGAAGTAAGTGTTATATCCTTAGGGATAGAGAGCAATTGGGTAAATTTGATTCCTGGAGTGATGAAGGGATTTCTTTTGGATATTCCACAAATAGTAGAGCTTATCGAGTGTACAACTTGAGAACCTCTACTATTATGGAGTCCATAAATGTCGTGGTTGATAACTCAGGATCTGAGTCCTTGTAACTAGAGGATGAAAATGCTGATGAAGTTGTAAAAATTCCATTATCTAAATCAGAAGATGAATCACCTTCAAAGTCACCTCCTAAAAAACCTACACATCCTAGAGTTATGAGGCCTCACTCCTCAACTGAAATTATAGGAAACCTTGAAAGTGGAGTGAGAACTCGAAAACAAGTTGAAAATGAAGTTAGTCGTTTTTGCTACACTTCTACATTTGAACCCAAGAATGTGACTGAAGCTCTCACTGATGAAAATTGGATAAATGCCATGCAAGAAGAGCTCAATCAGTTTACAAGGAATGATGTATGGTTTTTAGTTCCTAGGCCTAAAAATACAAATGTTACTGGTACTAAATGGATTTTCAAGAACAAATCCGATGAACAAGGTACTATTGTAAGAAACAAGGCTAGGTTAGTTGCACAGGGATACACTCAGATTGAGGGCATTGATTTCGATAAAACTTTTGCTCCTGTTGCCCGACTAGAGTCTATCAGGATCTTGCTGGTTGTTGCATGCCATCTCAAATTCAAACTTTTTTAGATAGATGTCAAGAGTGCATTTTTGAATGGTATTCTTCAGGAAGAAGTCTATGTGGAACAGTTAAAAGGGTTTGAAGACCGTAATCATCCTGATCAGGTTTACCGATTAAAAAGGGCTCTCAATGGTTTGAAACAAGCTCCAAGAGCTTGGTATGAGAGACTGACTACATACCTCTTAGAAAAGGGATTTTCGAGAGGGGGAGTAGACAGGACCCTATTCATTGAAAACATCAAGGATGATATGGTTATTGCTCAGATATATGCTGATAATATTATCTTTGGTTCCACATCTGACTTATATGCACACTCCTTTGCTGAACAAATGAAGAATGAATTTGAGATGAGCATGGTTGGTGAGCAGAATTTCTTTCTTGGTCTGCAGGTAAAACAAATGAGCAATGGGATATCTGTGTCCCAAACCAAATATGCCAAAGAACTTGTAAAGAAATTTGGCATGAGCTCAGCTAAACATGCTCGCACTCCTATGAGCACCACCACCAAACTTAGCAAAGATACTTCAGGCAAAAGTGTCGACCAAACCACATACCAAAGTATGATTGGTAGTCTGCTTTACCTCACTGCCAGTCGTCCTGACATTGCCTTTAGTGTCGGAGCTTGTGCTCGCTATCAGGCAAGCCCCAAAGAGTCACACTTACTTGCAATTAAACGAATTATTTGATATGTAAGTGGAACTCTCTCTTTTGGACTATGGTATCCCTTTGGTACTAATGCCGTGGTTGTTGGATATTCCGTTGCCGACTGGGCCGAAAATGCTGATGATAGGAAAAGCACCTCCGGAGGATGCTTTTATGTTGGAAACTGTTTGGTTGCTTGGCTTAGCAAAAAACAGAATTCCATCTCTTTGTCTACTGCCAAGGCTAAGTACATTGCAACCGGCAGTTGTTGCACTCAACTTCTGTGGATGAAACAGATGTTGCAGGACTACGGGATAGAACAGGGCACCATGACTATGTATTGTGATAATACAAGTGCCATCAACATCTCCAAAAATCCGGTGCAACACTCTCGCACCAAACACATAGACATTAGACACCACTTCATTTGAGAGCCTGTTGAGCAAAGTGTCATTACATTGGAATATGTGCAAACTGATACTCAACTTGCAGATCTCCTAACCAAACCTCTAGACTCCCTTAGGTTTGAGTTTCTTAGGAAATCCATCGGTGTGTGCGATATTGAGTGATTTGAGTGCTTCTTGATAGTCTAGGTAATCTCAGATCCATATCTATTCCTAGATCTATTCCTCTGGTGTATATTATTTGTTTTTGTGTACTACTGTTTTGGTTTGTTTCGCTTATTTCAAAAATCCAAAAACATTTTTAAAAAAAAAAAAAAAAAAAGGTTTTTGTTGGCATTGGTTGTGACCTTTTGTGGTATGCTTTGCTGAATTTTTCTTGTGCTCATAACGCTTGTCCAATATACATATTTGATTCTATTGAGTACATGAGGATATAATACCTACCAAAATGCTTTAGGGAAGTGCACATAGGCTATCTTGCTAAATACAGCTAGAAATATGGCAAATACTGTTGCACAATCATCTGCACTAGCACTCTGTCTATCTCCTGAAAATGGTACATATCCTCATGAACAGGCAATGATATTAGTCATGATGGTTCTTCCAGTTGACAAAATCTGATTTGATCATGAAGGTACATCCCCCAAAATGTGCCCCCGTTTAAAAGTTTTATGCAAGGGAAAGGGCTACCTCTGGGATAGTGTGAAAGCCACTATTGGATGCAAACAGTATGAAATGGCTACCTAAGAGGACAGTAGGTATCTATCTGGGTCCCTAGAGTGAAAGCCTCTGCTGCCAATAGCTAGGGCTACCTACCCAATCAGTGTGAAAGCCACCTTTTGCATCTCAAAATTCAAAAGAAAAAGGACTGATCACGAATAGCTTCATCAAACCCAAATTCCATCAACAATGTGAAAGCACCTTATAAAAGGGTAAAAATAGCACATAAAATTCTTCATTTTTTTTTATTACCCTATATGCATCTCTCAGTTATTTTTGAAGCTTGGTATTCCTGATCTGAACTAATGTCCTTATCTATCTAAGGGTGCTTACCTCTAAAGGTATATAGTCAGAATTTCACCTCCACTGCACATTGATGGTATAGCCTATTACTAACTGTACATTACATTATGTGTCTGTGTCTTGCCATCCCTTGTGCATAGTGTCGATGGAAATATCCTCATCTACTCATCATTTTATTCTACATATTCTTGGACATGGTATTATTAGTTACCTGCAAAATATGCACATTATGGATTTTCTTCTTGAAATTATGATGAAGAAATTTGATTTGCAAAATAACAAATTTTTGAAAATCTTTCCTAGCAAATTTCATGTTGTTGGTTGATTTTGGAGGTTTTCATGAAAAGATCTTACCTTGCCCTTCAAGTGTTGCAATCCTTGGGTCACTAGCTTGTTCTAATTTCTGTTTTGGAGGGATTTGATATTCTCTTTCAGATTTTTCAAAGATTCTTCTCCAAAAATCTGCCCCCTCACATGCCTCCAAATTAGTCTCCCTCATCTCTTACACGGATTCAGAACCTCAGTCACAATGGGTCGACCTTGAGTGATTGTTCGGTCGACCGAACACCTGAAATGGGGTTTTCGAAACCCCCCTTGCTGATTTTCGGAGATTCCTTCCCTTTTGGAGTTTTCCTCTGCAAGAATCCAGCTGGGATTCCCGTGCTTTCAGCTATCACATGCGTGATCTTAGTCATTTTTTGGTTTCTAGGCTCACGGTTTCACTGATCGTGTGTTTAAAAGGTTATAGAACTTCCCATCGTCTTCATAGGAGAGCTGCTCCCTTCACTAGAGCTTCTCTTGCCCAGCCGTAGTGCTTCTCCCTCAGTGTCATACGATCCTCCCTCCTTTCGTGGTTCAGTTCTAGGGGGTATTCTTCGCACTTCCAGCCGTCTCTCTTCACGGTAAACCCTTACCTTTGGATCCATCTTCAAGGTATTCTTGCATTTGGATCCATGGTTGTTCAATATCTTCTTCTCATTGCCTCTATTTTCATGGTGGGACGCCCTAAGCACCGCCTCATCATCTCTCAGGATGAAGATGATGTCCCTGAGTCTATAGATGCCTCATATGATGCTGGCCATGGCATCCATGTGGGCCGTGCGGTCCATTCTAGGGTTCCTCCACCCTCATCTTCTCATAATCAAAGGGTAAATCTCAAGTCCCCGCTCCTGAGCCTGAAATTGTACGGTTTCGTACCACAGGGAATGAAAAGCTATTCAATTCTGGGCTTAAAAATTGGGTTGTTACAATTGAACGAGCTACTGTCATTTCGGATTTCACCCATCCTGTTTTCGAGGAAATCATTGCCTCTCGCCAATAGTCTGGTCTTTTAAATTTGACCGGTTATGCTAGTCCCAACCTTGTTCGGGAATTTTATGCGAAAATTTATTCTATCAATCCTCGAAATTTTTCCTTCAAAACTCAGGTTAGGGGTAAGAAATTGCTCATTAATCCGGATGTCATTACCTTTTTCATTAGTGCCCCTCGGATTCCGAGCGCCTATTACCCTTACCAATATCCTATCGATAAGGATAAGCATGATTTGGACATGGTGGCCAGCAATCTTTGTGATCATCCCTCCCAAAAATTGACTCATCCTTCTTTACCTCACTCCAGTCTTTCATATTTGGGTTGCCTCCTTCATCTTTTTATGTGTTCCAACATTCATCCCAAGGTGTACTCTACTACTCTGAGTGTGGATAGGGCTTGGTTCCTATATAGTATCATGTCTGGAGACACTATTGATACTGGTGCTCACATTATCGACCTAATCCTTCAGGCTATCGTTGTGCATCAAAAGCGAGCTGCTCTTCCTTTTGGTGTCCTCATCACCAATCTCATGTTTGCTGAGGGTGTTCAGGCTCGTTCCTCTGAGGCTATCAAGCCTTCCTTAGGACCTATCTGTGCTCGTACCTTGGTTAGTAGTCTGTCCCATCCTGCGATGCCAGAGCATGAGGAGGACATTGATGATGACATTGCTCCTTCAGCCCCAGATGCCGATCCCACTCCCAGCCATGCTCGAGCTCCGTCAGGGCCCTGGTCCTTCAAGACAATGGCTGCCATGCTTGCTGATATGTTGGCTGCTCAGTCACATTTTTCTATTGATCTTTATGCCTGCCTGGATTCTCATGCCGCTGCTACTCAGGACAGTTTTTCGGTGACTAATCACTGGATTGATGCACTTTCCGACATAGTGCAGGGATCTCGCTAGGAGCTTCGTGATTTTCGTTCTCGATATCAGGATGATGTTGCTCGTCACTTTCCTTCGCCCCAGGATGATTAGCTCTTATTGTGATGATGGTTTTCGCCTTGTTTTGCTCATAGTTTATGCTTGATGTAGCTAGTTCGGTGTGTGTATTCTGTGTCTGGGTTGAACTTTATGTTGTGCACCCTTGGTTCCTGTATATGGGATGCTTTTGCTTTGTTTCTGTAGTTTAGTTCCTGCCTCTGCTTCCTTGGGTTTCTCTATGCTTTTGCTCCTTGTTGATCCTATTGCTTCATGCTAGAGTCTTTGTTATGTAGGATTGATGTTCCCTTGGAAATTCAAGCCAAAAGGGGGGAGAAGGTGCCTAAGTTTGATCACATGTTATTCATCATATGTGAAATTATTATGTCATATTATCTCCGGTTACATACTGACATGTTGCATATATTTACATTACTCTCCTGTTCATAATTTTGAAACCTTGTCGGACGGGATCTCAAATTGAGGGGGAGAACTCATACTCCTTGCATGATGTTCATTGTTTCAATATTTATCTTCTTTTATGAAATTCCCCCATGCTTCACGAAGGTATTGGTTGTTTTAATGTTTCAGGTTTGATTGATGCTTGAAAGATCGTGTAACGCATACTGCTCCATGGAAGAAGTCCAAATGTCCAGTGTCATGTATTTTTCATTCTCTTTGTTTCTTGTGGGTTTAAGAGAGTATGTAAAACCATGACCATTAGATTTACTGGTTGTTTTGTCTCGGAATTGCCAAAGGGGGAGATTGTAAAGTCAAAATGTTGTTGGCAAAATTCCGAGCCCAAAAGGTTTTATTTAGGTCATAATAGGTCTCATCCAGTTTGAAGACAAAGTGAAGTAGAAGTCGTGAAGATTCTTGAAGCCTCATTACTCACAGTGGCTAAAAAGTTGGGATTTAGTGAGAGGCCTAGATGACCCTATGATGCCTCATGAAAGTGCTCATTCATCATTAAAATTAAGTCAAAAAAGGGTAGGGTTGATAGGGGAATGCATTCAATGATTAAAAAGATGAAAAATAAAAAAATGCATCCCGGGGTCGACCCTGACCGTTTTGGGTCTACCCTGAATAGCCCACATTTTGTACCAGGTTATTTGGCAGAGAGTGATTTTTATGAGGGTCGACCCTGAGGACCATCCAGTCAACCGAAAGGCACCATCCAGTCGACCGAATGTGCCCCATGGGTCGACCCCGATATGGATTTTCGGTTGAATCTTGATTTTGCTATAATGGATCGACCCAGGGACCCCCAGGGTTGACCCTGATATGAAAAAAACATTCCAAAATCACTTTTTAGCAACTTCTAATCCCTTTTACCTTACCTATATATAAGGGACTTCTCCCAATCCGTGAGGGACATCAATTGGAGACTTTTTAGAGCACTTTGTGCTTGCTTTGAGTTTATGAAAACTCTTTATTTCATTGATCTTCATCTCCAATAATTGATCTCTAGGTTTTGCCTGGTTCTAAAGCATATTTTCTATACTTTGCATTAGATGATCCTTAAACATTAAGAGATCACTCTAGGGATTCCACAAACCCTAAAACCCACTATTGCTCTACTGTGAGTATTGGTTAGCCTGTGCTAAAGCCGTCAAGGACGGAGATCGGTATTCGGAGACCGTGGTTAATCACTTTGAGTAAGATTGGCCGGTGAGGAACCGGAGCTGCTTTTGCGGAGATCGAACGTGCTGTGTTCGTGGTTTGCAAGCTGAGGAATCGATACCGAGGAACATTGTGTCGTGTCCGATTGGGTAAGATTCAAGTCTTGTATTGTTTAAATCTTCTCATAGTGGATTCTATGCTGGACTAGGTCCCGTGGTTTTTCCCAGAAGGGTTTTTCACGTAAAAATCCTGTGTGTTCAAGTGATTTTGGCTGTGTGTTATTGATTAAAATTAAAATTGGTAGAGAAAATTATAGTAGACCTATTCATCCCCCCCCCCTCTAGGTCTAAGAGTGCATTGGAATAAGGAGTTTCACACTCCCTACCCCCATTTGTCTCTTGTTCAATCATTGTGAGCCCCTGGTCATCTCCAGGGGACGCTCTTTTTCTGTATTCTTGGTGTGTAGCTAACAGCCCAAAAGAGAGTTCACCCACCTTTTTCATAGGTGTGGTGAACCTCTACGGGTATACCCAACTTACCAAGGCTTGCCAGACCTTCACAGACTCTCTAGGGGTCCCTCACATCATGAGGGAACCCCTAGACACACCTATGCACAGCCCAATGGACAAAAACTAGTTTTTTTGAAAAAAATTAGGAATGGCGGTAATTCCAGTACCGCCATTCCTGGTAGACCTATTTTCTTCCTGTCGGTGAAACTTCTACCAACACTCTTTTTTGGCCTAGTTTTTGATTGGCAGTAGAATAACTACCGCCAATATGTTGTTACATGTACAGTGGCTTTTGCACCTTTGTGGGGCCCACTCCAGGCATCCCCTAGGGCCCACACCTAGCCTGAAACCTTCCTGGGAGTTCCTTCTTCACTCCCCTGATCTCAGATCACTCTGGGTTACAATTAACTTTAGCAGAAACACAATTCAAAAACACTGTTTATAATGTCGGTAATTCAATTACCGACATTAACTGTTTTTTTGATTTGGGCTTTTGCAGGGGCCTAGGCTTGGTAGGACGCAACTTTGGGCCCTGCCTAGCTCCATGGGCCCACCTCAAACTGTACTTGACCCTTAACCATGGTTAAATACACCTCTAGTTAACATTTAACCGCGGTTAAGCACCCCTTAATCCCACAAACTTTAGGAAATTAAACGGAAATTCTTAAAATAATCGGACCATAAAAATGACTTTGGCCCTCTCCCTAACCCTAGTTAGCAACCCTAACCATAGTTAGACCCCCCTTAACTACGGTTAGTAACCCTAATCGTAGTTAATCTCGGTTTATAGCCTACCGGGCCTAAAAACCAAGTCTACAGGACTATCTTCGGCCTACCGGGCCTCCCCTTAGACTACCGGGCTACACATCACATCCCCTTAATTGTGGTTAGAAATCCTAACCATAGTTAGTTCGGCCTAACCCCGACTAGCAACCCAAACCTGGGTCAGACTCTATCCTAGTCTACCGAACTACCCCCTAAACCTATCGAGCTTAAATACCATGCACTTGACCCTCCTCGGTCAACTAAACCCTAGTCTACCAAACTAGCCCATGTTAGCCATCTTTGGTGCACACACACACGCCCCTAGCCTCGTCACAGGCTCACGTGCCAGAACTACGCTCAGTCTGATCTCACCCTGTGAGTATGTAGGCAACCCAACCCGGGTTTGACCCCAGTTAGCTTTTCCTTTCTTGGATTAGTGTTAACTTAAACACCTCGGCATTTGAATCAAGATTAACTTTATTTGGTTTAACCCGGGGAGTATGGAACCGTTGGAAAACGGAAGCCTCGGGATACCTAACACCTTCCCCGAACTTAACCGAACCCCTTACCCTGATCTCACTCGCAGACCAAGACCTTATCCAAACCCGGGGTCTTATCCCTTCTGAATGAATAGGTGGCAACTCTTAAAATGATAAAACCCGTTCACACCTGTGAGGGTACACAGGTAATACCATTTCTCATCTTTTTGAAAGTGGGAGGGAAAATTCCCAACGCTCTTGTAGCTCTGGCGACTCTAGTGGGGATTGTGCCATTTCAGGGTTCAAGTAGGAACCCAGGTTTAAGCCAACTATAGCTTAATCTTGATTAAAATGCCAAGCATTTAACTTAAAACTAATCATTTTACATCTCTTGGTTAATTGTGTACTGCAATCCATACATGTCATAGTAGTATAATTATCTCATTCAACCCAGTAGACAGGCTTATTACATTAACGGCTGCTGAATGATCATCCTTAGTATCAGTAACTTAAACATCTTGAAGGTCCACAGAGTTACTCCTGTTGGGTGATTACCCTCATGGAAGAATTCTGAACACTCTCGCTTACACCAATCGTCCCTTTTCAGGTATGTTCTATACCAGGGAGTCGCATATACGGTGTTAAGTGATCCCCCCATCCTGCTAGAAACATAACTGCATCAAACCAGCATTCATACATGTAGTCTAGGCCAGGGTATAGTCTACAAGCAGCTCATCCAAGGAGGGCTACTATAAACCCTAACCTGCTTGCACCCTATACCTGTCTCCAATCATGGTTGACTACCCGAGCACATTCCACCCGGATAACCACCCACCCAGGAGCATGTAATGAGCCAAACCTGTGCATGTAATAAACTACATCCAACCCTGCTTCACGATATAGCATATGGCATCCAAATCCCAGGCAGACAGGCCTTCACTGGGCCTGTCCCAACCTTGATCTGATAGGTCCCTCGGTTTCCAACAACCTGGGCTAAAGCACGTCAGACCTCCATCCGTCTGCCCTATCGGATCACATGTGCCTTGTCACACCCAATCAAAATCAAAAATCAAAAAATATTACATCATCATTTTTGCATCCCATCTACATACACAGTGCACTCACAGAGTCTGTATACTATTATCCAGGTAGATGGCAGGCCCTTCAGGGATTGTTCAGTTAATGGGTCGACAGTCACGACCCATGCATCTAACTTCTTAGGAGGCATGTGACGACAACCTCCAAGAAGCAATTGGGGCTTTCACCTCAAGTCAGCATCTCGCTTGGGCTCAGTACTACAAAACTGAGACTATCGTAGACCTATCCGTGGTTAACCTGGACTTGCGCCTCATAAACGCTGCTATCCAGTGTTGGAGCTCATCTCATATAGTATTCCATTTCAGTAAGAATGAGCTCTGCCCAACACTAGAAGAGATTCAGCGCATTCTAGGGTTAAACATGGATGGCGAAGCCATAGTACCATGCTACAAGACAACATATCAGGCAGACCTATCCAGGTTCTTGCATATCAAGCCTACCTGCTTACAGCCCGGTCCTAACGTCTCTTTTGATCGGATACTCGTGTCTTTTCTTGAAAATAAGTACAAGTGTAAATAAAACTCTGACTTTATTTCAGCAAAACTTCCCGGTCTCAACGCCCTTGCACTGATAGTCATGTCTCAGCTGGTATTTCCAAGGTGTCGTTCACTCGTCGAAGCAGTTCTGGTCGGGATCGTCGAGGATATGCACAACTCCTGCTCAGTTGTACCAGTCATCCTAGCCGAGCTTCTCAAGGCTCTCAACCAGTCGGTAGACCGCAGAAAAGGCATCTTCTATGCCAGTACACCTCTCCTACACCTCTGGTTGGTAAGTCATTTGCCTACAATCATATAGGTACCAGAAGACATCCGCGATGTCTACAGTCTACCTCGGAAGATTTCTCAGAACCAAGGTCTAATAGCAACTACAGACATTGGAAAGCTCTACTAACTTCTCCAAGACCTATCAGAGGGAGAAATCACTTGGCAATGCGATTGGCTTGTACTGAATAGGCTACCTCGTGTTGTCATCACCTACAGATGATGCATGATTCTTGCTAGTCTAACAGGCTCCGCAGTTTATACACCACTCTGAGTCCTCTAACAATTTGGATTCCCTCAACGTATCCCAATGATAGACCAGCAGGAAAATGATTGAATCATTTTCACAGTGCACTCCGACAACCTCACCCGGCACTTCCAATCAGCTTGGCACAACTCCAGACCAGACCAGTGGCCGAACTTCATGGTTACATCAGGACCACCGACCAACTCAGCATACCAACAGTGGGTGGATAATCCGAACATTCTACCCGGTATGCTTGCACCTAGAGAACTACCCACACCAGTCGTAGCTCCATCACAAGGAACCATAACCCTAGCCGAAATGGTGGTTCCCTGGACAGGCTTCTTCCTGAAGAGACAACTCCAAATCCAGAAGAAATGGAAAAGGCTACGGAAAGCCCAGCGTGCATTCAGGCAGCAGGAAGTGAAACAAGGTCGTGAACTCCAAACCGTACAAAAAAAGATTGAACAATTAGAGTAAACAATCCAATCTCTTCACAGGAGACGCAGAGGCGACGCCAGGGAAGCAGCTGTCATCCGGGCCCAGCTTCACTTCCACCAAGAGCTGCTTGATAGTGCAAAGGCGGAGATGACCTCCCGTATTCAACAATTTGGATACCGCATGTTCAATGCTACTGAAACCCTTACGCACATGGAGGTTGAAGTCACATCCCTCCAGCAACAGATCATGGATCTCAAAGGTGTGCCCTGACCACTTGACTTTGTGATCCCCGAAGGGCCTGCCTAGGATCGAGTCTTTTTTCGTTTGAGTCTCACTCTCCCTGTACTCACTGCACTCTCCATGCATCAATGAAAAATCCTATTTTCTAGCATCTGCTTCTTGTCATCATGCATAATCATGATTAGCCGTTGATCCCTCATTCATTGCTATTGATTCTCACTCACTCTCACGCTTAGAAAATCCCCAAAAATCTCTCTTGAGCACATTCAATTCTCATTTCCTTTGAGAGACTTTATTAGAGTTTATATTTCACTCTTATCCAGCTCATTTAAGGAGCTTTTAATTCGGATTTTCAATCCAAAACTCATTTATTGAGATTAGTCAAGAATCCAAGATTCTTGCAATGAAGCTGTTGCTTCAGTTATATCAAGAGAGGGTTTTGCTCTTGAGAGGTTTCAGCTCGGCCTAAAGGAGAGCTTGTAAGGTAATATCTTGACCTGTAAGAGAAACTGTAAGGGTTTGGACTCCACCTGTGAAGGGGCCAATGCGATTAAGGAATCGTGGTGAATCCTCTAGTTGGAAGCTGAGGCAGGGAGTAGGCTGATTTGCTGAACCTCGTAAACAAATCTTGAGTTTGCACTCTCCTTATCTCTTCTCTCCTTCTTTTAATATTCTATTGTTTTAGATTGTTGCATATTTTATTTTATTCCGCTTTTTGAACCTGTAGTTCATATTTTTCAAATCTGCCTTAGACCGTATTCACCCTCCTTTAGGATCATTACCTAGCCAACAATAGGTATCAGAGCCTAATACTCTAAATAGATCTAAACAATCTGAGTAATCGATTTTATTGTGGCAAACAATGTTTTTGCAACAAGCCTAGGAGAAGGATAGTCCACCACTAGACGACCATTGTTTAATGGAGAAAATTATAACTATTAGAAAACTAGGATGATATATTACATCCAAGCTCTAGATTATGAGTGTTGGAAAGTAGTAGTCAATGGCCCTCATCTTCCCATAAAGACTGTGGATGATGTTAGAATCCCCAAGGTAGAGGAAGAATGGAATGAAGCTGATATCAAGCTCATTCAAATCAATGCTAAAGCTATTAGCAACCTCTACTGTGCCTTAAGTCCCCAAGAATTTAACAAAGTCTCCGGATGTGACTCTGCTAAAGAAATATGGGATAAACTGAAAGTCACCTATGAAAGGACTAATCAGGTTAAAGAAGAAAAGATTAGCATGCTTGTTCACAAGTATGAATTATTCAAAATGAAAAAAGAAGAATCTATTGGTGATATGTTCACCAGATTTACTAACATTTTAAATGGTCTTAAATCTCTGGGTAAAGTTTATTCTAATGCAGAAAATGTGAGAAAGATTTTAAGATCATTGCCCAAGGAATGGACTTCGAAAGTGACAGCAATCCAAGAAGCTAAAGACCTCACCAAACTGCCTATGGATGAGCTACTGGGATCTCTTATGACTCATGAAGTCATAATGAAGGATCAAATGCCTGATGAACCTAGAACCAAGAAAGGGCTGGCCCTCAAGACTACTCAAGTTGAAAACACTGATGAGAAAACCAGCAGTGATGATGAAGATATAGCCTTGATGGTAAAAAGGTTTAAAAGGTTTTTCAAGCATAAGAAGAACTTCAAAAAGAGACCATACAAGAAGGAGTTATCAAAAGAAGTGAACAAAGCTGAATCTAGCAAGAAGGAACCTCTCACTTGTTATGAAAACAAGAAGCCAGACCACATAAGGACTAACTGCCCTCAACTCAAGAAGAGCCAAAAGTACAAGAAAAAGGCTATGATGACAACTTGGGATGACTCAGAGGGAAGCAAGTCAGAAGATTCAAGTGATGAAGAAGTGGCAAATTTGTGCCTCATGGCAAATGAGGATGAGGTAACTTCTTCCCCAAATGATTCTCTCTCATATGATGAAATAAGAGAAGCATTTGATGAACTTTATATTGAATTTGGCAGAAAAGCTAAATTAAATAAATCTTTTAAAAAAGAAATCCACACTCATACACAATCATGTGAGACTTTGCAAAAAGAAAAGAGTGTGTTGGCTATTGAGAATAAGGAATTAAGTAAGAAGACTTAATGATGTTCAAAATGTTCCTCATAATTCACTTTGTGAATGTGATGAGCTAAACGCTAAAGTCAAGGACTTAACCAATATTGTCCTCACATTCACAAATGATCAAAAGAATCTAGAGAACCTTCTAAGACAGCAAAGATGTGTTTTTAACAAAGCTGGACTAGGTTATAATACTTTTTCAAAACTAAAAGATTATCAAAACTTCTTTACAAAAGTAAGTAGTAACCTAACTCCACCATCTACTATATTTTATAATGGTAAAATAATTAGAAAAGTTTGGGTTCCAAAAGGAACATCTTCTATCTTAAAAACTAACCATAAAGGACCAAGAATGATATGGGTTCCTAAGGGAACTAATCCTCCCAAACCAAAACCCAGATCACTTTGGGTACCATCCAAAACTGTTTGGGTATCCGGTGGAAAGTATGTTGGAGTTACTTGAATTGAATGTGTAGGTATGCTTCAAATCAAGAACTTTCAAGACAACATGGTTCTTGGACAGTGGATGCTCAAGGCATATGACCAGGAACAAGGAGCTATTTGCATCAATAACACCAACGGACGGCGGTCATGTGACATTCGGAGACAATGCTAAAGGAAAGATCATCGGCATAGGTAGCATTGGTAAGAATAAATCTGTCTTTATTGAGAATGTACTACTTGTTGATGGTCTCAAACATAATCTTATTAGTATTAGCCAACTCTGTGATAAGGGATTGAATGTCTCATTTAAATCAAATATTTGCATGATTAATAATAAAGATAATCTAAATACTTTGATTGTAGAACATAGAAATGAGAATGTTTATACCTTAGATTTTGATGAACTAAAATCTCAAAACATGATGTGTTTTTCTGCTATAGATGAAGCAAGTTGGCTATGGCATAGGAGACTAGGACATGCTAGTATGGATCTTTTGTCTAAACTCTTTAAAAATGAATTAGTTAAAGGATTACCTAAAACTAAATTTATCAAAGATAAAATTTGTGATGCTTGTTAACTTGGATAACAAATAAAATCTTCATTTCAACCCAAGAAAATGATTTCTACAACTAGGCCTTTAGAACTTTTGCATATGGATCTTTTTGGTCCAAATGAAGTAGCTAGCTTAGCTGGAAAAACTTATGCTTTTGTTATAGTAGATGATTTTTCAAGATATTCATGGGTACTATTTCTTTCTCATAAAAATGAAGCACCTTCTCTATTTAAAAGTTTTGTAAAAGAGTTCAAAATGAAAAAGATTATTCTATTAACAACATAAGAAGTGATAGAGGAGGAGAATTTAAAAATAAAGAACTTGAATTATTTTGTGATGAAAATAGTTTTAATCATAATTTTTCAGCACCTAGAACTCCACAACAAAATGGTGTAATAGAAAGAAAGAATAGATCTCTTCAAGAAATGGCTAGAACAATGTTTAATGAAAACAAATTACCTAATTACTTTTGGGCTGAAGCCATTAACACTTCATGTTTTGTAATTAACAGAGTTGTTATAAGAAACAAACTAAATAAAACTCCCTATGAGCTTTGGAACGGAAGAATTCCCAATATAAGTTATTTTAAGGTGTTTGGATGTAAATGCTTTATACTTAATGATAAACAATATCTTAAGAAATTTGATGCTAAATCTGTGGAAGAAATTTTTCTAAGATATTCTACAAATAGCAAAGTTTATAGAGTGTTTAATAAGAAATCATTAATTGTTGAATAATCAATTCATGTAGTTTTTGATGAATCAAATCTATTTAACAAAATCAATACTAATATTGATGACGAAGCTGAAAATCTTTCAAAAGAGTTATCCAACTTAGAAATCAACATAGAAAATAAAGATAATCAAGAAAAAGAAAAATCAAGTGATAAACCCATTGAAATAGATAATGAAGAAATAAATAAAGATGAAGAATCCTATCAATTACCTAAAGCTTGGAAATTAATAAAAGATCACCCTAAGGATCTAATACTTGGTAATATGGAACAAGGGGTTAGAACAAGAAGAAATCTAATGAACCTTGGATTCCTAAATCAAATTTAGCCTAAAAATGCCTTACAAGCTATTGAAGATGAATCTTGGGGCATTGCTATGCAAGAAGAATTAAATCAATTTGATAGAAACCAAGTTTGGGATCTAGTAGCTAAACCAATTGATAAATCTATAATTAGTACAAAATGGGTTTTTAGAAATAAAAATGATGAAAATGGAAATGTAATTAAAAATAAAGCTAGACTAGTAGCTCAAGGTTACAACCAAGAAGAGAGGATAGACTATGATGAAACTTTTGCTCCGGTTGATAGACTAGAAACCATAAGAATGTTACTTGCATTTGCTAGTCATAAAGAATTTAAATTATATCAAATGGATGTAAAAAGTGCATTTCTAAATGGGTATATCAATGAAGAAGTTTATGTAAATCAACCACCTTGCTTTGAAAATCATAAATTCCCTAATCATGTATTTAAGCTAACTAAAGCCTTATATGGATTAAAGCAAGCTCCAAGAGCTTGATATGATAGGCTAAGTAGCTTCTTAATTGAAAATGGATTCACAAGAGGTAAAATTGACACAACTTTATTCATAATGACCAAAAATGATGATATGCTAATAATTCAGATCTATGTAGATGACATCATATTTGGATCAACAAATGAATCTCTTTGTAAAATGTTTGCCAAAACTATGCAAAAAGAATTTGAAATGAGCATGATGGGTGAATTGACATTCTTCTTAGGACTTCAAATCAAACAAACCAAACAAGGAACATTTGTTAATCAAGCTAAATATATTAAAGAGTTACTTAAAAAGTTTTGAATGGAAAATACTAAAATAATGGATACTCCTATGAGTCCATCAACCAAACTTGATAAGGATGAAAAAGAAAAAAATATTGATGAAAAACTCTATAGAGGCATGATTAGAAGTCTTTTGTATCTTACTGCAAGTAGACCTGACATTATGTTCAGTGTTTGCATTTGTACAAGATTCAAATCCTGTCCAAAAAAATCTCACTTAACTGCTGTAAAAAGAATTTTCAGATACTTACTTGGAACCATTGATTTAGGCTTATGGTATCCAAAAGACACAAACTTAGATCTAATAAGCTATTCAGATGCAGACTTTGCTGGATGCAAAGTAGATAGAAAAAGCACTAGTGAAACTAATCACTTTTTAGGACATTCTCTTGTTTCATGATTCAGTAAGAAACAAAATTCAGTGGCCTTATCCACAGCTGAGGTTGAGTATATGGCAGCTGGACTTTGTTGTGCTCAAACTCTCTACATGAAACAACAGCTAGAAGATTTTAAACTTATCTATATTAAAATTCCTATTAAGTGTGATAATACAAGTGTAATTTGCATGACAAAGAATCCCATTCAACACTCAAGAACTAAACACATAGAAATAAGATATCATTTTATTAGAGATCATGTGCAAAATAGAAATGTTATCTTGGAATTTGTGGATACAATTAATCAGCTTGCTAATATATTCACCAAACCACTACAATCTGACGGGTTTAGTGCTCTAAGAAGAGAATTGGGTATGACTAGTCTGAGTGATCTAATTTAATCAAGATCAAAAGCAATCAAAACTTTAAACTTTAATTTGATATGCCTATAACTTGTTTGATTGTTTAATAGTTTGAATTAAATACATTATGATGATTTTAGATGTCTTGATGAATCTTTGACTTGAAGGAAAATAGGTGAAAATTTTAAGAGAAATCAATTCTTCATATTCAGAACTGAATTCGGTGACGAATTCAATCTAGAATGTGATTTCGGCGACGAATTTTTGGGAAATATAGAAAACAGAATGTTTTCTGTAGTCAGTTCGACGACGAACCTGGATGAGTCATTCATTTCGTCGACAAAGTCAATCTGAAATTAAAAAACATTACGGTTCCTAACTCAATTTCGGCGACAAATTCAAGGACAAAACCCATTTCGGCGACGAATTGAGTCGTGGATATAAATAGTTACCCCCAAATCTGAATTTTTTTTTCAAACCTAATCTTTCCCTCTATAACTCCTATTCCATTGCTCGTTCACCCTTCCTTCTTCCAAAACCTAGTAAATCTTTCCAAATCTCTCAGAGATTAGTCAAGAATCCAGGATTCTTGCACTGAAGCTGTTGCTTCAGTTATATCAAGAGTGGGTTGTGCTCTTGAGAGGTTTCAGCTCGGCCTAAAGGAGAGCTTGTAAGGTAATATCTCGACCTGTAAGAGAGACTGTAAGGGTTTGGACTCCACCTGTGAAAGAGCCAGTGCGATTAAGGAATCGTGATGAATCCTCTAGCTGGAAGCTGAGGCAGGGAGTAAGCTGGTTTGCTGAACCTCGTAAACAAATCTTAAGTTTGCACTCTCTTTATCTCTTCTCTCCTTCTTTTAATATTCTATTGTTTTAGATTGTTGCTTATTTTATTCCGCTTTTTGAACTTGCAGTTCATATTTTTTAAATCTGTCTTAGACCCTATTCCCCCCCCCCCCCCCTTTAGGGTCATTACCTGGCCAATTGATTGAATTCGAGGAGTTCAATCGCAACAACAGGCCAACACATGTCCCTTTTAACCCCTATTAACAGTGGTTAAGATTTGTTAACCATTGAAGTTCAACAATATAACCTTGGTTTTTAGAAAAAAAAATACTTTAAAAATATTTAACTCTAGCTAAGTTTCTAATATTTATTTTTAAAAACTAAAATTATCTTGTTGAACCCTAACCCTATGTTTGGTTGTCGAGAAAATAAGTAAGAATATGGAAAAGAAAAGAAAATTAGACAAAACACAACTAAAAATTGTATTAAAAATCCAAAATTTTCTTTTCTTTTCTATGTTTTTATCAATTTTCTCGGCAACCAAACATAGCATAAGGGTTAGTGAATATTAACCACAGCTAATAAGAGTTAAGAGGGACACGTGTTGGCATGTGGATGCGATTGAACTCTCCCTAGTTCAATCGCAATGGTTGTGATTCGATCTCAAGTGAGTTAGGGTTTAAAGAAAATAAGAAGATTTATTATTAAGGGTATTTTCAGCAGTTCAAGTGAGAACACAAACGGTAGTTAGCTACAGATTCCACCGGTCCCTATTTGTCTAATAGTTTGAAATTGGGATGTGTTAAAGGAAATAGTTTAAAAGGAGGCACTTGTATGTCATTTAAGGATAAGATTGGGTTCTGTTATGAAATTAACCCTACAACTTACGGCAGTTTTGTAATTTAGAGTGAAAAATTATGCTATCAAATTGTCACTTTTTTTACCGTAATTACATAATTACCACAGCTTTGCATTGAAGTATGAGAAGCTCCGCTAAGGTGTTGAAGTAGAGCTCCGGCTCACGTTTAAATTGTATTTTTTAAAACTTATAATAACTACAGAAAAGCTAGGCTTATAAGCACATTTTCAAATCAAGTTTTTTTTTTTAACATGTTGCACGGTTAGGCCACTACCCCAGTTAGTAGGGTTAGTTTCTATTCAAGGTTAGTGGGTCAGGTGGATATATATATCACCATCACACCCTCTCGGGACTGGATCCCGGATCAAAGTTGTGTTAAGCTACAACCAATGGGATAAGCATTGCTTCCCAATTCAAGGTTGATTGTCTTGATTTGATTGCGAAGAACCAAGGGGTTTTTCCCAGATTGCCCCTCTAGTATGGGGTTCTTCCCTAAATACCCACGTTTTGAAAACCCTTCTCTAAATGCCCCCACACACATGTGCATCCATTTGCACATGCAAACTTTTCCCATTTTATCCAAATCATTTGAAGAAAAGACTTTGGGTATCCCCACCCCATTTCCAATTAGTTCTTCGTTCCCACCCCATTTCCGACGAGAGAACTTCGTTCCCACCCCATTTCCGGCAAGAGATCTTTGTTCCAAGAGTGTTCTTTTCATGTTCTTTTCGTGAAAGAACATCATTAACCGAAGAACAAGCCTCATTTTCGGGTTTCTTGTGTTTTAAAAAATATGAATTCAAAAAAATCATTGCATGTATGATTAATTCATGGAAAAATGTTTATAATCATTGCATTTATGATTCAAAACCTTAAATTTCATGTTATATATATGTTTACATGTGTTTTTTTTTCATTTTCTATTACTTACAGTCGTGTTTCCAAGGTTGAAGACGACTATATCAATCGGGTCAATACATTTTGTATTAGGTCGCTACAATCGATACATAAAATGCACTAGATTGATACATGTATCAACCTAGTGTATTTTTGTATTAAGTTGCTACAATCGATATATAAAATGCACTAGGTCGATACATGTATCAATCTAGTGCATTTTGTATTAGGTTGCTACAGTCAATACATGAAATGCACTAGGTCGATACATAAAATGCACTAGGTCGATACATGTAACAACTTAGTGCATTTTTGTATTAGATCGCTACAATTGATACATAAAATGTACTAAGTCGATACATTGTATCAACCCTGAGCGCAAAAAACTTCAGAAAAACTTAGATTTTTGCAATTTTTTCATCTTTTCTTCTTCTTCTTTTTCTTCTTCTTCTTTCAAAACCAGTATAAATGGTAATTGAGGAGTATTTGGAAGATGAGGGGAGTGGGAGAGCTTCTTTCATCTCATCCACATACGTAAATCACTCTTCTTCTTCTTCTTTCAAAACCAGTGAAGGGGTATTTAAGACTTTTCATTAATGTTGAATTATGGAAAATTGATCATAAGGGCATTTAGAGAAGGGTTTTCAAAATGTGGGTATTTGGGGAAGAACCCCATACTAGAGGGGCAATCTGGGAAAACCCCAAGAACCAACTCATGTCCACAGACAAAATGGAAAGCACCACTTTACTATTCATTCAAAGGTCCGTATCATATCATATTTAATCCGAATGAAATTGTGCTGTCCTACCACTACATTTATCCACTCATTGATCAACAATCACTCAATTTTATCCACATACTTCAATATCATCCATAATACCTAGATATCATCTAAAAGTAACGACAAAAAGAATAATTCTTCAAGTAAAACTTGGAGTTCTTCTACACCTATTGTAGAGCCCCGAAAATTTGATTCACTATTCATGTGAATAGAGCCCTTGTATGGTATGTGTAAAGGCCTAATGCCTTACATGGTATTCTTGGTATTATGATGAGTCAAGTGAGGGTCTTAGGTATGTATTTGGAGTCTCAAAATGAGAGTATAAAGATACTCTAAGTGGTTAAAAACAAGGGTATAAATACCCAAGGTGTTTAATGGGTTGTGAATGAATAGTGTAATGAATAGTGCTAGTGCGCGAGGCATAAGGAGGCCGGGCCCTCTCATGCATATTGGTGTATATTAAATGATCACTTAGAAGGATTTAAAAATATATTTGGAATGATTAATGAGGTGTGAGTATGGTTTTGGACCCGAGGGAAAGGAGTGTGAAAACACTCGAAGTGTTCTAGATGTTGAAGAGGTATGTTTCGGCATTTCCCTCAACTTTACGAAGCCTTAGTTTAGGCTCCATTGCTCAGAATCAAGTGATTCTTGAGTTTTTGGAGATGCATGTGAACCCTCTTCGGGGTTCATGTTCATCACTTTCCCTGATTTTGAGCTGGGGTTGAGTCAAAAGTCCGATTTCCAAAGTCGGGACTGTTGGAAATCTGGACAGTTAAAACCCAGTTTCAGACCAGTAAACTTTAGGGGTAAAATGGTCCAATAATAAATATGAATTATAAGTTTTACAAAACATGAAAGTTGTTCTCCTTCGAAA